>CM021105.1:462061207-462442870 GCA_007115665.2 Sequoiadendron giganteum | reverse complement strand
GGAAGCATGACGATGCAGAATGCTTGGTTAAAATGGTAGTTCCCATTACCCTTGTCAGGTACTTGAATCTTGGCTTATATTTTTGGTTTCTCACTTGATGTGTTCTTGGTGGAGGTTGATGGAAGAATGGAAGGGTCAACATAAGAAAATTAATGGAAGGCTATATCATTGATAGGAACACATTGGATTTTATTTTACTTCTCCTCCAACTTGGCACAAAAATGGAAAGGTTCAGGATCAGCATATAGTGTTACTTCATTTCCTTCATGTAGAAATTTTAGGCATTGCTGAAAAGTGGAAGGAACTGGTTGTAATGTGTGGATCCAAGGGCATGCGAAGAGTAGGTTGTATGGGAACCCAAGATCTAGTACTTGACAAGTAGTTTTTGTGATGGCTAGTCCTATCTGCACTGACAACCTGAGTGTTCCTTCAGAATTTATTTCCAAGTCATCTAATTCCCTTATGGTGATACTCCTGCCTTTGTCATTCACGTCATCAGAATACCCCAGTTGTTTGATGAATTTTAAGGTATAGATGTTTAATCTTGCACCATTATCTATTAATACTCATTTTATTATAGTTTTGTGAACACCAACCTCTATGTATAGAGCCTAATTGTGGAATGTTCTTTGTGATAGATCTTTCTCTAAAAAGACTAAATGATTACTTGTAGTGATTTTTCCAACCATGGCTTGGAACTGACTGGGATTGAAGTTATTAGGGACTAATGTTTCCAATGATTTTTCCAATATCTCCCTATGTGTAGGTGATAGTTTTAACAATTCTAGGATTGAGATGAGGGAAAGTGTCTTTCTTAACTGTTCCACAATGTTGTAGTCACTTGGTGACCTAATTGTGGGATTTGGAGGTGCTCCTTGTATTGTAACTTTTCCTTGATGAGTAGTAATGTTGTAGTTGTTGTCTCCTCCTTGTATGGTTACTACATTTTCCCTATTGTCATAAACTTGGGAGAGGGTTCCTAAAATCATCACTATATGTGTAATTAGCATTATGGTACTCTTATCCTTTTAATTTATTGTTCATTTTAGAATGGTTTTGGATGGGGTTTGAGTATATTTTTAGGTCCTTATTTTCGGGACAGTTTTCAACATCTACTTCCCCTTTGTCTATCAAGTCTTGGATGATATGTTTGAGGTGCATGTAATTGTTGGTCATATGTCCTTTGATCATATGGAAATCACATAAGCATTTCTCATTATACCATGGTGTCTTAAATCTAGGTTCCTCATAATTTGGGTGATCATTCATTTTGATGAGGTTCCGTTTTACTAGTTTATGTATAAATATTTCAACTGACTCACCTAATATAGTGAACTACCACCTATGTTGTTCATATTTCCTCTATTTCCTTCCTTGATTTGTCTAGTGGTTTACAACCTAATTGTTCCTGGGATAGGAAATTTAGTTGCTTTGTATATTTTTGGGACCATAGCTTATTTGTGCCATCTATGATTTTTTTATTTGTGTTATGTGCATTCCATACTTCTCTGGCATCTAGCACTTCATTGTTTGTGATTCTCTTATTTTTAGCTAGGAATTTAGGTTTCTTATTTGAGCTAAAGGGATAGTCTTTTGAGCTGTATTTTCTTAAGCTTCCTCTTTCTATGAGGTCTCTCTCATTATGTAACCCATTTTCGATTGTTTCCTCAACGTATATAGGACATAGCATAGTGAGTTGGTAGTTTATTTCGGGTAGGATATTTTTGATGAAAATATCCAACTCCTTGTTTGGAATGGGCCATTTGCATTGACTCACTTTGTTTCTCCATCTCTATAGGTAGGAGGTAAAGGACTCTCCTTGGTTCTGTTTTATCATGGAAAGAATTTTGATGGTGACATCTTATTCTATGTTAAACAAGAAGTGGGTTATAAATTTTCTAGATAGCTCATCAAAATTTCTGATTCTAGTTTGTAAACGGGTGAACCACTCCATAGTGTGACCTATAAGGCTACATGCAAAGAGCCTCATGAGATAGGAATCATTTTTTTGTACCTTCATACATGATACTGAGAATTCTTGTACATGCTCTATCGGATCTCCTACTCCTTTATACTTTTTATCAAACCTAGGTATCTCAAAGTTCTTTGGAAAGGGTAGTGTCATGATGGAATGATCGAAAGGGAATGGACAAATTTCTTATAGAGTGTAGGTCTTCTTTATTTTATTATTTGCATATCTGCTATTTTTTGGGTGACAACATCAATTTTTAGTTCCATCTCTATTTTCAGTACATGTGTTTGCAAAAATTGTGTGTAATAACCTTGTTGCCCTACTAGGTTTTGGTCAAAGATTGGGTATTATGAAGGTACATAACCTTGATAGACATATGTGATATAAGAGGGGTTAATTTATTTTTGTGCATAAGGAGGGTTAACTCCTTATTGTTGGGGTGGAACGTACTGAAGGCTTCCCTGATGATGCATTTTTGGGTGACCTTGTTGATGGGATGACTAAAGAAAGCTGCTATGTGGCACACCTTGTTGAGTAGAACTAAACTAAATGTTTCCTTGGTGATGCATTGGAGGGATACCTTGTTGATGGGATGACTAAATAGGGGTGCTTTGTGGCACAACCTATTGGGTAGGACTAAAATGAAGGTTACCCTGATGATGCGTTGGTAAGGTTACCTTGATGATGTGTTGGTGGGATGTCTTTTTGATGGGATGACTGAATAAGGGTGCTCTATGGCACACCTTACTCGATAGGACTAAAATGAAGGTTACCCTGATGATGCGTTGGTGGGATACCTTATTGATGGGATGATTGAATAAGGGCGCTCTATTGCACACCCTGATGATTCATTAGTGAAATGTCATGTTGATGGAACAAATAAAGGAGGTCACTCTATGACACACCCTATAATGTAGGACTAAAATGAAGGTTAACCTAAAGATGTGTTGGTGGGATACCTTATTGATGGGATGAATGAATAATGGCATTATGTGGCACACCTTGCTGGGTAGGACTAAACTGAAGGCTACCCTGATGATGCATTGGTGGGACAACTTGTCGATAGTATTGCTAGTTTGGAAGGGTACCCTATCTTCCACATTTTTGAAGGTATCGATTGTTCAAAGGGGGCCCTATGTTCCACCCTATTGGTGGTACTGATTGTTCTGAGGAGGACCCTGTGTTCCACCCTGTTGATGGTACTGATTGTTTTGGGAAGGGTCATCACTTGAAGTGTGTTGAGGTATATATTTCTCAAGAGGTGGATTGTTATTTTGAGGTTCATATTGAAATGGCCCTCCTTGATACATTTGTGCAGTTGTTGCTTGATCAACATGAGTTGGTTTTATGAATAAGGGGTTCTCTTTCGGTTGATCACTATTTTGTGAGAACATGGGTGGCATGTTCAACATCTTAGGAGGTTGGGTTATTTGTCTCTCAACCAATTTATCCCCTAAGGGAACGTGATTGGGGTCTTTCAGAGCCTCTACATTGAAGTCCAAGGGTAATTTAGCACCACTTTGTTCTAACTTGATGAAATAGTAATTTGGGTCCTTTCTCAACAACCTCTCAATTAGTTTGAGAACCTTGGGGTTGTTAGAATGTTCAAATAGTTCCTCCTCATTTATCTTTTCCTCACTATCCACCTCCTCTACAACCACTCTATTTGGGTCTTGGTTACTTTGTTCCATTACCTCCTTCTATTTACGGTTCATTTCTTCCTCAATGAAAGTGTCTCTATACACTGGTCTCTTCTGGGAGTTTCAAGGTCACTTGGCCTATAGCCCCATGGGCTACTCTCATCATTCATGTATTTTTTTGTTGGGATACTAGTGGTGCTCTTGCTTGCTTCCATTTTCTTCCTATGTCATGATCTCATGGTTATCATAAACAACTTGGGTCCCCCGTGGGAGAGTGGTGTACTCTCTAGTATGTCTCAAGACCCAATGTTATCCTAAATGATAGGATAAGGTTTATGTGAGATATTGTAACTATTCAAATAAACCAGGATTGTAATGTAGTAGTAGAAGGAATCAAGTTCAGATTGTTCCTAGAAGCACGCTTGTAAAAGTTGTATACCAACCTAGTTCTGGTTTTGTGAAGTGCCCAAAGGTTTTTCTTGAGAGATTTCAGACTAAGATGCCTAAGTCTGAAATGATGACCTGTGGACTTCACTTTAGGGTTCTTGAACTTACATGAGATCATGCAGTAGGTATTTATCACCACATGGGCAGTGGTAATATGGGTCTTTCTGCTACTATGTCATCTTTCTCTTCCTCTTTGTCTAGGACAGTTAATACGGTGAGAAATTGGCAGGGAGTTTTGTTCTTTTGAAAAATGAAAGTTCTCAAGCTATTATGATGTCAATTTGTTCACCTTTGATATATGTGAGACTAGCCTGAAGGATCAGTGCAGATCTAGTTGTTGAACTAGGATAGTTGGTCACCAAATGGTGTTATGGGATGGTTGTTATGAAGCTTAAGACCCTAGGGTTTGAGTGTTGTTTTGGAATGATACTACTTCTTAGAAATCAAAATGTTGAAGAATTGGGGTCCATATTCCACTTCCTTGTCTAGAGGATATTTTATGAGAAAGCTTACTTGTACTATTTGTGAGTCCCAAGTAACTTTTGATATCATAGACGTATGAGTGGAGGAATGAATCTAATGGTTTGTTTGATTTTGATTTAAAATAGGTAGGACATAAATAATGGATGTAGGACTATCTCACCTTCTGGCTTCCCAATTGTTTTGATTCGAACAATGATCTTATAAATAAGTTTCTCTCAATGTTTCTCCACGTTTGAAGTATGGAAAGTGATAAAAAAACACTTGGACTATCTCTACAAGCATGGACTTATGTGACCTTCATAACTATCACTTAGTTTGTAAAATCATAACACCCAAGCCCTACCAAATGTTTACCTTGACTAATGTAACTTGAAATCAAAGCCGGAATGTTCGTAAACCTTTAAGGAAAGATCATTTCAAGGGGTGAAAACATAAGTCTTCTTTCACAAGTATGCACTAAATCAAAGGGTTTGTGCTTCAACCATCTTGTTCAGTGTTTGTTTTGAATGTGTTCTTTCTTTAAATCAATCACAAAATTTGATGTCAAATTATTTTGAATGTAATGGGAAAGTTTAACATAAACCAGCAATTACAACCCTAGGGGATAGAAACCATTCTCTTAGGTAGGCTTACCTCATGCTATGAAGATTCAATTTTACATGAAACTTATGGCACGAGCTTTTATTCATAGATGGAAAGTAACTTCTCGGAAGTAAATTCCAATGTACCACTTTTAGAGAATGTTTTTGCATAATAGGGTGGTCTCTAAAACAATTTGGTTTTTAGTGATAACTATGAACGCAAAAATATAACACACCTATTGGCCACTTAAGGCTCTTTAACCATTCTCGTTCCACTTAAGGTGTGGGATTAGGTGTAGTATGTTGTTATCATGGCTTGAAGCTTCTTTCTTATGATTTCACAACCTTTAATATAGCCCTCCAGTAAACGTGCTTCAAGACCTTGCAATGAGTTCTCGAACATGGGATTTATCTCAAGGCAAGCCCCCTCTTTAAGGTAAACTTGAAAATAAAGTGCAATGCAATTTTCTTTCACTCACCCAAGATTTCCAAAAGGTGTGAGGGTATAAGATTAAACACTTCAAGTTTTCCAATCAATGAATTCGCAATGAATAATCCATAGAAAATTGATTCCTTTTAAACACATCGAGCGGTGTTATCCCCAAAAAATATATGAATAACATAAACAGATTATTCTTTTTATTTGCACCAATAGGAAGTATTCAAGATATCAGTCAAAAATAGAAATGATGCAATACAAAAGAAATAACTTGTTCATTTTAAGTTCCAAACTTGAGTGTTTCTAAGAAAAATGTCTTGGTCTCTAATTGGTCAACAAATGTAAATCATGCATGCGTCAACAAAATGAAAATTGTTTGTGCTCTTTTTATGCACCAAAATTAAGGTTTGTAACTATGAAAACATGAGATGTGTTCATTTTTAGATCCAAAAATTGAAAAAAAAATTGTTCTTTTTACAAGCACCGAAATGAGAATTCCTAAGTTAAGAAAACATGAAATTGGTTCAATTTTAAACACTAAAATCAAATGTGAGTTTTTGTTTGTTCATTCTTAGAACACCAAAATAAAATTCCTAAGTTAAGAAAGCATGAATTGGTTCAATTTTTGAACACTAAAATCAAATGTGATTTTTTGTTTTGTTCGTTTTAGAGCACCAAAATCAAGTTCCTAAGTTAATAAAAATTAATTATAGATCTAAAAATCTGGGACCGATCGTCTTCCCTACAAGAAACGTGTTAATGTCACTTGAATCCTGCATAAAATTTGTTAATACCTGTTTACACATCCAAAAAAAAGAAAACATTAGTCGAAAATCCCATTATAATAGTACAGGATATGTGCCCTTGTCCATCAGAGTAATTGCTCATTTCTTAGAGAAAATTCTCAAAGAAAATATACAAAAGTGTTGGTCTTGAAATAACTGCTCAAATGTATGAGCAACTACTAACACTGTCAAAAGAAGATGCTTAGGTCCTAAAGAAAAAGCACTGGTTTTGACGCAAAAGCATCATTCCCATGTTAGTTGCGTAGTTCTTGCTACAACTACATAATTTTGTTGACAATCAGAGGTCCGGGTTTTTTGGGAAGCATGTGAAAACTCTGTCAAATGCATTTTTGGGACCTACAGCTTCAAAAATAGCTCAAAAAAATATTAGAGGAGAGGACAAGGGTCCCATCGAGTGTGCCAGAATGTGTGAGGGGTAGAACATTAGATTGGAGGAGGGATCAAAACATGCTAATCTAAGAATCTAAACTAATATTAAACATGTTAATCTAAGACCTAAACCTACACCTAAAAAATTAAAATAAGCTATTTTAACATGCATTAAGGAATCTATGATTACAGTATTGAATGTACAAGAATAACATAGTCTTACCATCCCTTAGTGGAGTGTATTCACCTGATGTTTGGTTATTCTTATCATTGTGAAGCCTCCAAAGTTCATGCACAAAATCTTGATGAGTGATTGTTTTGTTTGGTTGATCGAAGAAATGGTGAAGCTCTATCAATGGTGAAGCTATGAGGTTTGTCCAAAGGATGTTAATCAGCTTTTTTACTGCCAACAAACCCATTGGTTGATTGGTCATTTTCCTTCTGTGATATAGCATTATCTACTAGATCGAGTGTTTCACTTGTTCAGAGAGAGACAGGGGTAGGTTCTTGATGCGTATGAGGCTCATTTTCATCGAACTAATTGAGAGGTCCATGTATGGGGTTTCCAAGCAGATATAGATACTGTGGTTTCTGATTTTAGAGAACTTTCCCTAGTTGGTTGGGGTTGGTTGGTTGGTGTGGAAAATCTAGGTAGTACTTTTGATTACGATGAATGGTGGGCACGACGCAGGCCTTTGAGGTTTACTAATCCTGTGGTGATCCCATTGTGGACATAGTAGATATTATAGGTCATCATAGGGAGTGAAAATATGTTGAGGTACTCACAAAGAATTTGGATTGAACTCGATGTGATGAGGCATAGGGTATTCAATATGAGCAAATGCATCCCGCATAGGGTCAAGGATAGGTTTTGAGTCCTCCTCCTCTAGCTAGGGATGTTGATATATTGCTATCTCAGATGACTTCTACCAAAGATGTAGAGATTGCACGGTGACAAGCTGTGGAGGCTTTGGTGAGATTGTTCAATGGAATGTTGCAGAGGCTCAAGTAATGTTACTAATAGCAAAGAGAGATACTCTCTGAGTAGAGCGTGATAGCATGCAAGCTAAGCGAGATCGGTTTCTACAAACGTCCACCTATTATCTAACCTTATATCATGCTAATGTTTTGAGGGCCTCTTGATGTCCATAGTTTTGGGAGCCAAGTGTTATGAATGATGGTAGTGGTGGTGCACGTGTAGGTGCAGGTGTAGGTGATCAGTCTATTAGACAGCCAGATCTTTTTGGTGATCAAAAGTGTTATGTCCTTCTTGTCAAGATCTTTACTTTTTCAGTACTTGATCTTCATGTCGTTTTATGGAATAGAGGCATTTTGTAGAGATTATTTATTCATGTAGAGCAGGAAAGAGTGTTTTCAAACAACACAATTTAATAAATTCTTCAAGATTTCAAAGCCCTAACTATGGTGGTTCTCACTTAATCCTCCATATCACCTTGTAGGTTTGCAAACCTTGTTTTCTTTGCATATCTTTTAGAGGCCATAAAACCAAAAACCATTGACCATCTCAGATACCTATTAGGGCCTACTTCAACATATCCAACTTGAGACTAAGGTTTTTTTGTAACAAAGTATTCAAAATAGGTCTATTACATTGCTCCAAGGCCAAATTAGGCCACTTTTCCAAAGTAAGTGTATGGAATTCAAACAAAAACTCTCAAATCTCCACTCAAAAAGTTTAAACACATCATTTAGGATCCCAATATGTAGCTTTTTCACCAAAATTCATCACCTATTTCTTATCTTGCAAAATTTGTAACCTACCTAACACTCTAAAGCCTAACACATGAGGATGTTAGGCTAGGTGAAGCTTAAATTAGCCCCAAACTACGTCTCCTACTCAAATAACTTCAAAAACACAAAAAAAAAATTCAGTCCCTCCATTCCACTGGGTTTTTCTAAGTTTCAATGGTGGAATGGACTACAAATCATAATTTTTTGGCTTCAAACCCTTGAACCTAGGGTTTACAGGTAGTTTGTAGAAAAATGCTTCAAACTACCTTATTTATCAATAAAAATCAATAACACCACAACCAAATCAAATAAGAAACACTACTCTACATATTTAAATTTAGTTCATGTCCATTGGTGAGTGTACGGAGCTGTACAAAACTTAGAAACACAATAAACACTCAAAATTCAGTGAAAATAGAGCTTGCTTTATTTGTTTTCCACCAAAATCACTTCCAGTAGTTTCCTTGAAGTTTTTGAGGCATTTTTAAACATGATCCAATTGAAAACCAATGAACTCCAACCAAATTTCACAAAGGTGACAACTCAACTTCTTGAATATGCCAAAATTGCAAAGTTGCACAAGCAACTTTTGCAACATTTTAACAAATTTTCCAAAACTCAACTAAATGACCCTATATGACTTGAACATATCAAAAATGGTCTCAACTAGACCTTATTACAACAAAACATGTAATTAACACACCAAACTCAACCTAAGACACCTATTTACATCATTTTGACAAAATTTCCTAGGTGTCCCTGCACCATACACCCAGAGAGAAAGAATCTCAAGTTCCACTTGAGATCAGTTCTTGGACAGTAGTTCCATGATTTTTAATATCTTCTTCTATCATCCATGTTGCATATTTATGGGGTAAGCTTTTCCACTTCACAAGATATTCATTATAAACTTTGTTCCTTATTCTCTTCAACTCCTTAGTTTCCAAAATGGTTTCAAGCTTCAATGGATCAGTAGGTGCTAGATCTTTGACCCACTCCCCATAATCAACATCTACATCAACATTTTTAGATGCATCCATAGATCCCTTAAAATGGTACGGGTCAGCAACATTAAAGATTTGAGAGATAGCCACTCCAAAAGGGAATTCTATCTCATGAGCATTGGCCCCAAACTTATGGACCACTCTACATGGACCAATTTTCTTCATCAAAAACTTGGTGTAATTTCCCTTTGGAAAAATTTCCTTATTCAAATGTGCAAGGACTAAATCTCCCACCTTGAATTGAACATCCCTTCTTTTCAAATCAACGTGTTTCTTATACTTTTCAACACTTTTCTATAGATTTCCTCTAACTTGCTAATGTATCTCCTTCATGGCCTCTGAAAATTCTTCTCCCTTAGCACTCCTCTTCTCCATTCCTTTCAAATCCATAAGCTCAAATACACCTCTAGGTTTCATACCATACACCACTTCAAAAGGGCTTTTCCCAATGCTTCTATTGACTAAATCATTGTAGGAATATTCAGCTTGTGGAAGAACCAAGTCCCATTGTTGTCCATGCTCTTTTGTGAGGCATCTCAAAATATTTCCAAGTGATCTATTGACAACTTCAGTCTACCCATCCATTTTTGGATTATAGGTAGTATTGAAGGTCAAATTAGTTCCAAGCTTCCTCCAAAGGGTTCTCCAAAAGTGACCTATAAATTTTGAATCTCTATCTAAAACTATTATTAATGGAAGACCATGAATTCTAACTATTTCTTTGAAGAATAACCCTACAATATGAGAAGCGTCATTTGTGCACTTGCAAGGAATAAAGTGAGCCATTTTAATAAATCTATCAACAACATACACACTATTGGCCCAAATGGATCAGTAGGTGGTAGATAGTTGACCCACTCTTCATCAGCAACATCTGCATTAACATTTGTACCAGCATCCATAGATCCCTTGAAAGGATATAGGTCAGCAACATTAAAGATTGGAGAGATAGCCACTCCAAGAGGGAATTCTATCTCATAGGCATTAGCCCCAAACGTATGGACTACTCTACATGGCCCAATTTTCTTCATTAGCAACTTGGTGTACTTTCCCTTTGGCAACCTTTCCTTCTTCAAATGTGCAAGGACTAAATCTCCCACCTTGAATTGAACATCCCTTCTTCTCAAATCATGATGTTTCTTATACTTTTCAACAATTTTTTGTAGATTTCCTCTAACTTGTTGGTGTATCTCCTTCATGGCCTCTGCAAATTCTTCTCCCTCAGCACTCCTCTTCTACATTCCTTTTAAATCCCTAAGCTCAAATACACCTCTAAGTTTCAACCATACACCACTTCAAAAGGGATTTTCCCAATTCTTCTATTGACTGAATCATTACAGGCATATTCAGCTTTTGGAAGAACCAAGTCCCATTGTTGTCCATGCTCTTTTGTGAGGCATCTAATTTTTTTCCAAGTGATCTATTGACAGCTTCAGTCTGCCCATTTGTTTGTGGATTATAGGTAGTACTAAAGGTCAAATTAGTTGTAAGCTTCCTCCAAAGGGTCCTCCAAAAGTGACCTATGAATTTTGAATCTCTATCTAAAACTATTATTAATGGAAGACCATGAATTATAACTATTTCTTTGAAGAATAACCCTACAATATCAGAAGCATCATTTGTGCACTTGTAAGGAATAAAGTGAGCCATTTTACTAAATCTATCAACAAAAACATACACATTGTCATAACCCCTCTAATTTTTTGGAAAACGTAGCACAAAATACATACTTAGACTCTCCCATGGTCTATTAGGTATTGGTAATGGTTGATAAAGACCTGTATTAGAAGTAGAACCCTTGGCTCTTTGGAAGATTGTATAATTTTCTACAACATTTCTAACATGTACTTGCATCTTTGGCAAGAAATAAAACCTCCTTACCTATTCCAATGCCTTATCAACCCCAAGATGTCCTCCTAAACTGCCACAATATTTCTCCTTTACTAAATTAACTCTCATGGAGCACTTTGGAATGCATAGTTGAGCACCCTTAATCAACAATCCATCTTGCAACAGAAAATCAGAATATTCATCATGAAAAGCATCTTTAAACTGATGACAAATAGAATATACCTTTTTGAAGTCTTCATCTTCTGCATACATATCATTCAAGGCTTCTATGCCCACACTTTGAAGTTATATTGTAGAAATGGAAAATTGACCAACACACTTGATCTTGATTACTAACATCGCTTCTTCCTGAATCATATTCTCATCTTATCAACACTTTTCATCTCTTAATTAGATAAATCATTATTTATTTAATTAAGTCTTTCTCCCTTGTTGATTAAATTAATCAATTTAATTCAATTAATCTTGTATCTATGTTCATTTAAATAATTCATTTTATTTAATTTGAATCTCTAAAGTCCTCTTATTAAATTGAATAAATTAAACCTTATTTGATTTAATCTAACATTATCCCCTTTAGTTAAATAAATCAAGACATTTATTTAATTAAATCCTTCCTTCCAATTTGATTTAAATAATTCATAAATTTAATTTTAAATTGTCACATCTCCTAAATTCCTCATTAAATTAATTAAATCTTAATCTAAGTCACATTCTCTAAACAATGCAACTTGCACAATAAATCAATTACTTTGATTTATTAAATCTCTATTTTCTCTCAGTATGGCATAAAAAGGGAATATTCCCTCAAATTTGAATTCAAATTCAAGTGGACTTGGTCCTTCCAACAAGGAATTTATTTCACCTTACAAGTCCTTTGCCTTGAGCCAAGTGGCCATAACTCCATTTTCTTCCCTCTCCAACAAGTCATTTCACTAATTTGAAATTCCACCTAATGTCATTTATTGGCACTTTGATCAGAACTTGCACAACCTTCAACCATTCACATCTTGACAAATGGCACTTGGCCATTAGATGTTGATTGGTCCCACATTGCTCAATTTCACTCTCTTTTCCAATTTAGAAATCTATAAATGAGAGACTCTTCCTCTCATTCTATCATCCACAATTTGAGTAAACTTCCTATAGTCAACTTCATCCTCAAGCATATATGCTTTCATCCATTTCATCAAGATCTTAGCTAGGTTATGCAGATTTTTCATCATGGAGCTTGATTGAATCTTCATCTAAGTAGATCACTCATCAACATTCCAATAAAGGAGTTGGGAAAGGGCCAATTTCGACACACCAATTGGCACCAATTCTCCCATGGGATTGATAGTATGTTCATTAAAATAGGATTCATTTACTTTCATTTGCATTGTTCATTTTCTTCCTATGTTAATGTTTCAATCTAATTTCATGGGGAATCCTTGTTTTATTTTGCATATGAACCTAACTATGTGTTTGTTTGTTGTGTTTGTGTAGGTATAGGATTGGGGTTCACAATATTCCATGTACCAACATTGACCTTTGGCTTAGAGCATCTGCTACCTTGTTGGATTGAATTTGTTGATTGTGCCGCTGGATGACATAAAAAAGTTCAAGTTTGATTTTATTTTAACATATGCCATTTTGTTTTCAACTTTTTGAGTTATTAACCTATTTGATGTCTCTATATTTTTTGGTTTTAATCATTTTGCAGGTTAGGGAAAGGAGGAAAGAAAAATGGAAGGATACATTATGACATCACTATTATCCTATACCAAGTGTTTTTAAACACTCTAGTGTTGTTTAACACTCTTAGAGAGTTCTCAATCTCTCCTAAGAAATTTGTAGTCTTTTATGCTTTAGGGAACACTAAATTTCTTTTTGGGCACTAAAAAGAACAATACAAATTTTCTTTCAAAGTTTGCAAACAAAAGGCTTAAAAATAATTTTAGGACAAACTTACTAAAGTTGGTTTTCAGATTTAATAAATTGAACAAGGGAAATTCCACATTTGATTTGGTGCTTTAAAAATAATTCACTTTTTCTTTGTGGGCTTAAAATGAAGTGATGTTTTTTTTTGTAATTGTTTACTCAAAATAATATCATCAAAAGGATGTATGCGCTTCTCTCATGCCTCACGATGATCTTGAGAATCGAAAGCTCTTTTGGTGATCTTAAGTTGAGTAACAAAATTACCTCCACATTTCATTTTGTGTTTAAAATTGAACAAAACATCTTGTGAGTGTGAGTAAGCATATTGTGTGTGTTCTCCCTTTGTTTTTAAATGAAGGTTGATCAAACTATGAATATGATTGCTCGCTTTTGTTTATCTTAGCAGGCCTGCCTTGTGGGAAAAAGTACTCACCCAAGGGAATGACCCAACCAGTAACACACTAAGGACAAGTGTATTTCCAGCTAGGATATAAAAGTGGGTATTGGAACAAAAGCCAGTATCACGTGGTTGGCTCCAACGAGAAGGGAAACAATGGGCTCTTGCTACATGGTTCAACTCCTACAAATAGAAAGTCTGAATTAAAACCCTTGTTTAGCAAAGCCCAAATCCTTAATTATTTTGTTGGTGCAAAAGTTCATGCCCTTTGAAGCCACCCCACATATACATGCGGTTTTGTTGTAGAGATGAAAAGTATGCCATGGGAGATTCATGGGTACTTATGCTTGATTGACCCAAGAAGGGAGTGCACTATAAGGGGTAACTTGTGTGGTCAAGCATCTAATAATCTGTACTGAATATGCATAGCTGGATTTATCCAAGTGGGAACCCAATAAAATATTGTCTCTTCATCCTAGGGTTGTACATGTGTTTGGAATCAAAAAATACATTGCTTGGTCCTCAAAACATTTGAAAACAAACATTTACAAAGAGCTTCAAAATTTCAAATCCTTTGGAGGGAAAAAATATCCTTTGATGAATCTAAGTGCTCTTTCTTGCACTAGGGATTATATCCTTAGAGGTTTCTAAGTGCTTGGTTTTAATCACCATTTGTTCTCACTAAATTCAACCTAGGAAACTATACTCTTGAAACCTTGATTTTCACATAATGGACCTTGTGGAATGAAAAGGAATTGAGACATAGACATTTAGTTTGAAATCATAATCAAGAAATTGTCTTTGATAAAAGGAACTCATTAAACAAAGATAAGGACAATTGGACCTCACACATGTGTTCTCTCAAATGATTTCCCGTAAAATCAAAAATCCAAAAACCAAAGTTCAAGAAGCTTAGTCCAAAGGCTTGTGAAGAGTGTCTTGAAATTCTTTTTGAAGTTAGAGAAAGATTGGTATATGATTTCTACAAGAAGGCCTCAAATAAAAACCCAAGCTTGTATGAGTTCTATTATCAACAAAATCCAACTCTTTTTCAAAGTTTTATTTTCTCACTTAGAAGTATGGCATGTTCTTCAATACTGAGGTCTTATAAGAAAGATTCTTGTCTAAGTCAAGTTTAGGATCAAAATCGATCACTCTCATCCATCTCTCATCATCATCAAAATCAAATTCCATTTCACCAACAAACTCTTGAAAACTTTGAAACATCATTCATGCTAAACTTATAGGAAAAATCATCATCACCTCATTTGACTTAATACACCTAGTCAAATCAGCAATCCTCTTGAATGAATTTTCCTCTAGGATAATGCAACTTCCAAAGGTTTACAAGTTCAGAATCACTTAATTTGGCTTAACACGCTTATTCAAATCATCCGCTCGAATGAGTTTTCTCTAGGATAACACAATTTCCTAGGTTTTTACAAGTTCATCATCATCTTGTTTGACTTAATGCACCTAGTCAAACTATCAAAATCAAATTGATTCAAGCCCTAAAAATTTTAGCATCTCCCCCCCCAAGGTTCTTCAAGAGTTTCATTCACCTGCATCATCCATCTTTCATCCCCATCATCACTTTTGATCCTTATAATTTAATAGTTCTTCTCTTTTGTTCCTAAAGATCAAGATCAAATGATCTATTTTATGGTTCAAACGAGATCCCAATACAAGAAGAACATGGAAATCACTAAAGAAACATCAACTTCAAGTGACTTAAGTCAAACAGCCCCCAAGAAAAAATTAGTGGAATCAAGCAACCCTCCAAAAAACTCCTCTCTACCATCACAAAACCCTCTAGAGAAGGGTCATATAGAGGACATCACCAAGGATGACTTGGGAATGATGCAATAGGAAATAACTGAAATGGTTCAAAACCCCGAGAATCATAGAATCGTCAACGCCATGTTGAAACTTAATCCCTCTCTATATATACATGTGTTAAAAGGGGACCAAATCCCTTCTGACATTGACATAAGTACCAATATGGAAAGACCTCTTGTGAGCATACCTCCAATATCACTCCCAAACATCACTCAATATATTCCCCAAGTCATATCAACAATCGCTTCAACCCCATCAATTGCTAACAAGGGAAGCGCCATTTTTTGCGAATTGCAAAAGCATCACCTTGTAAACAATAGAGAGATAAACATCAAGACCACACTGGATAATTCTATCCCAATAAATTCATTACACCCATATGTTCCACTTACTTTCCATAATCATGTAGACATCCTCATTTCATGCAACACCAATCTATCTGCTAAATATACAAACTTCTCTCCCCATGATTTTGCAAGGAGAGGGTGGGTTATTCAGGACAAGGGGAGTCATTGATCCTTATTTATCATAATTTTTCCAAGGGAACACACCACCATTCCCTCCATTACCTTTGGCATCCATATCATCTCTTGGATTGGGTCTTCCCCCCTATCTGTCGCCAATCTACCAAATCAAAGGAATCAAAGCATCATATCAAACCCTCTCATTTTTTCCATCAACATCACAATAAATGACAACCATTCAAGCTACCCCAATGGTCAACACATCCACCATTCCCTAAATTTCTCAAAGCATGGTTTCCCAGGGACCAAGTATCTCGATCACACCATCCACAACTAAAATCCCAATCACCAACACAACCATTCCGATCACCACAATGGTTAAAACTGTTCCCAATCCACTACCAATTCCACCAGAAGTCAACATGAATAAATCATTCATCACCATGATTCAGGTAGTTCAAAAAGCCATTCACCAAAGGGTACTTCAACAAAATCAACAAGCTGCACAACTGGCCGCTCAACTTTTGCAAACGCAATTAGCCGCGCAAGAAGCTGCACAAGTTGCACAAGTCGCACAAGTTGCACAAGAAGCACAAGAAGCCCAACAAGCACAAGCTCAAGCTCAAGCCCAAAAATAGGCTCAACAAGCGTAAGAATAGTACCGTGCATAGCTACAAGAAATCCACCAACAAGCATACAAACAAGCCCTGTAAGACTTTCAGGCACAACAACAAGCTAAACAACAAGCTTTGTTAGTGAAACAATAGCTAGACCAACAACAAGCTTTTTTGGTGCAACAACAACTACACCAACAACAAGATTTATTGGTGCAACAGTAGCTAGACCAACAACAAGCCTTGTTGGCACAACAATAGCTAGACCAGCAACAATTTTTGTGGGAACAATAGCAGTAGGACCAACAACAAGATTTGCTGGAACAACAGCAATAGGACCAACAACAAGCATTGTTGGAACAAATGCAGGCATATCAGCAGGCCTCAAAAGCACAGCAGAGTTTGCTGCAAACCCCATCAATACTCCACCCATCAATCAAACACAACAAGTACCTCAAAACACATTCATCCCACCTCCTAATCCACAAAATGATGTTGCGGCATAGATCAAACTACTATCACAACAAGTTTTGGACCTCTAGTAAGGAAAAAAATAGAACGTCGAGCAATCTGTGCCCCTATCCTTTTGATAGAAGTCTTATAATGGTACCGTTACCAAAGGGATTTGAAATCCCCAAATTCGATAAATATAATGGGATGGGAAACATTGAAAATCATGTCAGGGAGTTTCAAGTGCATTGCATGGAAGTTGCATATGATGACACGTATCTAATGTGACTATTCCCTCAAAATCCAATTGGTCCTATCATGGAATGGTTCTCTTGCCTACCCACAGGCATCAAAATATTCTAGGAAATTGTTGACACATTTCTCAAAAACTATGCATTCAACATGGCTATGGAAGTTAGTCTAGAGGAACTATAAACGCTGAAATAAAGAAAAGGAGAGCTATTCGCCTCCTTCTTACAAAGTTGGCAATCCAAAGCCAATCAAAGAAAATGGACCATGCCAAAAGAACAAAAATTTTGCACAATCATAGCCAATCTAGATGAAAACTTGGTGTTCTATTCAAAAATGCAATGCATTACAACATATCATCGATTGATCCTGAAAGAGCTCAATATCGAAAGAGCCCTTACTATGTGAGGGGGCGTATCTTCATTTCTTGCACAAAAAAATAACCGCCCATCCACTAGTTATAATGATAAACCCCGCACATGGTCAAGAAACAAAAATGTCACAAATGACAGAGTGGTCGATGCTAAGGTTGTCATCAGTGCTCCTAAGAAAAATATTCAAACCCATCATCAACCACAGAATCAAAACCACAAAAATGTGCAAACCAATATAGTAGAACAACAACAACCACCTTCAAAAATCCAAATCAATAATTTGAGCAATCAAGGAGGACCACCTCCTCAAAACAAGTATCCTCCCAAGTGGAAGTTCACGGCCCTTGGGGAGCCAATCGAATCTATAATGAAGAAACTGGTTAAAGAGAACCTTATCAAAATTTCTAGTTAAGAACAATATATGGAACCCATGACAAAACCACCATGGTACAATGAAAATATCCTTTGCAATTTTCATAAAATCAAAGAGCATACAACCGCTAATTGCATGAGATTGAAAAACATCATCCAAGATCTCATTGAGGACAAAATCATAAATGTCAAGAAAACTACTGGCAATCAAGATCTCAAAATATACACGAATCTGATGCCCAATCACAATCAGGGAAATAATCAAGGAAACAATCAAGGAAATAACCAAGGGAACAATAAAGGAAAACAAAATTATTCCAGTGCAAACCTTGTATATGAAGGTGTCATCGCATGCATAGATGAAATGGTCATTGTCATTAGCGTCAAAGGAGCCAACGTTGATTGTGGAGTCACCACACATGGTGGCAAGGTTACTATTGGAGGGGCATCACGGCCATCTAAGACCCCCATATAAAATATGAAAGGTGTTCCCTATGATTATAACGTCATTGACCAGCTAAAAAGAACCCCCACTTAGATCTCCATCATGGAGTTACTAAAAATTTATGTTGCCCATAGGAGAATCCTTGATGAAGCATTAGTTGTTTCCACTGTCTCTGCTAACCTCGATACAGAATAATTTTAGGCTATGGTCGATAACGTCATCACACCAAATATCCTCACTTTCTCCAACCAAGACTTCCCCTCCCAACCATCTCATAATCGGGTGATCCCACAATAGTGGTTTACAATTTTTGGCCAAACTGGACACTGAAATTATTATTTTTAACTAAATCTTCATATTTGGGCACCTATAGTGACTAAACCATGAGGAATTTGAAGATGATGCAAACTAGAGTCTCATCACATTTTGTGTGTAGATTCTAAAAATATTTTTTTCCAAATTATTGGAATCAGATTGCACTTTTTTTTCCATCTCCCATGAAAACTGGTATTTTTCAAAAAACTACATTTTTAAAAAGTGATGCTCATCGTATACAACATAACGTTTTTTGTATGAAGGATAAAATTATAATTTTTTCAAATTTAGATTTGTAACTATGATATCTAGCACTTTCATTTGGTCTCATAGTTTTTTATTGAATATTTTTTCCTTAATCAAGTTTCAAAGTCAAAACAATTGCAACTCAGACATAGGCAGACTGTATACAACATAAATTTTTCTGTATGTATCAAAATTCAAATTTTTTTTTAATGCATCAATGACATCAATACCCAGCCCGAATGTATTTTTTAAAATTTTATTTTGATAATCTGCTATTTTTCCACATGTGTAGAACAAAGAGCTTGATTTTTAGTGAAAAACCTATGTTTAATAAAACTAAAAAAACACATACATAAAAAAACCAAAACATATTAAAATTCTATTTTTTGGATAGGTTGTTCTGAGGGCTACCTGATTCTAGTTGGGTTTGTGAAGATTCCTCCATTTTCATCCTCAACCCGAGCTCCGAAGTGCCAAAATTTAGGTTTTTTTGTGTCTCAGATGGGGGATGAGGGATAAGGGGGTTCGTTCAAACCCATACCTGGGTTCGAGCGAACCCCTTTCCTATGGATTGTTTTTTTTTTTTTGGTGGCCAAGATTCAAAGGAGTTCGGTCAAACCCTAGTTCGAGCAAACCCATTTTTGGTTCAGTCGAACTAGTAGGTTCGTACAAACCCCTAAAATCACTTTTTTTTCCTTGGGGTCATTTTTTGTGAGTTTTCCTTCCTCAATTGAATTGTAAACAACTATTGTGGCTTCACCCAATCGTGCACTTCACCTTCAAGTCTTGGTTCACAAGAAAAAGTTCAAAAGGGTCTTGGTGGATGGAGGTGCAGGCCTAAATATTTGCTCGCTTAAACTTAAAAAGAACTTGGGAGTCTCAGAAGATTGCATCGACAAAAAAAAAGGCATTACCATTAGAGCATATGATGACCAAGAAAGAATGTCTCAAGGCACTATCAAGATCCCAATCCAAGTAGGTCCAGCTACTATGGAAACCACATGTCAGGTCCTTCACCTTGATTTACCCTACAACATCCTCCTAGGATGCCCATGGATCCATGTAATGAAGGCGGTTGCCCCGACATTTCACCAATGTGTAAAATTTTCATACCAAGATGAGGAGGTCACAATACATGGTGATCTGGATCCATTTTCCTATTGCAAAAACTTGGAAGCCAAGTTTTATAAAGTTTCCCAAGTACCAAAAAATGATGAAGGCCCCTCCACTCCCTATGTGGATCCACCTAACCTCACCTCCACTTATGCGATAGAGACACCTTCCATCCCCGATATATACAACATCAAACTCATGATCCAAGATAATGCATGTGGAGATTACAGAATGAGAAAAAAATATTTTGTTGTAGGAGAGTTACCTCAATCTCTTAGGTCACATGGATGACCTCAATCAGTTGAAACACTTGCCTACACTTTTAGGGAAGACCTTTATAGATTTCCTTGTTGGGGGGATCTAAGTAAGGAAAATTTGGATGAAGGAGACCTCTCAAGCACACTATACCAAGATGAAAGGCCCTCACTCAACCTACCCATGGATGAAGCTAGTAGAGGACTATAAATGATGCTTGGTATGGGATACAATAGAAATGAAAGCCTTGGAAGAAACAACGATGGGTGACTAGAGCAAATCATTGTAGAACGATGAATGAGAAATCTTGGCCTTGGACGTACCCCTCTGAGTATAACCATATGTGGCAGAGGTAGCCCTAGTAGATCAGTCAGGTCTTCTCCTTAGTTATTGGTAGCGACCCTTCAACTACCTGTATCAACAGGTCTACCCCTAGACAATTTAACCTTTGATTTAACCAGAGTTTGTAGTAGTGATGACAAGGATACCACAACAAGCCTTCCCATGCTTTTAAAAAAATCCTCCTTACTCATGATTAGTGCCTCACCCATTGAGTCAGACTGCCAGCCCACAAAATAAACCTAGTTTATGCCCAACTCATCAACTATGACCAATGAGGACAACTGGTTCTAGACACATTTGAAAATTATGAGGCACTCTCAGAATTCATGGGACTAAGGGATATAGTGCCATGCAAAGATCATAAAGCTAGATTAAATATCACACTGGACACACAGGCCTATTATGGGGAGACGATTGAGTCCTTCAATCACAAAAGAAAAAGAATGACAATAAGCTCAAGGTCATTGAGTGAAAACCACACTGTGGCACTCTCTAACCATATAATAGTAAAAATAAAGGACGCATCCAATGGTGAAAATATCTTTGAGGCACTAGAGGATGAAGGATTCAATCTTCCCCTACTGTACTACATCAAGAGAAATTAGTAGTCCTAGCGGAATAGTCCAATCCTGTCAATCTAGGAACAAAAACAATGACACACATCACATTCTATGTTGAATCACTTTTGACAAAAGAACGAGAATTGTTGGCTACATTTCTAAAAGAAAGAAAGGTGAAATTTGCATGGACCTATGCCAACATGTCGGGTCTAGATCTGGAAGTCATGGCTCATCATTTAGCTATATACCTAGGGGAAAAGCCAGTGAGACACAATTTGAGAAAGATGTGCCCTCAGATAGCCTTGCTAGTCAAGGTAGAATTACATAAACTCCTGGATGCCAGATTTATACGTCCAATTGATTATCCAGAATGGGTGTCTAAGCTTGTGTCAGTTTCAAAGCCAAATGGGGGCATCTGTATGTGCATTGACTTTAGAGACCTCAACAAAGTGTGTCCCAAGGATGATTTTTCACTACCCAACATTGATATGATAGTGGACATGACGACCAACATGAGATGCTCTCACTGATGGATGGCTTCTCAAGGTACAACCAGATTATGATAGCAAAGGAAGACCAACATAATACAACATTTACATGTCCATGGGGCACCTACTACTGGAACATAATGCCATTTGGGATAAAAAATGTGGGAGCAACATATCAAAGGGCCATGGGACTAATTTTTCATGACATGATTCACAAAACTATGGAAGATTATGTGGATGATGTATTGGTCAAGTCAAGGAAAAGACAAGATCACATAGCAGCTCTAAGTGCCATCTTTGATAGATTAGAGAAATACAAGGTTAGACTTAACCCCAAGAAATGTGTTTTTGGGGTGCAATCAAGAAAACTCCAGGGATATATAGTATCAATGAGAGGAATACAAGTGGATCCCACCAAAGTCAAGGTGATCCTCGACATGGAAACACCCAGGACACTAAAACAAATTAGAGGCCTACAGGGAAGGCTCCAATCCATCTGCAGATTCATCACACAGCTGGCGGATTAACAAATCCCATATTCATGTTTGCTCCACAAGGGAGTAAAATACAAGTGGGATGATAAGTGTGATCAGGTGTTTAGTAAAATCAAATAATATCTACTCATGCCACCAATTTTAATGCCACATACTCCAAGAAAACCACTAATTCTATACATTTCAGCAACCATGGCAACTCTCGATGTTCTATTATCTCAGCACAATGAAAATGGAAGAGAGAGCGATATACTACATCAGCAGAACAATGGTAGGGCATGAGCTCAACTACACACCAATAGAAAAATATTGCCTGGAAGTTGTGTTTGTAGCCCAAAATTTTAGACACTACACGTTGGCTCATTTGATCAAATTGATTGTAAAGATAGATCCACTAAAGTATCTTCTCTCTAAGGGAACTCTCACAGGATGAATAGCCAAGTGGGTCATGATACTAACAAAACATTAAATTGAATATGTAGAGCACAAGGCCATCAAAGGGAAGGAAATTGCAAACCAACTAGCAGAGGCTCCAATCTATTCAAAGAATCCACTCATATCAGAGTTTCCAGATGAATCCATCTTTAATCTCAGTATAGACGATCACTGGAAACTCTACTTTGATGGCTCATACACACAACATGGATCAAGAGCCGGTGTTTTCTTCATCACCCCATAGGGGGATTGTATTCCTAAATCCTATAAATTGGCATTCCCTTGCACTAACAACATTGTGGAGTATGAGGCTTTAACCATAGGTCTCAAGATTGCAGCATAGTGGAGGATCATGGCACTAAAGGTTTACAGGGATTCACAACTTATTATCAACCAAGTCAATGGCAAGTACCAAACTAAGGATGATAAGATGACACCATATAGGAAGTTAGTAGAAAGCCTTAAAGAATCATTCATCGATATCACCTTTGAGAAGATACCAAGGGCTAACAACAGAGTAGCCGATGCCATGGCAACAATTGGATCCTTATTGGATATCCCTCGCAATGTCTTGAAACATGAATTCTTGGTAGAGCAGCTTCTTGTACCCACATTTGAGGTACCAGAGTCAGAATATGTGTCCGAAATCATTGGTCTTGGTGATTCATAGTATCTCGACATCTAAACCTACTTAAGAATAGGAGTCCTCCCAGCTGACATAACCCCAAACCTTAAACGAGCCTTTGTCAAAAGTTCCTTACATTTTTTCATCCTAGGAGAAACTCTCTATCATAGGAGCATTGAAGAAACCCTATTGCCTTGCTTAAATCCTGAGGAAGCCCTGACTGCTCTGATTGAGGTTCACAATGGCACTTGCGGTTTGCACTCAAGTGGTATGACCTTGGCTAAGAAACTATTCAGGACTGGATATTACTGGCCAATAATGGAAAGAGAGGCACAAAACTTTGTCAGAAAGTGTTTACAATGCTAGCAGTATGGAGACCTAATTCATGCACCAGCTCAAGAACTTCATCCTATTGTTACACCTTGGCCCTTTTCACAGTGGGGGATCGATCTCATAGGAAAAATCACACCCACCTCATCCAATGGTCACAAATTCATCATCACCGCCACGGAGTACTTTATGAAGTGGGTCAAAGCCATCCCAATGACCTATATAACTAGAAAGTAGATATCAAAGTTCATCCTGAACTATCTCATTTTCCGATACATTGTCCTTCAATCCATTATCTCTAATAATGGGACACCTTTCAAAAATTAGGATGTGTGTGAACTTTTCCACAAATTCCATATCCTACATCTCTTTTATACTTCGTACTACCCCCAAGGAAATGGCCAAGTAGATGATACCAACAAAACCATCTTGAAAATCCTTAAGAAAATAGTCAATGACTCCGTTCGTGACTAGCATCTGCAGCTAAATCTTGCCTTATGGTCCTACCACACCAGTATCTACACGCCAATAAGCACCACCCCATTCTCCCTGGTCTTTGGATCAGAAGCCATCCTACGAATTGAGATCGAGCTCCCATCATTAAGGATATCACTGCAAAACCTCATTATAGATGAGGAATATCAGTTTTCAAGGTTAAATGAGCTGGAGTTACTAGATGAACAATGCATGGAGGCCCTCAACAATCTATAGGTCTATCAAAACCGCCTAAAGTGTAGCTACAACAAGAAGATCAGGAGGCAGACCTTCCAAGTCGGTGAACGTGTGCTAAAATAAAATTAGAAGAACGTGTTGAACCCAGATAGCAAAGTTAAATTTGAGCTCAACTGGTTGGGAAATTTTTTCATAATAGCAAGCTATAAATCAGGGGCATATCAGTTGTCAACACCAGAAGGAAAGCCTCTGCAGGAACCCTTGAACAACTCCCATCTCAAAAAAATTTATGCCTAAAATCTTGCAAGGTATAGAACTGAAAAATATAAAAAAATCAAAAAAATGTCCTGAAAAAATGGTCACCCTAATGAAAACCTAGCAAACGGACATTTTGGTGACAGCAAAAAAATCCAAAAATCCAAAAAATTCCAAAAAAATTAGAACAAGGATTGAAAACAATAAAGAAAAAAATCATCCTCTAGTGAAAACCATTTCGATGGTGCTTTGGACAAGTACCTTGGAGAAAACATGGAAAAGAGGCGCCAAGCATAAATAAAGAAATCTCCATCCACTAGGATCTTCATAGCCCATTTTGTGCACTCACTTATCCATTACATTCCATCCATCCTTCCATCATTCGTTTGCATCTATACCATAGCTTGATCTTGTGCTCATATCATGTTCCACCATGGTACTTCTTGGCATATTCCCAAGGTCAGTTTGTCCTTCTTGTATTGAAGTAGTCTACCACATCACACTGGGGGCATGTTTATGTACTTGGATTAGATCAGATTCATGTATATTCTTGTGATCTTCCTTAAACATCAAAAAATCCAAAAACATTCAAAAAACCAAAAATTCAAAAACATCCAAAATCATTCAAAAATCCAAAACATGTCAAAAATATGAAAACATAAAAAAAAAATTCATCTGAACTACGTCATCTCTGAGTTTGAATGTAGGAAAGGTTGATCTTTGATCATCCCCTGAGACACCCTAGGTCAATCCTTTAGGCATCCATCATAATCTGGTAATCCGTTTGCCCCTTTCTCTCATCATTGAGTCAAGTATTTCATCAGTCGAACTACATGGTCTTTGTATGTATAACATAGGCAAGGCTAATCTATGGATCAGCTCCTGAGGCCCCTAGGATAGGTCTTTAAGTTAGTCTCTTCATTTTAAATCTTTAAAATACCAAAAACATTTGTAAAACATCTCAAAATTCAAAAAATAGCCTCAAAACATTTGAAAAACCCAAAATGGTGCATCTGTCTCATCTCACTTTCATGCACAATAATCATCATTCCTAATAAATCAATCATCACCTTCATCCTTTGGTGAAGCAGTTGGAAGCAAGTCTAGCAGGTTCAAAAGTGAACACCTAATCATCAATGTCTCAAATCTAGTTCAATAAGCAGGAAAGTTGATCAACTCGGAGTATCAATAGCTTATCATCCAATCAATCTCATCAAAACCATGATCACAACATGTCCTAGGATGTATCCTTCCCATGATGGACATAAGCATCAGGTATCTCACAATATTTTATCCTTGGCTAGTGGTATGAAGAAAATTAGCTTATTTGTTTACTTTATTTGGTCTTTTTTGACATCTTATTTTGCACTCATTCCAAGGACCTCTCGATGATGCCTAAGAAAAAATAGGTTTAGAGAGAAAGGAATGGGGAAATGATCATTATCTTTTTTATTTTTTGTGCTTGTGGGATACTCTTGTAAAATAAATTAGTCATGCGTGCTTTGTTTGGTTTGTAGGAAGGGTGTTTTAGCTATCTTGTTGACCACATAGAAAGGCTTTCCTTTCTATGTTTTGGCCTAAGATGTTTAGAATATCTGAACTACATCCTGAACAAAGTTTTGTATGCTACATGTGAACAAGAATACTCCTATCTAATTTTTGATTCAAAGTCCATCACACTAGGTACCATGCCATCCTGGTTCTTTATACCTTGATGCATTATACCTACATATGTTATCAAACATAAAGTAATAGGCCCTTTGAAAATCCTGACTCCTGGTAAGCAAATCATCATCATCTTAATGACTTGTTGGATCTCTTTATTCTATCTTCTTTCCACACTAACATGGCACCATGATAGTTAATCAGAACATTGCTAATGCATCCACCCTACATCCATAAAATCATCAGCATAAGTGCATATCATATCATATAGATCATACCACATTATATCATCTTGCATTATCATCATCTTAAGTTATGAGGAATAATATACATTTTTTATTCTAATAATTTTAAGAAATCATTGCATTACATTCATTGCACATCATACATTGCACAAATCATTAAGGGCATAATGAAAATCATGAACATATCATTTACATCCATAAATCAATTACATATCATTAACATTCAAAATGCATAGAAAAATACAAAAATAAATGCATCCATAATCATCGCCACATCGTATAGAAGCATATATCATATCACATGAGCATAAAATAAAATAATTTCATAACATCTCATAGTAAATTAAACTACAACCGCATTTCATACATTGCAAGGCATCTCATAAGTAGAACCATGTCATATATATATATATATATATATATATATCATCAAAATATATAAATGTCATGGTACAAAATCGGATCAAGTGTACATAAAAATACATGACACAATAGGGAAAATAATTTGAGCCCATGAATCAAAAATAGAAAATTGCTTCTGATCAGAGGGCTAGCCCTACTGGCTATACCCCTCACCCTTCGGCCTGTCACTGTGATCCTTTGGGCCTCATCCCTATCTGCTGAGAGAATTTGGGCACCCAGACTATTGCTAGAACTACCTGCCTGTAATGTTGTCAATAGTATTCGACCTCTCTCATGACCTCTTGGTATGCTCTCAAAGATACTATCTGGCCCTAGGTGGATGAGGCTATACTCTCCAGCTATCGCCTCTAACCAACCTTATGATCCCTCTTAGACGGAGCTTGGTCCCTCTCAGCAGTAATTGTCAAAATCTGCTGCTAAGCCTGATCTCTCTCTGCTATTAGAATCTGAATCTGACCCTACAACTACTAGATCAGTGCATCTCTATGATCTGGTTGCCCCAATGGATATTGTTGAGGGACTACTCTATCCCCATCTCTGGGCTGATCATCATGTATCCCTACCTATGGTGCTGCCTAGTCTCGTGGTGGTCCCTAGTTGAACAATGGTGTCGGAGCCCGTGGTGGTTCCTAGTCTCGTGGTGGTGTTTGATGTGGAGGAGGACCACCTCCTCCCCTATCCCTATCACCATCTATGTCATCATAACCTCTACCTCCCTAACCCCTACCCCTACCAGCTAACCTACCTCTGGGCCTCCACCGTGGGAGTGCCACACCTAGAACTGTCAATCTCAGAGGAGGCCTAAATCGAGCTTTGTATGCCTAGGTCACTCTTGCATCTATTGGCCTCTGATCATATGGCCATGGCTTGGCCACTAGTTGTCTGAATGAGGCTACTATCTTTGACACTAGAATGGGTTGGCCCCATGTTGTCTCTCATGGTGAACGAGCAAAGATCTCTACATACTGATCATTCATCCTGTCCTAGATCTCGCCAAACTATCGGGCCACCCTATCTAGAAGGTAGTGCTCTATCATAGTATACTCTCATCCTTTCATCCATCTATCCTATCAAGCAAAAAAAAAATGCTCTGCATCATCATACCATGGGCCTATGCCCATCCAGGGCATCCAAATGAACTCCCTCATCTCATCAAGAGCTTTTCGCCAATGGGCGATGCCACCTGTGCTAGTATGAGTGAAGTGGATTTGTGCCCCATCATACTGCCAGACAATGGGGTCATCAATATCTAGCACAATCGGTGTCACATTTGGATGAAGCATTGGAATCCGCTCCCATGCCTAGATGTGTAACAAAGTAACTTCAGCCCCGAGGGACCTGCTATCAAGATATGCAAACTCATGCAAATATCTATATAAGGAGGCCAGCATCACTAGCCCCCAAAAAAATCACTCCCTGCTGATGACCATCCACTCCCATGTGAATCCCTAGCCTGCACTGAAGTATCAGCCCCATCAATCTAGTGCCACAAGACCTGAAATGATAGTTGCAACGATCAACCTATAGGTGGGAACTATACCCCAGTATCTCTCCAAGTCAATATGTCCATCAAAGAAATCGATCTCATCAAGACCCATCACATAAAAGGCATCCCTACCAGTATGTAGATCATAAATCACTTTGCCTTTGTGGATAGGTAGTCAAAGGATGTGCCAAACATCCTCGAGTGTGATGGTGGCCTCGCCGATAGGAAGATGGCATGAGGAGGTTTCATTGTGCCACCGCTCGGCCAAAGTTGTCATCATCCCCAAGTGGGTCCGAATAGGAGGAACATTGGCAACAAACCAAAGGTCGAGCATACCAAGTTGCCCCTTGAGGAATATGTGCATACCCTATAATCTCCTAAGCACCATCCATCTGTGCTCTCTCAAATGAAGTATGTTGAGGTCCTCCTGCACAAGAGGAACCATCGAATCAAGTCTTGTAAAAAAAATCTCCCTCTCAAGTCAACTTTTCACATTTGAAACAACAAAAGTGGCACTGTTTGCAAATGCGGCCCAGTTTGAAAAGTTCCAAACTACATCAGCACGGTGGAGTTTTATGAATTCTAAACTCCAAAGTACGTCACACAATTGAATTTGCGTCTACGGCTAACTTTGTCCCAAAACCCTAGTGTCAAACTGCATCACGCGATCGAATTTTCATATATGGCTGAGCTTGACAAGAAACCCTAATCTCCTAACTAGCCTATGGTAGTGCTATTATCATATGCAACACATTTTAAGGCCACACGATACCGATTGAGCATTTGTAGTGGTGCTATATAGTGCCGCTTGACCTAAAGTTGACCTAAACCCTATTAAATGCATGTAAAATGATATTTCAAAAGTTGGGATAGGGGTATATACCACGGGTCTTGTGTCGGTTGGTCATTGGTGCACTCGTACCTTCTCCGACACATGCCTGGGAAGTTGTTGTTGCACCATCGTGACCGGAACTCAAAGCTCAAAGTGCAGAAAATTCTAAAAGATAAGTGTGCAAATGAATTGAAAGTGACCTCTTAAGGTCTATTTAAGCCTATAAATTAGGGGTTCTTTTAACCTAATTTGACCATCCAGTTAGGGTTTTTCTCCTTAGATCATGTTTTTGTCTAACCAAGGGCCATGTTGTATCTTTTTTGGCATTTTAACGCATTTTTTGACATCCTGGGGCACTTTTTGACCTGTCAAGCACCTTGACCTCTTTTTTCACGAGATCATCCAAAAATAAAAAAAATTGTCTGATCTCTCGATGGGGCAACATATCAGCATAATCCTTCCACTGGGGCAACAATGGGGCATTTGAAAAAATCAAGAAATTTTGAACTTTGATCGCAACATTTTATTCTTTGAACCAATACAACGAGTGCATTGCTTCAAAGAGGGGCAAAATGTAGACATGGAAAATTGACCAACACACTTGATCCTATTTACTAACATCGCTTCTTCCTAAATTATACTCTCAACTTATCAACACTTTTTATCGCTTAACTATATAAATTATTATTTATTTAACTAAGTTTTTCTCCCTTGTTGATTAAATTAATCAATTTAATTCAATTAATTCTCTATCTATGTTCATTTAAATAATTCATTTTATTTCATTTGAATCTCTAAAGTCCTCTTGTTTAACTGAATAAATTAAACCTTATTTGATTTAATCTAACATTATCCCCTTTAGTTAAATAAATCAAAACATTTATTTAATTAAATCCTTCCTCCCAATTTCAATTAAATAATTCATAAATTTAAGTCTAAATTGTCACATCTCCTAAATTCCTCATTAAATTAATTAATCTTTGATTAATAAAATCTTAATCTATGTCACATTCTCTAGACAATTCAACTTGCACAATAAATCTATTACTTTAATTTATTAAATATCTATTTTCTCTCAACATGGCATAAAAGGGGAATATTCCCTCAAATTTGAATTCAAATTCAAGTGGACTTGGTCCTTCCAACAAGGAATTTATTTCACCTTACAAGTCCTTTTCCTTGAGCCTAGTGGCCATAACTCCATTTTTTCCCTCTCCAACAAGTCATTTCACTAATTTGAAATTCCACCTAATGTCATTTATTGGCACTTTGATCAAAACTTGCACAACCTTCAACCATTCACATCTTGACAAGTGGCACTTGGCCATTGGATGTCGAATGATCCCACATTTCTCAATTTCACTCTCTTTTCCAATTTTGAAATCTATAAATGAGAGATGCTTCCTCTCATTCCATCATCCATAATTTGAGTAAACTTACTATACTCAACTTCATCCTCAAGCATATATGATTTCATCCATTTCATCAAGATCTTAGCTAGGTTATGTATATTTTTCATCATGGATCTCGATTGAATCTTCATCAAAGTAGATCACTCATCAACATTGCAACAAAGGAGTTGGGAAAGGGCCAATTTCGACACACCAATTGGCACCCATTCCCCCATGGGATTGATAGTTTGTTCAATAAAATCGGATTCATTCACTTTCATTTGCATTGTTCTTCATTTTATTTCTATGTTAATGTTTCAATCTAATTTCATGGGGAATCCTTGTTTTATCTTGCATATGAACTAACTATGTGTTTGTTTGTTGTGTTTGTGCAGTTATAGGATTGGGGTTCACAATATTCCATGTACGAACATTGACCTCTAGCTTAGAGCATCTGCTACCTTGTTGGATTTCCCTTTTTTGTGCTTGATTGTGAAGGTATACCTCTGAAAATATTTTACCTACTTCACATTTCTACGACTCATCTTGTCATGACTATTCAAGAAACTCAAAGCATGGTTGTCAGTGAAAATAATGAACTCCTTTGGCAAAAGGTAGTGTCTCCACTTCTTAAGATACTACACCATTGCATATAGCTCCAAATCATAGGATGAGTACTGTTGGAGTGAAAATGACACTGAGAGAGGGGGGTGAATTAGAGTCTTAACATATTTTACCATTTTTCAGAAAATAAACCATAGCACACATTTGTTCTCAATATTTCAATGATAGGTACATTCATGAGTTGAATGTAATCATTCATAAACTAAAATGAGAAATGTAATTGCAAAACAATGAACAATAAAGCATTCTCACAGTAAAGTAGTGAAACCACAAAAGAACAATGAGACACAAGATTTCTCGAGTGGAAAACCCTCCTGAGGTAGAAAAACCACTGCTAAATTGCTACCTTTCAGGCTCTTATTTCAAGCTCTTATTTGAAAACCACTATTGACAATTCCTTATAGGCTAATTTCTGAGCACCAACTCAAGGAGCACCAACCCCTCATTTTGAAACACCAATTTCAAGAAGCACCAACCCCTTATTTTGAAACACCAATTTCAAGGAGCACCAACTCCTTATTTTGAAACACCAATTTCAAGGAGCACCAACCCCTTTTCAGATTACAAAATAACAATAACATAGAGGATCTCTATGTTTCATTTTAGCTCACTCATACCTCTCTATCTAATACCCTAAAGATTCAACATGAATCCTTAATATATTAACTAAATAAGGTTTTTATGATTATACTCTACATCATGTTTTCAAATTTTTATTACAGAGCTTTTTCACTATCTCTTTTTGAAATAATAAAAATTATAATTTCAACATCTCCTCACAATGTATCATCACTATATTTATATATATTTCAAGAACATTATTTTTGATTAAAGAATATCATTGAATCTGAAACCCTCATGTTGTTTCTAGAAAATTGAACTAGTAAAATGATGATCAGCGGATGGGGAATAATCTTATGTAACGCATGTACATAAGGCCATTTTAAAATTAGACAAGAATATTTCAAGTAAAGATTTTTTTTCAAACTCCAAGATTTTTCATAACCCAGATCTGAATGTAGTCAAGTATGCACAAGTAATATATATTTTCCTCTTTTGAAAAACCATATAAATATGTTTTCAAAAACCCATTTGCAGATAATCATCATTTTTTGTAACGTATGAAATGATTCCATTTTGAATACACAATGATAATGACAGATCTCACATAATGCATGACTACCCATCAATCGAAAGTCACAAACCCTCATTGCAAGAACAAATAGACATGATATTATATAAGGGAATCATTTTATTTTATTTAGTAAATGAAATGAATTTTTCATCATAACTCTTTCTTTCCAACCCATATCTTTCTTTCCAAGATTCATGCAGAAGAATAGGTAATAACTTTATATTCTTCCTTTCACCAAATGAAGAAAATTACCTTTTAAACACTGCAAGAAATTCAAGATTACCAAAGTATATTCGATGGAGACGTGGATGGAGGAAACATCCATATTCCCTTGTCACCCATCAAACATTTCAAGATACAATCTTCCCAATGCATTCTTGTTGCGCAACTTTGAATAAGCACGAGTCTGAAAAAGATTGTGTGAGAATTTGTATCAAGAATTTACCAAACCAGAGATCGATAAAACTAGTCATAGTTCCTTCCATGCTCGAGCCCTCGCCCACAGAGAAATGGAAAACCAAAACACCAACCATTTCATAGCTCTTACAAAGAGCTCTAACATTTTTCCATTAGGTTGCATCAAGAAGAATTGATAGAGTAACGACTGTTACTAATTACCCATGGCGGCAACAGAAGCAAGGGTTTCAACCCTTAGCATAATGAAACACAAAAGACTTTTCCCTAATCTCTTTCGATGCCTTTTCAAAATTAGATAAAACTTGAAGTCCGAGTGGACTTAAGTCATGATTTGAAAACATCATAATGAACTTCAAAAAAAAATGTCAAAGACTTTTGGAAGCCGACACAATAATCTCATTGATTATTGTCGATTTAAAATTTCCACTTGAAACACTTTAAACCATGTTAGAAGATTTCAAAATACAAACAATATCATTTCCTTTATGATGTTGATTATTACAGCTTCCAAACCAATGTGATTTAATGCCTTTGAGCCACTATATGAACTTTGACCATTATCACCAAATTTTCAATTCCATGTCACTTCATAGTGACTTTTAAGTAAGCCATTAAATTGACTTACAAATATATAATTGACAAATAATAAAAAAAGATTCCAAAACCAAGATACCTATAGAAACTCGATAGGGTTAATTTATATGCCATGAAGAATGATCACCTTTAGATTTTGACCATGATTTCAAGGCTTTTGCATTGGGGTCTCCTTAGATAACCATTAATATCATATTCCTTAGACAAATATGACATCAAACCAATATGAAACATATGAACCGGATAAAGACTCCATGTATACCAATCAATGTGTCATAGCCAGTGACACCAAGAAAATGTGAAAGAGCCATGAAGATATGAAATGAAAAAACCATCTGAAGAAAGTATAACATACTCATATACCAATGATGCCAAGAAGACATAATCAAATGAATATTGCCAATGATGTCATGATCAACTTGAGAATGAGCAATTGAAATAATATACCTGTCATGCAATAAAGAAGGGACAACCTATCAAAATGAAACCAACTGCTCCATGATCAACCTGAGTCCTATCAAGATAACAATATCATTTATCACAAAAGCTAATGAATTCCCTATCACAATGAACAACATCTGAATAACCTGTACCAAGCCTTATCAACACTGTTAGTCTAATATAGTCATAACCAACACTGTTAGTCCAATATAGTCATACCCATCTACAAATGAATAGCATTCATAAATATGAACCAGAAGCCACATGAGTAATCAACATGAAAAACTTGAATCATCATGAACATGAATACCAAAAACAAAGCCTCTAAAAGATTTTCTGATATGCCAAATTGATTTTGTCGTCAAAGACAACCAAAGACAACTAAGAAGTAAACAAAATCCCCCTTTTTCCTTGATGGAAAAACACAAATTACTCTCCCCTTTTTGCCTCAAAGACAAAGAAATGCAATGCAACCACAACTGAGAAGCCAACAAAGAACTATATGAACCTGCTGTAAGTAAAACAATAAGAGAAAAAAACTGAAAATATATAAGAGAGCTGGAAATAAGAACATATAGAAACAAGCTCCCCCTACAAAGAAGATCCATACATAGATATATCAAAACTAATATCATTACTCATTTTCTCAAACAACAAGAGCATTGTCAAATAATCCAAATGGGTCATTGACAACACTTTCAATCCATTGCAAGCACACTAGAAATTCACCACTCCATTTGTAAACTATATTGCAGATGTGCAAAGACTCGAATCTGATCAATAACACACAGTAAAAAAACATTCTCATGAAGAATAAAAACTTGTAGTACCATCAAGGAATATTTTTGTTCTTTTTTACTATCTCAATCATGAGAACAACTTCATCTTCTTTGATACCAAAGAATATAAGGGAGATATTGAATTATTTCACCACTGACCTGCAAAAACATTTCTTAATGCAGAGATTCATTCACTACCTTCCAAACTGGATGATTAGCTTTGTCATCAATAACAAAAGGTTAAGGAATTTAAACCACAAAGCTTCAGCAACTATCAATGATTGTTAATATTAGAGCCACAAATTCTAACAAGTAGTCATGTCACACTATCATATAAATCCTCAAACAAGTATTACTGTATTATCAAAAATGAAACCAAGGTCAAACCAAATATCCTTATCACTGTCAAACTGAAACGTTAAACAATTGTTTACCTTTTGATCCATGACATTTATGTTGTGTTTTTTATAGTAAAAAATGTTGTCTCTGTCCAAGCTCAATATAATACAGTCCATACATATTGTTAAACTAAATGTTGCCTCAACTAACTTTCAATCATAGAACATAAATTTTACACCCTTCTCTCACGTGTTTACTCTTCACTGGAAAGTATGCATTTCAAGAACAAGAAATTCCTCACACCAATAAAAAAATTAATGAATGATTTCAAGACATCAAAGATAAGAAACTTAACCATCTCTTGTATGTAGTCAACGTGCACCTTATGAATTGAGCCATCAAAGTATCAAACTCACCAAAGGACTGTCAATATACTTCAAACTTGAATTCCCTAACAACCTATAAAGTTGATCAGTTATACATAGAGTAATAAACATGATGATATATGTTATATCCAAGGCTCTCATAAACTTCCCATATCATATGCAAACCTTCATAAACAATACAATCAGAATAAAAATAATGAAATATTATTTACAGATCTCTTCTTTACTTCTTTTATCACAAATAGCAAATGTATGTTGTCATACCTCATTCTTGACTTCATAGGAATAAAAAGTGTTACCATAATAGACTCCCCCTGAGTCTTTTCTTCTTCTCAAGATCTGGATGGTATCACATGTGCAAGTAGTGCACAAGGAGTTTTTACACATTCATCTTTATTTCTCTTCTTGCCATCTTGATTGCTCTTTCTTCTCCACACCAATGTAGAATTTTTCACTTGTTTTCTTAAAGTACTTGTCTTTCTATTAAATCTGCATTGTTGTAATTTATGCCCAATGTTATTAGATCTAAAACAAATGACTTGGTGACTGATCTGAGGAACATAAGGCTTCCTAAAGACATTTCCAACTTTGTTCCCATCATAATTATCACTTGTATTCATTCTACAATCTTTTCTAAAATGACCAAAGTTGTTACAATTGTAACACACCACATTTCATTTCTAGAGACATTAGAAGGATTCTTATTTGACCATCTCATGCAATCAATTGCATTAAGACCATAGTTATTACAAACATAACAATATTCTTGAAAAGAATGATTATACATAAATGAATGATCATGCCAAGGATGTGAAGATCTGAAGACATTTCTCCTTTCTCTGTGAGTACCTCTGAATTGTCTTCTAGCAGTAGTGTTATCCTCTGATTTTGTTATCTCTACACTCTTCGATGTAGCAGCATGGTGACCAAGATCAACCTTCATTCTTGGTGTAAACATTTTTCCATCTGCAGTAGCAAACACTCTTTTAGATTCTTCGGCAAAGATTTGTCCAACCTCATATTTCACTCCTGTAGGATCCTTAGAGTGCTTTTGTCTGCCCAACATCTCATTCAATATATTAGTACTCTGATCAAATTTTTGAATTTTATTTGATTGAACCTTGACACTTTTAAGCTCTTTTCTCAATGCAACTACTTCTCCTTCAAGTTTTAGACAATCAATATTTTTAACCTCCAAATCAGACCTTACAACATCTGCTATCCTCTTACATTCTTCAATTTAAACTTTCTGACTAATAATCATATCATATTTAAGTGTTAGTTCTTTTAACAAGGAATCATTATCTGAACATTTCTTTAAAGAAGCCTCATTTTCTAGTTTATGTGTTTCTTGATCTTTATAACTTATACCAACATGAAGACAATCCTCAAATCTCTTGGCTTCTTCAAGATGAGTCTTTAAAAAGACTATTGCTTGATTTGAATTTTGTTCTTCAGCAAGAGCTTGAGCAGATTTTTGTTCTTGAGCCAAAATTTTCTTTTTGAATTTTTTAATCTCTTTTAAAGCACATTTCAGTTCACCTTATTCATTATCATTTTTTTTCTATCTTCTTGTTGAATGATTTCAGCCATGAATAAAGTTTCATCTTCTTCAGCTAAAGAATCTTCAGATTCACTATTTGTTTCATCTTTACTAAACAAACTTTTCTTCTTTTTGAAGTTTTAAATTTCATTTATAGGCCTTTTTCTTAGGTAGTTTTTCAGATTTCTCATTGTCACTATTTTGATCACCATAGGGGCACTTTGCAGCAAAGTGACCTATTTTTCCACAGTTAAAACATTTAAAGGGAAGTTTTCCCTTATATTTTCCAGATCCCTTTTTAAGCTTTCTAACAAAATGGGATTCTATAGAATCAGAAAATTTTGACTCACTAACCTCATCTTTTTCTTTCTTTTTAGTGTTAAAGGCAGTTTCTTTTCCAGTAGAATTGTTTTTACTAATTCTCATTTCATAGGCAGCCAGAGTACCTTGTAAACTATCTAAGGTAAGCTGGTCAAAGTGTTTCTTTTCTTCAAGAGTAGAAATCTTAGCTTCAAATCTAGGTAGTAAGGTTCTAATGACCTTAGTTACTACATCAAATTCTTTTACATCTTCTCCTAGCCCTTTCATAGCATTGACAATTTCATCAATTCTCAAGAAGTAATCAACCACTTTATCATCATCCCTCATTTTTATATCCTCAAACTGATGTTTTAGAGTAAGGAATTTTGACTGTTTAAATTTTTTATTTCCTTGATAGATGGTTTCAAGTTTAACCCAGATTTCCTTAGCAGAATTGCAATGCATGACTTTAATAAAGACATATTTAGTCAATGCACACAAGAGAGCATGTTTTTCTCTAGCATTAGTTTCATACTTTTTCTTTTCATCAATAGTTGTGGGTAATGTGGTTGGTATAGTGTACCCATTTAACACTATGCTCCACACATCGAGATCAATAGAAATCAAATATGTTTCCATTCTAATTTTCCAGAATACATAATTCATTCCATCAAATTATGGAGCTCTAGTCATGGATGTGCCTTCATGATCTTGAGACATTTTAAACAAACTCCAAGACTAGAACCAATCCTAGGTTGTTTAGACCTATCAGAGGACCCTATGCTCTGATACCAATTATTGGAGTGAAAATGACACTAAGAGGGGGGGGTGAATCTGTGTCTTAACATATTTTACCATTTTTCATAAAATGAACCATAGCACATATTTGTTCTCAATATTTCAATGATAGGTACATTCATGAGTTGAATGTAATCATTCATAAACTGAAATGAGAAATGTAATTGCAAAACAATGAACAATAAAGCATTCTCACAGTAAAGCAGTGAAACCACAAAAGAATAATTATACACAAGATTTGTTGAGTGGAAAACCCTACTCGAGTAGAAAAACCACTCCTAAACTGCTGCCTTTCAGGTTCTTATTTGAAAACCACTATTAACAATGCCTTATAGGCTAATTTTTTAGCACCAACTCAAGAAGCACCAACCCCTCATTTTGAAACACCAATTTCAAGGAGCACCAACCCCTTATTTTGAAGCACCAATTTCAAGGAGCACCAACTCCTTATTTTGAAACACCAATTTCAAGGAGCAGCAACCCCTTTTCAGATTACAGAATAAAAATAACACAGAGGATCTCTCTATTTCATTTTAGCTCACTCATATCTCTCTATCTAATACCCTAAAGATTCAACATGAATCCTTAATATATTAAATAAATAAGGTTTTAATTATTAAACTCTACATCATGTTTTCAAACTTTTATTACAAAGCTTTTTCACTATCTATTTTTGAAATAATAACAATTACAATTTCAACAACATCTCATCAAAGTGTATCATCACTGTATTTATATATATTTCTAGAACATTATTTCTGATTAAAGAATATCATTGAATCTAAAACCCTCATGTTGTTTCCAAAAAATTGAACCAGTAAAATGATGATCAGAAGATGGAGAATAATCTTATGTAATGCATGTATAGAAGGTTGTTTCAAAATCAGATAAGATTATTTCAAGTAATGCTTTTTTTTCAAACTGCAATATTTTTCATAACCCAGATCTGAATGTAGTCAAGTATGCACAAGTAATATATTTTCCTCTTTCGAAAAACCATATAAATCTATTTTCAAAAACCCATTTGCATATAATCATCATTTTTCATAATGTATGAAATGATTCCATTTTGAATCCAAAATGATAATGATAGATCTCAAAAAATGCATGACTACCCATCAATCGAAAGTCACAAACCCTCATTGCAAGAACAAATAGAAATGATATTCTATCTGGGCATCATTTTTTTTCTTTAGTTACTAAAATGCATTTTTCATCATAAATCTTTCTTTCTAGCCCATATCTTTCTTTCCAAGATTCATGCAAAAGAACAAGTAATAACTCTATATTCTTCCTTTTACCAAATGAAGAAAATTACCTTTTAAGCGCTGCAAGAAATTCAATATTATTAGAGTATATTCGATGGAGACATGGTTGGAGGAAACATCCATATTCCATTCTCACCCATCAAACATTTCAAGATACAATCTACCCAATGCATGCTTTTTGCGCAACTCTGAATAAGTACGAGTCTGAAAAAGAGTGCGTGAGAATCTGTATCAAGAATTTACCAAACTATAAGATCAAAAAAACCATTCATAGTTCCTTCCATGCTCGAGCCCTCACCCACAGAGAAATGGAAAACCAAAACACCAACCACTTCATATCTCTTATAGAGAGCTCTAACATCTATTGATTAGGTTGCAACAAGAAGAATTGACAGAGTAACGAATGTTACTAATTACCCATGGCGGCAACAGAAGCAAGGGTTTCAACCCTTAGCATAATGAAACACAAAAGACTTTTCCCTAATCTCTTTCGATGCCTTTTCAAAATTAGATAAAACTTGAAGTCCGAGTGGACTTAAGTCATGATTTGAAAACATCATAATGAACTTCAAAAAAAAATGTCAAAGACTTTTGGAAGCCGACACAATAATCTCATTGATTATTGTCGATTTAAAATTTCCACTTGAAACACTTTAAACCATGTTAGAAGATTTCAAAATACAAACAATACCATTTCCTTTATGATGTTGATTATTACAGCTTCCAAACCAATGTGATTTAATTCCTTTGAGCCACTATATTAACTTTGAACATTATGACCAAATTTTCGATGCCATGTCACTTCATAGTGACTTGTAAGTAAGCCATTAAATTGAATTACAAATATATAATTCACAAATGATAAAACAAGATTCCAAAACCAAGATACCTATAGAAACCCGATAGGGTTAATTTATATGCCATGAAGAATGATCACCTTTAGATGTCGACTACGATATCAAGGCTTGTGCATTGGAGTCTCCTTTGATAACCATTAAAATCATATGCCTTAGACAAATATGAAACATATGAACTAGATAAAGACTTCATGTATAGCAATCAATGTGTCATAGCCGATGACACCAAGAAAATGTGAAAGAGCCATGAAGCTATGAAATGACAAAACCATCTGAAGAAAGTATAACATACTCATATACCAATGATTCCAAGAAGATATAATCAAATGAATTATGTCAATGATGCCATGATCAACCTAATAATGAGAAATTGAAATAATATTCCTATCATGCAATAAACAAGGGACAACCTATCAAAATGAAACCAACTATTCTTGATCAACCTGAGTCCTATCAAGATAAAAATATCATTTATCACAGAAGCCAATGAATTCCCTGTCACAATGAACAACATATGAATAATGTGTACCAAGCCTTATCAACACTATCAGTCCAATATAATCATAACCATCTACAAATGAATAGCATTCATAAATCTAAACCACATGAGTAATCAACATGAAAAACTTGAATCAACATGAACATGAATACCAAAAACAAAGCCTTTGAAAGATTATCTAAGATACCAAACTGATTTTGTCATCATGAATAACCAAAGACAACTGAGCAATAGAGTACTTCCTTTTTGCTTAATATTTTCACTAAAGAAAGCAACTGGTCTACCTTCTTGGCTTAAGACAACACCAATTGCAAAGCCACTTGCATCACACTCTATAGTGGAAACCTTGTTGAGATCAGGTAAGGCAAGGATAGGTTCTTGTGCCACTCTATTTTTCAGATATTTGAAGCTTCTTTTTGCCTCATCAGTCCACTGCAATCTTTTCCTTTTATCTCCCTTAATGGTGTCAATAATTGGTGAGCAAATATGATTGAAGTTCTTTATAAATTTCCTATAGAAACTAGCAATTCCATGAAATCTTCTTACCTCCCCTACCAATTTTGGAGTTGGCCAACTGAAAATTGCCTCTACTTTGGTGGGATCCATCTTCAATGAATTGTTGGAGATCATAAAACCAAGATACACTAGCTCCTCTTTCATGAATTCACACTTTTTGAGGTTTATCATCAATTTATCTTCATTCAACTTCTGCAAAATCATGTCAAGATGTTGCAAGTGCTCTTATTTAGTCTTACTAAACACAAGCATGTCATCCAAACACAAAACAACAAATTTCCCTATGAAAGGCTTCAAAACTTCCTTCATTAACCACATAAAAGTGTTTGGATCATTTGAAAATCCAAATGAAATTACCATCCATTCATACAGACCTTCATTTTTTTTAAATGCATCATTCCATTCATCTCCCTCTCTTATCCTAATCTAATGATAACCACTTTTTAAGTCAATCTTTTAAAAATAACATGCACCTCCCAAGCAGTCCATCAAATCCTCCATCCTAGGTATTGGAAACCTATATCTAATGGTGATTTGTTGATTTACCTTGATTCGGTACACATTCTCCAATCCCCATCCTTTTTAGGTTCTAAAACAAAAGGGATAGTACAAGGGATCAAAATTTCCATTATTAGGCCTTTATCTAACAATTCTTGGACCCGACTTCTTATTTCCTCATTCTATTTGGGAGTCATCTTGTATGCATATTTATTTTAAAAATTTGCACCAGGGATCATGTCTATGTGATGGCTTACATATCTCATGGGTGGCAGAGATTTGGGTAACTCATCAACTACAACATCCTTTTATTTGTTCAACAAAATCTGAACCTCACTTGGTATAACCTAAACCTTAGTTTATGCTAAAACAGATTTGGGTCTGATTACTAAAGCATACCCCTATCCACCTTCTTCCTTCAATGTCTTCAAGAATTATTTCTCCCCAACTACTATAGCATTAGACCCCACTTGTTTATCCAAACCCTCATCTTGTAGTGGTTTCAATGTCAATGAAGTTCCATCTTTTTCTATTATATAGGTGTTTTTCTCCCCATCATGTTTTGCCTTTCTATCATACTGTCAGGGTCTTCCTAGCAACAAGTGACAAACATCCATGGGGATGATGTCACAAAGGATATTATATTTATACCCCCCAATATTAAACTCTACCCATGTTTGTTCATTAACCAATACTTTTTTACCCTTATTTAGCCAAGATACTTTGTAAGTTGTGGGGTGAGGGATTCTCTTCATGTTTAACTTCTCTACCATCTCTAAGGAAGCCAAATTATCAATAGAACCTGAATTAAAAACCACCTTACATACCTTTCCATGTGATTTGCATGTAGTTCTAAACAATGAATTCCTTTGTGGGGGATCTTTGACTGTTAGCACCTTAATAAGTGTCCTTCTCATCATCAAACACTCACCTATCTCTGGAGCAGAAGGTTGAGATGGTGAGTTGACACTTTCATTGTCTTCCTCATGCACAATTTGGGTTCTTTTCTCACCTCCATGTGAACTTGCATCTTGCTTGTTCAGGCACTTCCATGTTGGATGACCAAATTGTTTGCACTAGTAACATCTACTTGAGAAGGCATTCAACCCTCTCCCTTTTCCACCAAACCTACCTCTACCACTAGGTCTTCTACCCCTGAAATTACCAATGCCACTTGTTTCACCACTTTTCTCTTGGTGGATGCTTGATTCTCCTTGTTTCTTTTGTGACTAGCCTCTTGCACCAAAGTTGCCTCTACCTTTGAAATTATTTCCTCTTCCTCTTCCTTGCTTATTTTGTCTCCTTTTATTCCTTTCCTCTGCCTTGACAACCATTTGTAAACATTCTTCAATTGTATTGGGTGTTGTGAGGTTGATCTCATCTTGGATGTTGTCATTATAAGCATAGAATTAATTTACCATAATCATGTGCTTTTAAAGAAAATGTATAATAAGTAACTCTTTGAAAATAGTAATGCATATTAGAAGAGGCGGTAGTAAATCATAAGTCACGGTTGTGGTAGCATAGCCATCCATAGCCGACTATGCTTCATATTTCTAAAAATAATCAATCTCTTTTTTGGTTATTAGAACAAGTGAGTTAATCAATATTGTAACAAGTTAAGCAGAAACATCTATTCTAACTACAAATCCAAGAACTCATAAAAACATCTAATCCATATATGATCAAATGATTTTTTTGATGAATAAATAAATATTTTAAGATTGATTCAAGCAGAATGTCAACAAATCTTCACTATTCTCAATTCTGGAATAAAAGAAAACTAAATAGGAATGTTGCCAAATGTTACCCAATAATTTTCTATTTCTAGATTTAAAGATGAATGTTGATTTGATTTCAATAATGACCTATTAAAATATATTTTTCCTATAAAATCTACACATGTTATGAGTTTTAACCAAGGCCTAATCCATAGGCTCTACCAATTCCATTTTCTGATGGTCCCTCCCAAACCTATCTCGGTTATGCACATTGAAGAATTGGAACCCCCAGAAAATAACCCCGCTAACCCTTCCCTTGTTGTTTCGGAGGGCTCGAAGAGGAAATCCCCCATCCATGAGGATGATCCTAGTATTGAAACCTTAGCCACTCCTCCCCTGAAGAAAAAGAAGAAGGAGTTTGGGTTGGCCCAGTCGAGTGTTGTGGTTGGGCTTTGTGAATTGAAACACAAGAAGGTCAGTACACCTGCAACTAAAAAGAAAGGGAAAAATGTGCCTAAGCTTTTAAGGGTTCTTTCAATCTCCGAGGAAGGTAAATGTGATGAGGAAAAGGATTCTAAAAGTGATATGGTGGTGGGTGATATCTTTGAGATGGGGACATAACATATGAGTGTGAGAAGGTCCCATAGGTTGGAAAAAACAAGAAGAAGGCCCTTGTTGATTACATATCTAGCGACTCGGCTCATATTGGTAGTAGTGTTGAAGGCACTAAAGCTATGGAGAAGTGGAAAGATAAAGGACCCATAGAAGACCCTAGTCAGTTCTCTGATCTGAACCAGATGCTTTGAAATGACTCTACCAAGTCCTTGGATTCTAGGGTTGGTGCTGATGTGGAGATCCAGAGCAAGGAAGACAAGGTGGACGAGCTCGGTGTGTTGCAAGAGCAGGTTGCTAAGCTGAATCGTAAAGGCCCGGTTCACTATCAAGATGATTCATAGTTCAGATCTCATGCTCTCGAATGTGGTCAAAGAGGAAATGGACAAGAACACCATGGATGAAGGCCCCTACTGGATTGGGGAAGATGTGTTAAACCTCCTTGTCAAGAAATAAGAGGGTATAGACAATTAGTGGTTGGGTCTGTGATTTGTTGTCTCTCATTTTTTGGTTGTGTCTATGTCTCTCGTATGCTATTAGTATAAATGTTTTTGATGTTTAATGGTCTTGCTCCTTTTTGGCCCTTTGGGCTCGTTGTGTAAAGGGTACAACACCCTGTAAATGTTGCTTATTTTATCAAAAATTAGGGTGATGGTAAGAAAATGTTACAAAAGATTGTGGTTGCTAACAACAGTGAAGACGACATACTACTACGCATGAGATATGGAGGAATATAAAATGAGTAACAAAGGAATTTTTGATAAATAAAATTGATGATAAATCAAGATTAAGCACTTACTCTTAGCTCAAATTTTACTTAGAGGAAAGAATATATTAACCACAAATTAAGAAGACAGATCCGCAATAACTAAACAAAGAAATACTTCTATAAGTTAGTTATTTTAATAACAAACCTCAACAAGAGTAAATAAATAATTATTAATATCAATTACAAGATTTATTCATTAGTTAAACAATCAAGACTATCATTATCACCGGATATAATATTTACATACATTATATATATATATATATATATATATTTGCAAACTTATATCTAGAATCTAATGAGCTATAACCATTGACACTTAGAAAAATGCATATCAAAACTTAAGTCATAAATGCCTAAAAGATTTAAATGACCCAGTTATAGATTAAACAACACTAGTCCTAAAGGACCAAATGGGTAACCAATTTCATGCAAGGATAAGTTACCAGTAGAAGACTGTCATGAGATTCCATTTTCACATATTCTAAAATAAAAGTGAGTTGCTATAATATTTTCAATTCCCTCTACCTAAATTTATAAAAGGATTTCATTTTAGGCAAATTAATAATTGATGTATAAAAAATGTACAATCTATAGATTTGCCAAAATTGAAAAAGCAAGAAAACGTTAATAAAGTACACAAGTAATAAGTTATCCAGTGACTATTCCAAATGTTGATAACAGATGGTTATAATCTATCACATAAGCGACAGGGAGGAATACAGATTGGTAAGAAAAGATTACCTAAGTAGTTATAGAAAATGCTAGGGTCTGATTTTCCCGTGTTTGGCTAATCTTTTTTCTAATTTATACGTTGGAGATTAAAATATTGCAAGGCTTATATGCTATTGAACATAATTTTCATTTACAACGATCTCATCTTAAGGTATCGACTGTATATAGAAGAACACCAAGTTTCACATTCTTTCTTTCCGAAGTTCAATGTTGTTATCATAGAAGTGCTTTTCCATTAGCAGCTGATAAATAATACAGTTTGGCAAAAATGATTTTGGGTTTTTTTGCTGATCGTGGACCAAGATGGAAAGCAGGATAATCATGTTCCAAAAAAAAATCCAACAAAAAACTTAGATTATTATTGCATAGACATTGGATGATGTAATAGTTTGCGGGTTATGATCCTATAGAGTGGATGACTCTAATGCAATTTTTTTTAAATTACTGGAATACAATATTTATTTATAATTAAAGCTTTATACTCGGAATGAAAGAAATAATATTATCTACTACTCTTTCTTTATTTAAAAAAAAAAACTCGTGATTTTTAATGATTTAAATTTCAGTGTGAAAGTAGTGCATTCATTACATCATGAATAAAAAGATCATTTTACAAGCACAAAATCTAATCACTATTATTCCTTTTCCAGTAACTAGATTTTTAGACTTTTTGAATCAATATTACTATCATTCTTTTTCTACTATTCTAAAACCTTTCCTGAAACCTGCAAACATAAATTAGAATAGCCCAGTACTACTCTCCACCCAACCAGAAATCCTTAGAGGTAAATTCTAAAATGTTGAGGCCAAGTTTGGGTGCTTAGAGGTAAATTATTGCACCAGAAATCCTTTCAAAAATTAATTAGCTTACCATTCCCAAATTTCCATCTGATAACTTTCTCAATAATAAATTTGTTTTTCAAATATTCTTCCATATTTTTGAGCTCACAAGAGATCCTCAACTTTCAAGACCTCCCTAAAATTACTATATCCTGAGAAATATTTATTCTTCATTATGTTCATCCATTCATTATTTTTAGACATAAGTCTCCAAGAATTTTTAGCCAGCAAAACAAGATCGAATTTCTTTTTTGTTTTTGGTGTTGAGACCACCCACCTTGTTCATTCTACAAACTTGATTCAAGACCAAACGAACCTTTTTTGGATTTTCTCAATATTTTCCATATACTTTCTAAGGACTTTAAAAAGTCTCATAGCATAGATAGGTATATTTTGAAGGGTTGCTTTGATAAGTTGAATCTTACCCACTTAACTAAGAAAAAACCCCTTTCAACCAGCAAGTTTAGATTGAAATGTATCCAAGATCCCTAACCAAAAATATTTTTTCCAACCTTGTTATCACAGAAAGGAAAACATAAATAAGTTGAAGGAAAAACTACCCATATTACAATGGAATATTCTAGCAATCTTCAACTATCTTTGCAATAGTGTAGTCAAGAATAAAATAGTATTTTTTAAGGATTTTGATTCTCTTAATAGAAGCCCTTTCATAGTTTATAAAAATAGGCCTGATCTTTCTCTCTTCTAAAACCAAAGATTCCCCCATGATGATAGCGTCATCAATAAATTGTTGATGGGAACAAGGAGAGCCTTTAGATGATAGGTGAATCCCCTTTATAGATCCAAAATTAACAGCTCCTTGATTATATCTACCCAAAGCTTCCAACATTATGACAAAGAGAAATGGAGAAATAGGATCACCTTGTGTGACCCCTCTTGAACTATTAAAGAACCCCAAAGGGCACCCATTAATAATCATAAAAAACTTAGGAGAGGAAGTATTTGGAAAATGAGATCAACAAATTTTCTCACAAATCCATAACTAGATAACACTCTAGTTAATAAAATTCAATTAACCTAATCATAGGATTTCAATAGATCAAGCTTGAGGAAAAACCTTGCCTTCTTATTCACTAAAAGAGAGTGAATTTTCTCATGAAATTGAGAGGAGGAATTTTAATTTATCCATTAGAGAAGAAAAGTAGATTATATTTGTAGCATTTTGTGCAAAAATGAGAATGCAACATGCAATAAATAAGGCACGCAATACCCCTCCCAGTTTTCCCTAGTTTTATAACCACCCCCTAGAAATCACAAATTTAGCACTTTATAATTGATGCATCTACAAATATCTTACTATATTATAAGATTTTAAGGACCAAAATTGGCTAAAACATTGACTTTTAATACAAACAAAATCTAATAAAATATAGAAAATTATATATATATAATTTCTCTTTAATAGCTTCTCAACATTTATTCATTCATAAAAAATAGAGATATGATGTGAAATATGTTGGAAGTTTTCTTGTCATTGATGAGATTGTTGGCAACATGAGCATCAGTGTATATGGTGTTGCCATTAATGTCAACATTTATGTATAACTATTTGATGAGCATGAGTGATTGTGATGACGGAAATCCATTATATAGGTACAAGAGTTTTGGTCTGATGCAAAAAATATATGTTTCATATTTGGTTATCACAAAGTATAGTTTTTAGTGTATAGTGAACCAATTTTGAGGTCTGCGTTGCTCCGGCATGAAGAATCAGGTTATGCAGTTCTAAGGAAAAATTTGTATATGTTGGAGGATCTTAAATCCAAAGTTTCATGTCTTGGTGTCCTCCAGTGTAAAAGTTATGATTGAAAGAGTATCGGGTTTTCCAGTGACAGTGCTACCAATATAGAGTACATGATTGGAATGCTTTGCATTCCACCACAGAGGAATATTTGGTTATGAAATTTTGTGGGAGTAATTACAACTATCTAAAGAATGATTGGTCCAAGTGGGAAGTGTTCTTGGTGGTTTGCACATTGTGTTGTGGATGAATGAATGGATTATGTCACCAATCTTTACTATCAAGTGTTGACCTAAAGAGTTTGGTGTTGTGCAAAGTTAAGGGAATTCTTTAATCCGACTTAAGGGAATAATTATAGGTTCCTATCGACTTATTTTGATGTGTTGAATTTTTTGAGGAATGTGTGGTTGGATCTCGAGATGAAAGGTTGATGTATATTACATGTTTCATCTAATTAGGACGACCTAATTAATGTTGTAGATATTTTTGGACGTAATTCATATAAATGTAAGTTCATTTTCAGTGTTGTAGTGATGATGTGTATGTTGTAACAAGTGGTGGTTTAAATTCTCAAGTAGAGCATGTGAATGTGATGTGAAGAAGAGAAAAGTGGGTTTAAGTATTAGGAAACATGAAGTGTGTTAAGTTTGTCTATTGAGCATTAGTGGAACTATCCCTAGAATATTGTTGATGCATTGTATTAGTTCAAATATTGGTAGTGAGCCTCCCTTTATTCTTTCTCTCTTATTCTCTGGACAGTGAGTCTACCCAGCAATGAGCCTTTTTATAATATCTTGTAACTAGTTATAATATATTGTGAGCTATGTTAGAATCCAAGATCACCTGCATGCAATAACCTGTTACATGCAAAAGACATTCAGAACAAAACAAGATCTGTAAACCTCAAAGTGTAAAATGCATTATCAGAATCTCAGTTATTACAAAGAGATCAATCCTTATGAAGGAGATCAAGAAACCCTAAAAGGGAAACCCTAAATGAAACCCTAGTGTGCACACTTAATAATTACTAAATAATTATTAATGCGCCTAAGTTTAGCTTAAGCAACTAGAGGAATAAGTGACTTAATTAATTAACCAGTATGATGTAATTAATTAAGCGTAATAAATTATTACTCTAACACCCCCCCTTAAGATGAACTTAGGAAGAAGCTAAAAAACTAGAATAAGATGCATGTAAGAAAAGATGGGTCCCGAAAACTAGGCCAGATCAAGTACCCATTTACAAATGCAAGAAAGAGGTAGAGGAGGAAAACCCAGTGGGACAAAACCCCCCTACAATGATATGATATGCTGCAAAGAAGCACTGGAAGAACACTGTAGAGTAACACTAGAACCGCAATCTGGCAAGCAAGGAAAGATACTTCTGTCTACAAGAAACCATATCGGAATCATAATGATGCAACAGCAGACCCAATGCCACGGAACACTTGAAAACTCCAAACGAGAACAATGCTAGAATCTATGAAGCAACAGTCAATTATTGAATGATGTATCACTGAAAATGAAGTGCAAAGATGCAAGATGCACTCTCCCAACTACCAAAATATCCAGGTAATCTCCAAAACACCCATCGGGCCAAATCTGGATTAACGAAAAACTTGGGACAGATACAGAAAAAAGAACATGGACAGCAACATAGAGCTCCTCAATACCTTTCCAACGCCGCAAAAATAGTGAAAATTGGAGATCGTGGCAAAGAGTTATGAGCTCGGAAGCATAAAAAGTACATCTAACTTCAAACAGCAATAAAGTCAGTAAAATAGGAAAATACTATAAAATAAATAGCACCATAGGATAGTGCTCAGAACCAGCTTTTCAGCGATATCTCGTTTACCCGATTTCGATACCGTATGCCCAAGTTATGCCAAAAACAAAAAAACTGCTCTTTTAGGGCAAACTAGGGTTAGGAGGGGCAAGGAGGGGCCGTACGGACGCTGACATCATGCTGACGTCAGTGGTTCACGGGCATAAATTTGACGGCTTGGAGGCCGTCGTAGCAAAAATCCGGCCCCCCTGCAAAAAAATTTTGGCCCCTGGTCACCCATGTGACCGTGGGCGCAGAGCAGGGGGCTGGGCAGAGCCCCTGATTCTCCATGGGACCACAGCTGCAATGGAAGAGCCCGCAGGGGTTGGCGGACAGCCCCCGGTCGTCCATGTGACCGGGGCTAACCCTATTGGAGCCCACAAGGGCTAGGCGAAGGCCAACGGTGAGATGGTGGCGGAAGCCGGCGGCGGTGGCAGGTCGGCGGCCGCCTGGTGGCCGCCCGGTGGCCGTTGGGTGGCGGAATTCTTCCGAACTAGAGGCGCAAGAATCGATGCATAGTTTTCAATTTTTTCTTGATTTTCGTGAGAAGAATTGCCTTGGAATGCGTGCTGGGGAGGCCGTATGGCTTCCCTGGCAAAATAATTTTGCCTCATAAACCAACTGCTCCCAAAATGGATGATTTGACAAGCGTTTCTAGGGTTTTGGGGCGCTGTGAACGCAATGGCAACGTCCGTTTAAGCCCATAGTGTCTCGAAAATTCGGCTACCCCCAGATCTTGCAAAAAAAGATGCCTGTGGAAACCCTTGCACTTGAAACTCACTGAGAAGCCATATCTTCAGATCACGAACAGGCAGCAGCAGGTCTGGAGCTCTGATACCATGTTAGAATCCAAGATCACCTGCATGCAATAACTTGTTACATGCAAAAGACATTCAGAACAAAACAAGATCTGTAAACCTCAAAGTGTAAAATGCATTATCAGAATCTCAGTTATTACAAAGAGATCAATCCTTATGAAGGAGATCAAGAAACCCTAAAAGGGAAACCCTAAATGAAACCCTAGTATGCACACTTAATAATTAATAAATAATTATTAATGTGCCTAAGTTTAGCTTAAGCAACTAGAGGAATAAGTGACTTAATTAATTAACCAGTATGATGTAATTAATTAAGCGTAATAAATTATTACTCTAACAAGCTAATCCTCACCATGGTTTTTCCCCTCTTGACTTTTCCACATAAATTTGGTGTTCTTGTTTTGTGTGATGTGATGCATGATTTAATTGCTTCTTTTCATTTTAGAATATTGAATGAAATTTTTTGAATACATGTTTAAGTGGTTTCAGAGAATACTGATTCACCCCCCTCTGAGTATTCCAAGTGTTCAAAAATTGGTATCAGATCTTGGTTCCTTGGAAGAAGCTTAACCGCTTGAGGAAGATCTTAGAGATTGAACACATGGCTACTAGGACATATCCTACTCCTCTAGAAGAAAATATTATGGTAGGATTCACTAAAGAATATTGCATGGTTGATATGAATGGAGAGCTTAGATTAGCCCTTGAAGATTTGGAAAGAATTGAAAGTAAGAACAAATATCTGAAATAAAATGTCAAAGAAGCAGATGAATGCATCAAGAAGTTGAGGAAGCAAATCAAGAAGTTCAAATAAAGATATAAGGAGGTTAATGAGTAGTTGAAGCAATCAAATGAGACAATCACTAGTCTAAAAGTGCAAGTTGAAGAAGGAAAAAGATATGAAGAATGCATGAATGACAAATTTAAAATAAAATCTATAGAATGTTCAAGACTTGAAGAAGAGGTTGTGACTTTGAGATTAGATCTGGAGAAATAAAATAATCAAGAACAAAAATTCAAGAAGAGCTCTACAATACTTGATGAAATGATTACAAATCAAAATAATTCTAAAGACAAAGGAGGATTAGTGTTTAAAAAAGGAGAAAGTTTAAAGGCAGATCAAACACCAAGTACTAAAAAGAAGAACAATGAAAAAAAGAAGATTGAGGAAAAGTACTTAGATTTTAATGGTTACTATTATTCCTATAATAATTTTGGACATAAGGCTATAGACTGTAGAAGCGAAATGAATCAGAATGTTCAATCATTTGTTGGTCAATACTTTACATGTAAAAGATTTGGTCATAAGGCTAGTGAATGCAAAAATCGGATAATGAATGGCTACAATAATGGCATGAGGTTTCAATATTTCAATGGCTATTGTTATGCATGAAATGGATTTGGGCATAAGGCTAATGTATGCAGATCTAGAGTTGGTGGAAGTAAACCTGTCCAAAATGCTATCATATGTCACAAATGCAATAAATTTGGAAATATAGCCAAATTTTGCAAAATCAAGAATGTGAAGGTTGATCTGATAAAGAAGAATGATCTAGTGAACAAGGATTTAATCTTGTAGAGATGAAGAATGAGATGAACAAGATCTAGAAAAAGAAAGAGGAGAATGAGGTTAAGAATGAGTCTATGCCAGCTTATGGTGCAGATGTTTCCTCCATAAATTAAATGAAGAGCTTTGGCTAAGGGGGAGTTTTTAATACACAATCATTAAGCCCCTACCAAATATATGGTGTTGATGTCTTAAACACGTTGATACAAGGTTTAGGTTGACATGCTTGACCTATTGGTTCAATCACCGATGTAAAATATTTTGTTATGAAGAGTTTGAAGGTGACTATGTCATTATGGTTAGGGTTCATCAACTTTTGACCTAACTTCAAATCAATACAATTAATGTGTTTTAGGTCATTCAAAAGTGTTTATAAGTGATGTCACTTATTAAAAATATCATTTGAATTCGAGTGTTTGAAGATTTAAGAGTTGAGAAGAGGCGATTTAAAGAAATTCAAAATTTGTGCATGAAAACCCTAGATGATGGAGATCTAAAAGGTATTTATAGATTTCTACTTTTCCCCAAGTTTCAAAATAATTTCAAATTGTTGTAAAATATATACCCCACAAGTAGTAAAGGTTGTGGACTGACCTCGTCCCAAATTTAAGAAGCATCCTGATAAATCAAAAGTGACAAATTTGGAAGGTGTTGTTGATTTGGATGTTAGTCACACATAACACAGATAAAATTCACAATGAACTTTACCTCTATTGAAAGAAAATCAAATTCTAAGATAAAATTTAATAATCCCAAGGCTCCATTAATCAGGTCATGACTGTGCAAGTTTTACTCAGGGGTCATTGTGAAACTATTTTTACAAAGGGACTTACACACTGGATCTGTAAGAATGGTTAGATTCTGAAGATAATTGTTAATTTCACAAAATCAACCTTTAATTTGTGTTCAAAGTCTTTAATCTAATTTTATTTATTTATTTTGGAACACTTTCATCATCAAGTTTATTATTAATGATGCTTTAAGTTTCATGAATAAAAATTATTTATAAGAATATTTCATGAATTCAAATTACTTGCATACATTCAAGTAGATCTAGCATTAAGCATTCAACAATTTCATGGAATCAGAAGATTTGTAATAAAAATCCATGCATTTATCACTTTTGGGTGCATTTTTTGAAATTTAAACATCTATTCTAAAATAAAGCATAAAACTTACTAAAAAGGTAAAGTTTCTCCCAAGTATTATCCATGCATACCTCAAGAAATAACCAAACCAAAGAAAACGATTCTATACATCACTAGATTGCATCACATCTAGGCATAGAATGATGTGATATTTTAAAGAGGGGGATTATTTGTCATCAGATAGTGTCAGTATGCACCCTTAAACGACACATGGCACAATCTTGTCTGATAGGAAAAAACAATTAGCTACGTAAGATTTCATATCAAGTGATAGCTTTCAAATTGGCTCTGGTATTGATTAACTTCTAATGAAACATACAAGTTTTTAATCTAGAATGGAATAGAAAATAGGAAAAAAAAAACTTAAAGAAGTCTTGGTTCTCCAACATCCAAAAATTCTAAACTTAATGAAAATAAGACAACATTTTTCTCTTTATAGAATATAAGGCCTCATAAAACCAATTAGAAATCATCAATGGTCAAGATTCATCCTCCAAAATCAATGGTAGAAGATTAATCTCTTCACGTGGGTGATGCAACAAGTAGTCCCATTAGTAGTTACTTGAACTACCTACAAAATAAACAATTGAACTTTATCAAATATAAAGTCATTTGTAAAATTCATTAACACATTTATTCAATTCATACTTTAGAGTTACATTTACAAATGTGTTAATATTTTTCGAACACCAAATAAGTTCAAATTTAAATCTCATTCTCATGAAAATGTGAATTATTCCCGTTTTAAACATTCATTTCTAGATATTTAAAATTAACTAATTACCTCAAACAATTTTTGGGTTTTGTTCCTCATTTTCCAAATCATTTTGAATTTTTAAATTTTGTTAAGAAACGAGGGAGATATTGTAGCTTTCGTGAAACTATTTTTTCAAATTTCTAGCTTTTTGAAAAATTTGGGAACCGGCAATCGAGAACTTTTTGAAAAATCGGGAACTAGGAATCGAGAACTTTTTGAAAAACTAGAAATTGGGAACTAGGAACTTTTTGAAAAACCAAGAACCAACAACCAAGAACTTTTTGGCCATAGGGTTTTTTATGATTTGAGTTTGCAAATGCACACTTTTCTTCTGGTAACCATTTACCCTACGATTCATAACTTTTTTATTTTTATGTGTTTTCAAAAAAATCAAAAGGAAACCCGCATTATTTTCCTGTGCTCTTTCCATCGATGATAAAACTTCAATCATTAAGAATACCAAATCTTGGATTTTTAATTTATGATAAATTTCCAAGTGTTTGTAGACACATATAATGACCTAGGCCCGCAAGCTCTATTTTTACCACTTTCGTCCTAGCATAATTATGACATTTAATTATGTCCTTGGTCCACATTCGACTATTAATTAAGTAATTCATTATTATTTAATTAATTCATGTCTATTGTATTCTTCATGATTATTAAATAAATAAATTATATTTATTTATTCAATACATCATTAATTGTTTATTGTCTTCTTACAATTAAATTAATTTATTAATTTATTTAATTACCTTTATTCATTCATTCTTCCTTATTATTAAATAAATGAATTTTATTTGTTTATTTAATATGTCACTAATTCTCATAATTAAATGAATTTATTAATTTATTTAATTATCGACCATAATCCTCTAAATTAAATAATTATCTTTAATTATTTAATTACCTAATTTCATACTTCTCTCATTTTAAATAAATGAAATTATTTAAAATGATTTTGTTTTATTAACTATCACTTCATTTTAGTAAATAATCTGAAAAAGATTATTTATTGTCAAATAAAATCCTTATTTTGATTTAATTTAATTCAAAATGGTAATCCTCTTCCAAAAATCAAGTAATTGAGCAAATTCTTGATTTTTTTCAAATCTGCTTTTAAGTTCAACTCTTATCTTCTTGATTTGTGATAAGCTTTATCTTTTTAGCTAATTATCACATTTATTCTCGACCGCCGATTTGATTTTATCAAATCACATCCACTCATTTAACAATCTTTCCCTAACCCTAATTAGGGATTGTCACATGAAATCTCGTCCACTGATTTTAGGCTTTGTCAGCTTCAATCTCGTTCGTTTGTGCAAAATTGCATTCTTTATAAAATGTCAAATTTTCTCACCATTTAGGGCACCACTTCGTTATTATAGCACCACTTTTATTATTATTATTTGCATCACTTCATTTTATGTTAGAATTTACTTTGCATTTTAGGTATAATCATTTGTCATAATCTTAGTCATTTAAATCCTTCAAAACTTGCATAGGACAATGGCATAGTCAATTTGCTCACACACAAATCTGAGGGCAACAATCATATGCTACAAGCTAGAAGGTGTTATGGAGGTGAATCATGGAAGCTTCGATAGATATCTGGTATAACCGTTCTTATTTAATGTTTTCTTTCTACTTTATAATCTCTTTGGGTTTTATTTAATCTAACCACGCTAAAATCCATAACCCATTGAAACATTGGTGAACCTGACACTTTTATTCTTTTGTAGTTTTTTCATACGGTTTCATTTTTTTTCTATTCTTTTCTGTAGGTACAGGTACAGAAAATCGCATTTTCTTGACGAAATGATGCATCTGTTCTAGAGAACTGCATCTGCTACATCCCACGATGCATCTAATAGCACAAGCCGCATCCGCTATGTTTTGCGCCGACTGTCAACATCGAACCACAACCGCCTATCAAAATCACGATGCATTTGTGGGTTCAAAAGTCGCATCTACCTGTCAAAAACCATGATGCATCTGCCGATTAGAAAGCCGCATCTACTTGGTAATGCAATTTTCATGAACTATCTATGCTTTTGCATTTTCATTTGGCATTTTTTGTCTTGCTTTATTTTCATTGATGATTTGTTTGCAGCTATGTTTAGGGGGATAACTTTTTTTTTGCAGGACGAGGCGTTGAAGACCAAAGAGAAAAAAAATAAACAAACTTATTTTCTGCATGACAAAATCCGAAGACACAAAACAAAAATACTAATCATTTGCATACAAGACCTTATGAAGACATTAATTTGTTTTAAAGCTTTTTGTTTGGTAGATAAAGATTTGTCATTTGGGATTAACAATTAACCAATGTTTTTCATGTTTGTTCATGTTAGTTTAGAACCCCACGATTCGGTATACAGAAGTATCCTCTCCCCTTGCACATTCGTGTGATCCTGAGTGCAAGAGAAATAGTTTCTAACTCTAGAACTTGAGCCTGTCTTGGTGGGAAAAAGTACTCACCCCAAGACGACTCAGACCGGTAACACGCTAAAGCCAAGCGACTTCCAGCCAATATATAAAAGTGGATTTTTGGGGGAAACCCCATAAATCACACTCACTATTCTGACGAGAAGGGCAAAAATGGTCTCTCACCGTACTGGATGGTACCCCACGAAAGGAATGCCCTTACCAAAATCCATGTTGTAGTTTTTCCAAAATCCTTTTCTATTTGCTGGTACATCAGGTTCAGACCTATGAAGCCATCTTACATATTTACGGTTCATGTGTGGAGATGAGATGTATGCCATGGGAGTTTCATGGGTACAATAGCTTGGCTGCCACATATAAGTGAGTGTCGTGGAGGGGAGCCAGTGGGGTCAAGCTACTAGTCATCCATCTTGAATATGCGTAGCTGGATTTATCCAAGTAAGAACTCGGTAAATATTGTCCAACACAACCTAGGGTGTAATTTTTCTCTGATTTAAATAGATCCATCACATCAAACTGAAAACACATTGTATTTTGTGCTTGTTTTTCCATTTTTGTCAAACAACATGATCATCAAAATGGAGTCAGTCGAAAAACCATCTTCAGAAAACCGCAACTGTCAAACAAAGTCTCAATTGTTATTTTTTGAGTCGCATGTGTATCTGCGAGCTGCAACTGTCAAACAAAACACCGCATGTGTCTGTCAACAATTTTTAGTCTAGTCCAATTTCTGGGCCACAACTGTTGTTTTGAGTCGCATGTGTATCTACGAGCCACAACTATCGAACAAAAAGCTACAAGTGTCTGTCAACATTTTTGTCCACATTCCAAGTCACGTTTAATAAACTAAGCCACATTTGCAAAATTGCATCACATTTGACATTTCTAGAGATGTGACGTATTTTCCTGACAAAAAATCGAACATTGTCTTAGACTAGAATTCAAGTCCAGACATCTTAGCCTACTATCAAACATCTTTTTTAGAAAGTCTCTATCAGAAACCAGAATCAAAACTGCTTGAAACATCCATCATTTACATTCATCAACTTGCATTTTAACCATAGGTTTAAAATTTCTAGATTTTAGTTGCATTCCCTAGGCATCATAATCATCATTTTTAGCATAAATTCATCCATAGGTTTCATCTTGGAAAACTTTAGATTAGGTCAAATCTCCACACTTTGTATAAACTATTATTTTCAACACTAGGTTAACTTAGTCATTATTCCTCTTTTTGGTCATTGTCCTTTTTGTGAGAACCTCCAACTCAACAGTCTAGTTAGGCAGGCTCGCTCGTCATTTCGACTTGGTCATTTAGTCCCTTTTAGCAAGTCCCTTTTGATAACCAAAATTGAGACATAAGTCAAGCTTAGAGTGGTTAGGCAAACCTTTCTCCAACTATTGTCCAAACTTAGTCCTCATTTTTAAACTTTGTCCTTTATCAAAAATCCAAAAACATAAGTCTTGCATTGTCATCCTTTTTCCAAAAAATACAAAAACACGGGCTAGTGTCATCCTTGCATTTAGTCATCATTTTTCATCACTCTCATTTGAGCAATTCCCTTTCTATGGTGGAAAGTAGACTCCAAAGAAAGAAATGACAAATGGAAAACTTTGGACAAGATTCTCATTCCAATGTCACTGATCATACTTACGACCCAAATTGGAATTTTGATGATCCATTTAGCACCACAACTACTCAATCGCTTACAACCATACCATCTTTATCAAACAACGCATTTGAAACATTCTTACGTAAGGATGAATATGGAAAACTACTTGAGGAAAACCTAAAGGAAGAAACACAAGACCCAGAGGCAGCCTACTTTGTAGAACAAATGGTCTTATATGATAGAGACAAATATTTAGCCATACTTTTAAGTCAAGGAGCTAAATTACCTCATGGGTTTGACATTAATACTCTGATACCATCATCTCCTGACCATCACCAATACGAATAACATGTCCAATAGTGGTCAACCTCAAAACAACACAAACAATACCTTTTTTGATGCTACCTCACAAATTGTCACAATGACCATGAGTGCTACCTCCAACATTTCAAATAATTCCAACTCAATCAATGCTACATCTAATGGAGGAACACAATCCATCACATTTCCTACACTATCCACAACATTGTCACAATCGGCTAGAGCCACCTTTGGGTCCTTTGCAATGTGGGAAAGTTATCCAAATCCTCTATTTACCACTTCGGTAAATGCCTTGGGGGCAACATCAAGCCATACAAGTCCTCCATTGACGACTACATCTAGTACCATGAGTGCATCCTCATAATATCCTCTCATTGGTACTTCACTAAATCCTTTGGGGGGAGGTAAATGACATGTCTCTATTCAAGGACCACAACCAAATGTTAACACGTCAACACAGTTTAATACCAATCCCTCCCAAGGAAAAAACATGAATATTCCTTTGGGATAGTTCCAACAACCCCGACAAGGCAATCAAAACTCACAACCTATGGCATCTATAAGACACCAAAATATTTATAGTCACCATATTCCCCAAATATTGACCCAAATGGTTGGGGGACACATTCTGACATATTCATACCAATCAACATGTCCCCAATCCAAAATTTCAGTACCAGCACACAAACCCAAACACGTCATACATGTCACAACAACATATCCCTCAACAATGTACCAACATCCACTCACAATAAATGGGAACCATAGTGTATCAATCAATCCAATGTATGGTGCCACAAATGACCCTATTTTCGATGCCATACACACTAAGCTCATGGGTTTAGAGAAGACTATAAAAAACATGCAAATATCTGGCAAGAAATCAGAAGTGTCATATGATTTATCCATATATCCCTTTGACATAAACTTACACATGCCACCATTTCCTTCAAGATATGTGTCGCCTAACTTTACCAAATATAGAGGAAAGACAAATTCTATCGAACATGTCTAAGAGTTTGTGACAAACTGTATGGACGTCGCCTATAAACAAACATACTTGATGAGACTCGTTTCTAAAAGTCTTGCAAGTCCTGCCCTTGAATGGTTCTCCACTCAAAAGGATATCCAAACATGGGATGAACTTAGACACAAATTCATAAAAAATTATGTGTAAAACATTGACATGGACACCTCTATTACTAGCTTATGCAATCTCATGCAAGAGGATGTTGGTGAAACATTCATCCAGTTCTTCCAAAGATGGAGAAGTCTAGCAAGTCATTGTCACATTGACATACCAGAAATGGAAAAGGTTGACATGTTCGTGCAAACACTTCTAGGTCCCCTAAAATATGCAGTGCAGGTGCATTGTTGCACAAATTTCACAGACCTAGTTGAAAAAGGTGTCCAAATTGAGAAAGCCCTTATTGCAAAGGGAGAGCTAAAATAAGGTCCTAAAAACACAAACGCAAATCCTTCAATTGACAAAAATAAATACTAGTTCTAGAACAAACACATCACCAATGACGGTGTTGTTGATGCCAAACCGTTAATGCAACAGGTCATGTCCTCACCATCAAAGGAGTTCAAAATCAAAATACACCTATGAACACACCCACACCAACTGCCAATGCTATTCAAAATAAACCTACTCAATTTAATCAAAGGCAATCACATCAACTATGATATTTTCAAAAACGCACATACACTCCCTTGGGTGAGCCTATTGAACTTGTCTTAAAGAAAATAATCCAAAATGGTGTCATAACTTTGGAAGATCCTAGACCATATGACCCTGGTGAGTTCAAGCCATTATGTTGGGATGATAATGCATTTTGCGATTACCATCGTGTAAAAGGGCACAAAACTCCTTCTTGCCATCAGTTACGAAATCTTGTGCAAGACCTTATTGAAAATGATACCATTGAGTTAGGAGGTCAACCATTTGTGTTTAATGTGGATCATATGATCCACAAGAATCCACTGCAGGATCATGGTTCTATTAATCCCTCCTCATCTGGTCTGAAGAATAACAATAATCAAGCCAATCACGTCCGTTTGGCCTACAATAATGTTTGTCATGCGTATAACTATTATGGTAGCCCCATAATTAACAATCTTCACACTGCTGATGAAGATAAGTGTGTCAATACTATTACCATTAAAAAGGCATCGGAATGCAATGTCACCACGCGTAAAGGCAAGGTCACTATCCTAGGTCCTTTTGCTTGGCAGCCTAAAATTACCATACCTGGTCCGTCCGCCAAGCCATCAAACTCAAATTAGAGTTCAACCTTATTAAGCAATTGAATAAAACACCCGCTCAAATATCCATCCTTGAATTGCTCCGCATTTCATCCACACATAAGGCTATCTTGGATAAAGTCTTGCAAGAGTCTTCCGTCCCAAACAACATTGATGTCAATAATTTTTAAACCATGGTCGGCTATTTGACTTTGCCTCACCACATTTCATTTTTGGACACTGACTATTCCTCACATAAACCATCTCATAGTGACACCCTTCATATCGAGGTTTTTGTCCATAAACATAAGGTTAGACGAGTCTTAGTAGATGGCGGAGCAGGATTGAACATATGCTCTTTAAAATTGGTTGAATCTCTTGGCTTCTCTGATGCATGTGTGGATGCTACCAAGAGAATTGTAATTAAGGCCTATGATGATGAAGAACACGCTTCTAAAGGAATCATTACAATTCCACTTTGTGTGGGACCAGTCATTATCGATACAACATGCCAGGTCTTGGATCATGAAATACATTAAAATATCTTACTTGGTCTCCCATGGATTCATGCCTGGAAGGCCATTCCTTCCACATACCACCAATGCCTGAAGTTCCCTTTTAATGGTACTTAAATTACTATCCCAGGAGATCTTGATCCATTGCAATACTCTACCAATCTAAGAGCCACTGCTAAGCACCAGGTACCCATTAATCAGGAGGCCTCAACTTCCACCTCTTCCAAATATATTGACCTGTCTGTACTCACCAAATCATCCATATCCATTCCATCGACTTATGCCACACCACCCTCCTCGACCTCAATACCAAGTAATGACGTAAAGATCCAGGACCTTGGCTATGGAGAATTCAAACTGAATACAACTTATTGTATAACTACAATACCTAAGCCGCCTAAAGTCTATGGTAGATCGTGTTTTGCAGTCGAGCTTAAAACAACTTTCAATGTTCCACCAAAAATAGTATTCACCCTATGGGGAGATTTGGGTGATGAAGTCATTATCAACATAGCTAATTGGATCTACACATACCCATAAGGATTACCTCCACTACCAGTGCATCTCTATGGAAAAGGCTATGACGTGTACAAGGCACTAGGTTTTGATGGAACAAGTGGCCTTGGAAAGCCAACAATGGAAAGCGAGAACCTGTTATTATTTATGCACAACCAAGATACATGGGGCTAGGATTTAACCAACTCAGAACTGATGATTGGCGTACCTATGAACTTTCAAGTGAGGACCTAACGAATACAGAAAGTGTCGAGAAACATGAATACTCCCTTACCAAAACTGACTCTAATGAATGGGAATGGGGATCTGAGAAAACCCTTAGCAACTATGATATTGACTAACTATTCCTGGCACTTGGCCAACCCCTCTTTGAAGAAAGATTCTGATAAGAATACAACATTGATCCTATTGACCGTCATTCTAAAGATAAGGAATGGGTAAGTATTCCTTGGGATCTAGAAGAACATAAATTATCCCTGGCAACATATGAATCATTCTGCCCCATTCACAAGCCCACCCAAGAACCTAACATGTCTAAACCTACTGTGCATGCCTCTGAAAGGCCAACCACTAGTCATGATGCTAATAATTTTATCCCCTATTATGACTTTGAATTTGACTCATCTAACTCTGAATATGGTCCATCTGTTGCATCTGACACAAAAGTTGAAATTGATAGCTTTGCCTTCACACTTGATGCTTCAATTTGCACACTTTTTGTATCTTCCCCATCTTTTACCAGTACTGATGATGGGATTTACCTTGTTTACCCGCAATTGATTGACTGGGACCAACAAGAACCACCATTGATGGATATCTTTCAAAATGATGAGGCAATATCAGAATTCATGAGGCTCTGGGAAGGCATACCATGGGGTGATCATAAAGCTATATTCTCTATTGACCTAGATTGTGCAGCTTACTTCAGGGAGACTGTACAATCCTCTAGCCGCAAAAGTACAAAGAATAAAATAAAAGAAGAAATGTCTTTAGGTGAAAACCACAAGGCACCTTCTAACAACAAAATAGTAAAAACAAAGGATGTATCCGAAGGTGAAAACCTCTCTGGGGTGCCTAAGGATGGAGGATTGGACTTTATTCCTATCACATAGGAAAAATCAGCTATTCTTATCAAACACACAATGTAAGTTAACATAGCTATGCTAGATAATCCTAAAATGGTTCTCTTGGATGCATCATTATCAGAGGAGGAAAAACTTGAATTTCAAAAAAAATTCATAGACAGGAAAGTTAACTTCGCATTGTCATATGCTGACATGCATGGCCTTGATCCAGAATTGGTATTGCATCATCTTCCTCTAATCTCGGGAATCAAGCCAATCAAGCAAAAATTACAGAAAATGCATCCACAGATTGCACTACTTGTAAAGGTTGAATTAAAGAAGTTACTAGATTTTGAATTCACAAGATCAATAGACTATGCTAACTGGATATCCAACATTGTCCCTGTCACAAATCCAAATAGAAAAATTCGTATTTGTACGGATTTCAAAGATTTAAATAATGCTTGTCCAAAAGATGATTTCTTGTTGCCAAACATAGACATGATTGTTGATCTCACAGCCGGGTATGAGATGATATCTCTCATGGATGGTTTCTCAGGCTATAACCAAATACACATTGCAATTGAAGATCAGCACAAAATGGCATTCACCTGCCCATGGGGAACATACTATTGGAATGCCATGCCTTTTGGCTTAAAGAATGTAGGCGCCACATACCAGAGAGCTATGACAACAATATTTCATGACATGATGCATATCCTAATGGAGGAATATTTGGATGTTCTTTTGGCCAAATATTTGACACGGAAAAACCATCTCAGGGTCCTGGACAAAATTTTTAGAAGGCTAGAATATTATAAGGTTTGTTTGAACCCAAAAACATGTGTCTTTGGGGTCACTTTGGGAAAATTGTTGGGCTACATAGTTTCACGAAGAGGCATAGAAGTTGATCCTACTAAAGTGAGAGAAATCCTAGACATGCCACCACCAAAAAGAATCAGCGAGTTGAGAACACTTTAGGGCAGACTGTAGTCCATCCAACGCTTCATCACATAGCTGGTAGACAAATTTCAACCATTTCAATATATGTTACGCAAAAGTATTCCTTTTGTATGGACAGACAAATGCCACACAACTTTTGACCAAATTAAAGAATATCTATTGACACCACCCGTCTTGATTCTGCCCATTGAAGCCAAGCCATTGATCATGTATGTCTCTACAACTACAAATGCATTGGGGGCATTATTAGCACAAAATGATTGAGGAAAAAGAAAGAGCCATATACTATATCAGTCACACACTGATAGGATATGAGTTAAACTATACAACCATTGAACGTGCATGTTTGGCAGTTGTCTTTACAACATAAAAACTCTAACATTAAATGTTGAATCACCAAACACACCTGGTAGCTAAGATCCATCAATTAAAGTATCTTATAAGTCGGGCAACATTGATAGGCCATTTAGCAAAGTGGGTCATGATATTGAGTGAATATGAAATAATATGTTGAGCACAAGGCAATAAAAGGGTAGGTAATAACATCTATCAACTTGTGGATGCACCCATCTAGGATACTCATCCACTAATAATTGATTTTCCTGATGAGTCTATTTTTCATGCAGACCCTATCTTACCTTGGAAGCTATATTTTGACGGATCCCACACTGGTCATGGTTCTCGAGCTAGCATCTTGTTCATCACACCACAAGGGGATTCCATTCCTAAAGCACTCAGGATCACCTTCTCTTGTACTAATAACATTGCAGAATATGAAGCACTGGTCATAGGACTCAAAATTGCAATTAAATGGAAAATTCAGACATTGTTAGTATTCAGGGATTCTTAGTTAATTATCAACCAAGTGAATGATGATTATGACACGAAAGATGAAAATTTTATCCCTTACAAGTGAATGTTGGATAGCTTCATGACATATTTCAAAATGATTTCTTTTGAACAAATCCCAAGAACAGAGAATAAGGCAGACGATGTAATGTCTACTATTGGATCTCTCTTAGAAATCCCCAAAAATGTGTCACAATTTGAGTTCTTAGTGGAATAGTTGTTGATGCCTACATATGACATCCCAGAGTCAAAAATGGTTTGTGAGATTGTTGGTTCCAATTCACCTTGATACCCGGACATCTATGATTATCTTAAGTCCCAAACCCTACCACCCAACCTTTCCAACAACCAAAGAAAGTCCTTTATCCAAAAAGTCACCTGACACACCATCGTCAGTGACACCCTATACCACTGTGGCTTTGATAACAGCATTCTTCCCAGTCTCGACACTAATGAATCCCAAACAACTTTATGAGAAGTACATGAGGGTATATGTGGATCTCATTCAAGTGGTCCAAATTTAGCTAGGAAAGTCACTAGACTTGGATACTATTGGCCGACACTAGAAAAATATGCTCTTCAGTTTGCCAAAGCATGTCAGAAATGCCAAGTGGATAGTGACCTAATTCATGAACCCACACAGGAGCTAAGACCAATCACTTCTCCATGGCCCCTTGCACAATGGGGACTTGACCTCGTGGGCAAGATCCATCCATCCTCCTCTAGTGACCATAAATTCATAATCACCACCACTGAGTACTTTACTAAGTGGATTAAAGTCGTCCCCCTCACTTACATCACTAGAAATAAAATATCAAAGTTTATCCTTAATTACATCTGTCAGTATGGTGTTCCGCAGTCCATCATCATAGATAATGGGAGTCCATTCAAAAATCAGGACGTTCGTGAACTCTGTGAGAAATTCCACATCCAACATCACTTCTCCACACCATATTATCCAAAAGGTAACGCTCAAGTTGAGGCATCCAATAAAACAATTCTTCATGTTCTTAAGAAGACCATCAATGATGCTGCCCGAGATTGGCATCTATAACTCAATCTTGCATTATGGGCCTACTATACCAGCATTCGTACACCCACTGGAGCCACTCCATTTTCCCTTGTCTATGGATCTGAGGCCATTTTTCCCATTGAGGTCAAAATTCCTTCTCTCCAAGTATCCTTGAAAGGAATGATCAATGATGAAGAGTACAGACAGTCTCGCCTACATGAGTTAGAAATGTTACAAGAAAGATGACAAAATGCCTTGAATCACTTACAGGCATATCAAAATCATCTATGTTGAAGCTATAACAAAAGAGTGATGGTGAGAAAATTTGGCAAGTTTGAGCCTACTTGGCTCAATCCTTATATTATTATTGTAGCATTTGGTTCTGGAGTGTATCAGTTGGCCACACCTGATGGAGAATAGTTGACAACACCCATCAACAGCCTACATCTGTGAAAGTTTTACACATAGCATTAGAGAGCTTGGCTAAAAACCTAAAAATACAAAAAAATTGAAAAAATTGGAAAAAATCGTCACCTTGGTGAAAACTTGGCAAACAAGCATCTTGGTGACACCAAAAAAATCAAAAAATGGAAAAAATAGTAAAAAGAAATGAATTCGTCCAATAGTGAAAACCTAGCAAATAGGCACTTTGGATAGGTACCATGGTGAAAACCTGGAAAACGGGCACCATGTGTAGTCGATTGTTGCTCCGCCATCTACTGTTACTCTAATCGACCCTTATCCACTTTCCATAATCACCAAGGCCTGACATTTGCGACATTCGTCCTACATCCTGTCAATTTCAGCCATGGTTAGCATTTGGTTGACATCATCCCTTGCATATCCTTTCCTTTTGCCCTGTGTCTGCCTATTTTTGTATCATTTGACTCGGGTAGTCTCCGATCTGTCTGGGGGCAAGACCTTTTATTATGTAACTGCAGTGGGTGTTGCACATGATCCTGCATTCGTAAAAAGTCCTGAAAAATGTCTTAAAATTTTGAAAAATTCTTGAAAAAAGACCTAAACATTGAAAAATGTCCTGAGAAAATACAAAAACATCCAAATCAATGTGAAAATCCAAAAATAGAGTCAAATTCAATATTTGTCTTTTCAATCCAATCAATCTCATCAATTGATATCTTTTGTCCATGTCCAAACTACGTTGTCTCTGCACCTTTGCTACGTAGGCAAGATTCATCTTTGAATCCCCGAGACTTTAGGTCAATCCTTCTAGATTTTTCAAAATAAAATCATGATTCAAACTTTTGTCCTTTGGACAAGGTCATTCGTCGTGTGGAACTATGAGGTCTGTAAGTGCACGATGTAGGTAAGGCCATCACTCGATGAGCCCCCAAGGCCACACTAGGTCAGTCAATTAGGGTCCATGGCACTACACTGGCACACACATCAAAAGTATTCAAGTAAGGACAAGTCACTTCCAAACATGGAAACCTCCTAAAACAAATTACGACAATCAATCATTCAACATGAAAACCCCACCAGCACGTCAACGTCAACATGTAGTCAACTTCAATCAAATTCAATCAACTTCAGTCAGACTTAGTCGAAACAAGTTAAATTGTCACAACCTGTCCATTCTTGGTTATCTTTCAGATGTGTCCTTCTGAAGAATAGCCTCCGTCATTTATGCCTTAGGATGTGTCCTTCCTAGGCATCATCACCATCATCTGATATTTTGAGGGATCCTCTCGACATCTTAGGATCATTCCTCCCGACATCAATGTTCTCTCAAATGTGTCCTTTTGAAGAACAACCTCCATCATTTATGCCTTAGGATGTGTCCTTCCTAGGCATTGTCACTATCACCTGGCATTTTGAGGGATTCCTTTTGGCATTTAAGGATCAATCCTCTTGACATCAACATTATTCAAGATGTGTCCTTCCTGAATTTGGCAACCTTGTCATCTTGGCATCATCAAACAAAACACTTGGCATTCTGACACACTTGACAAACAATTGGCCCTTGTCTTTGACCTTTTAATCATGATACTAGCTTTTTAGCGAGATCTCGACAACAGGATTTAGAAAAATAGCAACGTTTCATGGCATTTGTCTTAGCTTTTTTAGCATGTTACTAGTTTTTCAGCGAGATCCCAACAATAGGATTTATAGAAATAGGGATGTCTCATGATGTTTGTCTTGTCTTTTGACACTCATGTTACTTGTTTTTCAACGAGATCTTGACAAAAGGATTTAGAAAAATAGCGACGTCTCATGGAGTTTGTCTTGGCCTTTTTATCATGTTACTAGTTTTTCAGCAAGATCCCAACAACGAGATTTAGAAAAACAATGACGTATCATGACAATGGCTTTATTTTTGTTCTTTTGGAAATCATGTTGCTAGTTTCTTGAGGATGTCCTAGAAATAGGATTTAGAGAAGCAACAACGTTTCATGGCTTGTCCTTATTTCATGTCTATTGTCCTTTGGCTTTTTTATCATGTTACTAGTTTTTTAGCGAGATCCTGACAACAAGATTTAGAGAAACAACGACATCTCATGGCGTTTGTCTTATCTTTTGACACTCATGTTACTAGTTTCTCAGTGATGTCCTGACTATGGGATTTAGAAAAACAACGACGTATCATGATAACGACTTTATTTTTGAGCTTTTGGCAATCATGTTGCTAGTTTCTTGAGGATGTCCTAGAAACAGGATTTAGAGAAGCAACGACGTTTCATGGCTTGTCCTTCTTGTCTTTTTTTGCTTGCGGTTGGTTATGACAAAAAGATTGGGGCAATTGTGTTCTTAGTATGAGTCATGATCATCCTTTGTCTCCGACTGCTTATCTTAGGTGATGGTACGACCTTGCACATCTTCATTTATGTCATATCATGGTGTTTGTTGGCCATTACAATAATCTGCCCAATGATGATTAAGAGCAATAAATATTAAAGTCCTATGATAAAGTTTTGAAGGATTTGGTCTAGGAACTCACATGCATCTCCTTTTGGCTTGTCATCTTATCTCGCTCATCTCATATAGGCATTGCATCCATATCATTATCCATATCTTTTACACTAACATTTATTTGTCTCTTCATATTCTAGTCTTCTTATCAATTTCAAGAGAACCCCCATATTCTTGGAACCCGTCTGTCCTCTTGAGGGGGCATACTGCTACCCCCCTCGTCATTCTTCCTCATCTTATTTTGTACTGGGGCATATTTTTGACTTATTTTCTTTGCCACAATGTGATAAGATACATTATGACAAAGAGGGGCAAATGTAGACACATAAAAATGACCTAGGCCCGCAAGCTATATTTTTACCACTTTCGTCCTAGCATAATTATGACATTTAATTATGTCCTTGGTCCACATTCGACTATTAATTAAGTAATTCATTATTATTTAATTAATTCATGTCTATTGTATTCTTCATGATTATTAAATAAATAAATTATATTTATTTATTCAATATGTCATTAATTGTTTATTGTCTTCTTACAATTAAATTAATTTATTAATTTATTTAATTACCTTTATTCATTTATTCTTCTTCATTATTAAATAAATGAATTTTATTTGTTTATTTAATGTCACTAATTCTCATAATTAAATGAATTTATTAATTTATGTAATTATCGATCATAATCCTCTAAATTAAATAATTATCTTTAATTATTTAATTACCTAATTTCATACTTCTCTCATTTTAAATAAATGAAATTATTTAAAATGATTTCGTTTTATTAACTATCACTTCATTTTAGTAAATAATCTGAAAAAGATTATTTATTGTTACATAAAATCCTTATTTTGAATTAATTTAACTCAAAATGGTAATCCTCTTCCAAAAATCAAGTAATTCAGCAAATTCTTGATTTTTTCAAAATTTGCTTTTCAGTTCAACTCTTATCTTCTTGATTTTTGAAAAGATTTATCTTTTTGGCTAAGTATCACATTTGTTCTCGACCGCCGATTTGATTTTATCAAATCACATCTTGACCACTCATTTGACAATCTTGCCCTAACACTAATTAGGGATTGTCACATGAAATCTCATTCGTCCGTGCAAAATTTTATTCTTTATAAAATGTCAATTTTTCTCACCATTTAGGGCACCACTTCGTTATTATAGCACCACTTTTATTATTATTATTTGCATCACTTCATTTTATGTTAGAATTTACTTTTCATTTTAGGCATAATCATTTGTCATAATCTTAGTCATTTAAATCCTTCAAAACTTGCATAGGACAATGGCATAGTCAATTTGCTCACACACAAATCTGAGGGCAACAATCATACGCTACAAGCTAGAAGGTGTTGTGGAGATGAATCATGGAAGCTTTGATGGATATCTAGTATAACCGTTCTTATTTAATTCTTTCTTTGTACTTCATAATCTCTTTGGGTTTTATTTAATCTAACCACGCTAAAATCCATAACCCATTGAAACAATGTTTTGACCATTAGCATAAATGATTTTGAGGTTTTGTGGACCCAAAGAAACCACAAAGACTGCTAGGCAAGCCAGACCTAAGAAAAAAAAAGAGGGGGTCCTTATTTTTCCAAAATAAAAATGGGGCATGTTGTGAGACTACACAACAACTAGCAACCAAAAAAACAACAAAATGTAAAAAATTCAAAGAAATAAATGAAAATTTAAACATAGAGTTTCCAATTGTAGTAAATTCCAATTTGTTGTCCAGCCACATAATAGTAAAATTAACATAAATAACAAGGTGTTCAAAGTAATTTAAGTGTGTGCATATGATTCATTCATTTCCTTGAAAAAGTAGGAAGATAGTAAATGCTTGTATCAAGCTACATAATTTGGTTTAACCTTTTAAGCCAACCTTGGATAGAGCCTTTCTACTAGTCAAGCGTTCATAGCCCCAGAAAGCTTATCTCTATTATTCCCCCAAACATAGCTCTACTACCAGTTAGGCATCTATAGCCTCGATAGAGATATTTGGATAGGCTAAAGAGTCAATAATTTTTTTTACTTTTGATATTTCTTTGATATTCATTTTTTTTTTATATTTCTTTGTAAGGTCATTTTCTTCAACTTGTAGGCAATAAAGCCCACTATTAGGTTAGGAATATAGTGGTATAAAAGGTCACCTTTTGATTTTTCACTCAATGCAAATAACTGCTATCTCAAATTTTAGTAGAATGATAAAAATATGGGCATTTGTAGCTCAACATCAACTGAATGATTTATGCGAACTAAATTAAAAGGAACCAAACAATTCCCCAATCATCTATAATTAAAGGACTATTTCTGGTCCAAGCACAAATCACATTTCCAAAATTGATGTTCTATTACTATGACCACCTTCAAAGGTTGTTAATTATTGTGTATCCCAACAACGTGAAACCTCAGAAGGAAACAAAACAAAAGAAAGCACCCAAAAACCTGAAGAAGAAAAAACAAAACTATTTACAAAAAAGGGAAATGAAAAACAAGAAAACTATTTACAAAATTATTTACCAAAAAAAACTACAAGGATGGGAAACCAACACTAAGCTTGGAAGTAGTGCATAATGAATTGTTCATTGACAAGCAATGGAACATCCTCTCTGATTAAAGTTCTAAGCTTGTAAGTATTGTTGCCTAAAATTTCAGATATCTAGTAAGGACCAATCCATAACTTGTCAAACTTACCATGTTCACCTTTACATTCATGGGATTTATCCCAATACATGACTAGGTTAGATATTCTAAAAAATTTCAATCTAGCCCTTTTGCCAAACCATTGTCTTACCACATATTGGTGCCTAGTAAAATTATCTATAGATTTGGTACATTTTTTATCTAATTGCATCAGTTGTAGCAATCGAGGGCCTCAGTCTGATCATCTAATCTAATGCATTCTTGGGAAAATTTTCAAGTATGGATTTTCAAGCTTATAGACAATATAGGATCCACCCCATAGACTAAGTGCTAAGGAGAATTTCCCAATGCAGATTTCATCCTAGTATGGTCTACCCAAATGGAGAATTTCAATAGAGAATGCCATTCTCTAGGATTCTTTTCAATTAATCTCTTGATTATATCTAGAAGATTCTTGTTTGATGATTCCACTAATCCATTTCCCTACAAATAATAGTTAGACAAGAACTTCAATGTTATACTGTATTTAATGCCCAATTAGTAAACTTTAATGAGGAAAAAGCAAGTCCATTATCACATACCAATGCATATGGTACTCCAAACCTAGTAATAACACTTTCCTCTAAGAATTTGATTACCACCTCTAAGGTGCATTATTTACTATGGCACACTTCAATCCATCAAGTACAATAATCGATGGCAGTTAGCACAAACTTGTGACCTGCAGATGATGGAGGATTTATGGTACTGATGAAGTCTAATCTCCATTGCAAGAAAGGATGCATCTCCATCACCAACTATAATGGTTGAGCATTGAATCTTCCTTTGTTTTTGGAAATTTTACATGTGTAATAGTGCTTTAAGTTCTCATAGGTATCTTTAAAAAATAGTTTTCCAATAATAGCCAGCTCTCAGGATGAGGTGTGGAGTAGCCAAAGGCACTCCATGAGTTGTGTCGAATTTATCATGTAATTCCTGCAATGCTTCACTCACTTTTGTCTTATTTAGGAATCTTAAATAAATTTCTTCATGATTTTTCTTGAATAGAACCCCTCCTTTAATCATATAGCTCCGAGCTTTCATCTTCGAGGCTCTTCTTTGATTCTTTTGCATATGATCAGGGTAGTTTTTGCTAACCAGATAGTACCATGTATCTGAATACCAATCATCTTGGTCTTTAAGATCCAGAGTATACTACTAGTTTGATATTTGTGGATCAATATCAGCAATGGATTTATCTAAGGATTACTCATGAACTATCTTCATGGGTATAATCTCTAAATCAAACTCTTGCAGAATCATAACCCATTTAGCTCTCTTTTCTCTGAGCTCACTCTATGTTAGTAACATTTTTACTACAATATCGGGGACAATAGCCTTGACTATACTTCTAAGAATGTAATGTCAAAATTTTTGCACTACTTTAACCAAAGAAAAGGCTTGTTTTTCAATATCCATGTATCTAAGCTCTACCTCTTTAAATGGAGAACTCATGAAAGCAATTGACTTTTTTTCCTTTTTCTTTCCCCTTTGTGTCAATACTGTCGCACATGTGTGATTGGAAGTAAAAGAGTAAATATAAAAAGGTTTAGTGTAATCCAGACTTACCAACACCAATTCTTCCACAATTGTAGATTTAATATTCTCAAAGGAAAGCTTAGCTTCACTTGTCCACTTGATCTTTGCATCTTTATTTAACATATCATTGAGTGGTTTCACTATTTCAACAAATCCGGTCATAAATTTCTAGATGAAATTGATCTTACTGAAATATGAATTTACTTATTTCTTACTTCCTAGGGTTTGTAGCTTGAGTAAGGTACTTACTCTATTTGAGTCTATTGAAATACCTCTTTTAAAAATAATATGTCCCAACAGGTTTCCTTCAATTACCCTGAAAATGCATTTCTTAGGATTTAATTATACTCCATAAGTTGTACACTTTTTCAATATTGCTCTGAGATCACGAACATGATCTCCTCTGTTCTTGGAAAATACTATGAGGTCATCCATGTATATAATAATACATTTCCATACTAAATCTCATAAGGCATAATTTATAGCTCTTTGGAATGTGGCTCCAACATTTATCAATCTGAATGGTATCCTTCTGTAAGAAAAAGTTCCCCACTTTGTAGTGAACACTGTCTTCATTTGATCTTCTTTCGTGGCCATTACCTGATTGTACCCAAAGAAACCATCCAAGAAGGAAATCATCTGCAAACTGTTAAAAATTTGCAACACTTTTTCCAACAAAGGCAAGGGATAATTATATTTTATGAACACCTTATTAAGATTCCAAAAATCCACACACAACCATATATCTCCATTTTTCTTTCTGACAGGCACTCGATTTGCCACCCTGGTAGAATGTCTAATAGGAAGAATTATCTGAGTTGAGAGGAGCTTTTGTGCTTCCTTTTGGATCAAAGGTTCCAAAAGTACATTCATAGGTCGTTGCTTCTATAGGAAAGGTTTTCCATTAGGCTTTAATGGAATTGTATGAGTAATGATGGAAGTATCATAAGTCTTCAAATCTTCATATGTTCATGCTATAACTTTCCAATAATCTCTAAGTTCCTCATGAATATTTATTCATTCTTCCTCAATACATACCTTCCCTATAAACACATTCTTTGGATCTTCTTCAGTATTTAAATTATATAATTTAGAATGCCCTACATCATTTTTGGTTAGGTCTTTCTGTCAAGCTATCTGATCTACATAAAATAGTCTTTCCAACTCAATTATTCCTTTAAGACTATTATTATTTTTCACTTGAGATAATTCTTCATCTTGAATTTTTCCATTTGAGTGGTCCATTTCTTCAATTATTTGTGCCTCGAAGATACTGGTATTAGTGATAAATTCCAATATATGATGATCATCTTCGAGCACCTATAAATTTGTAACATTATCAGGAACCAAATGGAAATGCACTAGCTCAATAGTAAACCTCATCAAATAAAAAACATATAAAGCTTCTAGAGCACTAGTAGTAGTAGCCAGAGCGTCTACTCTCTGATTGAATCTTCGTGGGATGTGAGTAATGTTAAACGCATCAAAATATTCTGTCAGGTGCCACACTCAATTTTGATAACAGGACAAGCATTTTTAATGACAAACATATTGTTTTTGGACTTGTGGACTTGATTGACCACTAGTTCTAAATCACCAAACACCTTAAGAATCTTAACTTTTTTCTTGATTACAAGCATCAAATCGTGAATAAGAGCTTCATATTTTGCCACATTGTTAGTACACTAGAATTGTAATCAATAAGCATAAAGAAAAGACTTACCTTGGTGACTAATGATCTCAACTCCAACTCTAATTCCTTGTTTCAATTTTGACCTAGGATCAAACTTAAGGGTCCAAGTTTGATCCTCAACAACTTTGATCTTAGCATTCATAAGAGTTGACAAATTAATACTTTCAGTTTTCCTTACCTGCATTTTATCTTCAAGCATCTCTAGCTCAAACCTATTAAGAATGGTATTTTTTGAATAGTGTTGAATTTCAATTCTCTAAATGATTTCTAAGCACATCACGCAACTGTCCTTTTAATGTAAAAAATTGTGTAACCTGCAACAACAAAAAATTTAGTGAATCTTTAATTTTCCTGCTCTTTCGATTTTCTCTAGCAATATTCTTTCAAAATTTATCTAAATGGCTGTCCTCTTCTTTGGAAGAATCATAATCCGATTTGACTAATATTCATTCTGAGAGTTATCTGGTTATGATTTTCACCATTGCACATAAAAAATTCTTCTATTTTAACTCCAAAACTTTGAATTCTATAAACTCCTAGTTCTACATCTATGTATAGAACCTCATTTTTTTTATTATAATTGGTAATCATATATTTCATACACATCTTTCTCTCAATATTGATCTCATTAGGAACTCCTTTCCATGGTAACAACATATGTGAGAAGTCTATGGCCATATATCCATTCAAATTCTTTAAGCAGTCCCTACTCAATAGCATCACATAAGTATTAGGTATCTCAACAACCTAAATATCGATATAATACTAAATCTAGGGATCCAACGCTAACTGCATATGAATATTGGTTAATCCTCTTACTATATTTACTTCAGTTTTGTCAAGTTGAGTGACTTTCTTCAGGGAATTTTTCGAAGTTAAACCTAGCATATAACATATGGACAAAGGCATCATATTGGTAGATGCTCCAGAATCTACTAAGAAATTTTGGAGATTTTTATAAAATATTCTCAATGTGAGAAAAAATGGCGGGGATTCTATTTTTACTTTGTAAAAGGCTACTTGTGCATATGCCATAAGAACTATGTTTTTGTATTCTTCCTTAATGGAGTTATCCTTTGCCTAATATTCTTTACTAATAATGCTTTATTTGGGAAAATATTCTAAGGTATTCAAGAAAGCTTCCTTAATCACGAGTGTTTTAAGCAATTCTGATAAAGAGAGGCTGATTTTTACCTGTTTGATTTCTTCTGCAAAATAATTAGTCAAATTGTTTTGATTAGTGGGTTCTAATTTTTCACTCTGTGTAACATTCAATGAGTTATATTTAGAGGTCACTTTGGGAAACCTTGTAGTGTTACTTGATTTATAATATTTTGGAGTGTTAAAGTTGTTAGGCAAGATTGACGTGGTCAAAGGCCCTTTGAATCTACTTCCACCATTTGTGTTACTTCTCAAGTTGTAGCTATCTCCTTTGGGATATTGTTGAAATGAACAGATTTCATCAGCTTCATCCTAAGGTTCATTTTCATCTTGATAAGGAAATGTGTAGGTTTCTAAAGTCATGGTTGAACTGTCTCCTTCTTATTCATAAGTATGACTCTTGACAACAGTAGGTAACTCAAAAAAATTGTAACTCTCAAGAACTAAAGTAGATTCATATCCGACTAGAACTAATTCATTCCCTTCAGGAGGATGAGATTCATATTGTTCATTGTAATTTGTAGTGGCCAAAAACTATCCGATGTAGTTTTAAACTGTGAAAAATACACTTCTATATGAGCATTTGTATTACGGATTTAATACCAATTGTTCATCGCAAGTTTAGCTAAATTCACCTTTGACGTAGACCTATCATCAAAGGGATTAGCATTATCTAAAGGCATGGATACTCCCCAATTATTTGGTCATGTATTCTAAGGTCTAGGTGGTCTAAGAGCGTTATATGATCAACTTTGTGAATTTTTATTATTACTATGAGAGTAAAAATTTGGATTTCTTAGTTACATAACCTGTTTGGTTAATCTTTTAAGTTAATCTATGATTTCCTTAATTTCTTATTTATCTTCTAAAGTTTTGACCTTTTGACTCTCTTGAGTCTGTGAGAAGAAAGAAATTTCATTAGAATGCAACTCTATGATCATTAGATGAGGGTGTGGGACTAGAGCTTGACTATTTCCTGGTTGAAAGAAACTATTTTGAGGAAATGTCCCATTTTGGACCATTGAAGGAAAATAATTAGGATCCATTGGATGATTTAATGGACCTTTGTTTATGCTCAAGGTAGGATAATTATTCAATCCAGTCCCACCATTTACAGATGATCCACTTTCGAGGTGTTTCATTTCTAGGTTTATACTTACGTCCTCAGCATAGGCTTTTATTTAGGTAGAAGGAGGTTTTTCCTTTTGCTTAATGAACATAGCAGTTAAGGGATCTATTTCTATATAGTAAAAAGCAACGACAGACAAACTATCCACTACATAAGGTACTTGCAACCTAGAATAAGCCTATTGAAACCTGTCATTAAAATTTGTTATAAGTTCACCATCAAACCTTTTAATTTGAGAAAACTGAATATACAATAGGGAAAGATCAACCGATGTTCTAAACCTAGCTAAAAATTCAATTTCCATATCTTTCCATGTTCTAACTGAATTATAGGGTAGGTTGGTGTACCACTAGTAAACTTCTTCACTTAAGCTATAAGGGAACAATATACATACATCTTCATGTTGTATCCTTTCTCTAAAACATGTGTCCTTAAAGATACTAATATTTTCTTCCACATCTTTGTGAAGATAATACTTAGGAAACAACTTGTTTGGATTCTTCAAAAGATCATTATACACAAAAAATTGAATCGGTGACTACATTAAAGAAAGCCATCATTTCGAGAGAGGGTGGTATAACAACAATCAGATTTTTCAATATCACACTTGTGCTTCCAAACCCTTGGATTCTAGACAACGTTTGACTACTAAGTTTGACTAATATCACATGAGGATCACTAGACCAACACCTGGTGACTCTACGAGACTCGAACTTCTCACCTAATAAAACTAAAAAAATATAGGCCCTCCTTTTAGTGCCAATCCTATTGATGTGGGTGTTAATCACACATAACACAAATAAAATTCACAAAGAACTTTACCTCTCTTGAAAGAAAATCAAATTCTGAGATATAATTTAATAATCCTAAGGCTCTATTAGTCAGGCCTTGACTGTGCAAGTTTTACTCAGGGTTCATTGTGAAGCTATTTTTACAAAGGGACTTACACACTAGATCTATAAGAATGATTAGATTATGAAGATAATTACCAATTTCACAAAATTAACCTTTAATTTGTGTTCAAAGATCTTTAATCTAATTATATTTATTTATTTCAGAAAACTTTCATCGTCAAGTTTATTATTTATGATGCTTTAAATTTCATGAATACGAAAGATTTACAAGAATATTTTATGAATTCAAATTACTTGCATACATTCAAGTAGATTTGGCATCAAGCATTCAACAATTTCATGGAATCGAAAGATTTATAATAAAACTCCATGCATTTATCACTTTTTGGTGCATTTTCTAAAATTTAAACATCTATTCTAAAATAAAGCATAAAAATTACTAAAAAAGTAAAATTTCGCCCATGTATTATCCATGCATGCCTCAAGAAATAACCAAACCTGAGAAAACCATTCCATACGTCACCAGATTGCTTCATAGCAAGGCACAAAATGATGCAAGATTTTAAAGAGAGGGGGATTATTTGCCACTAGATAGTGTCAGTATGCACCCTTAAATGGTGCAACACATAGTCTTGTTCGATAAGAACAAACAATCAACTACGTAAGATTCCATATCGGGAGATAACTTTTAAATTGGCTCTGATATTGATTAAATTCTAATGAAACATACAATCTTTTAAACTAGAATTGAACAAAAAATAGGAAAAAGAATAAAAATTAAAGAAGTTTTGGTTCTTCGACATCCACAATATTTGAACCTAATGAAAATTAGACAACATTTTTCCCTTTATAGAACATAAGGCCTCATAAAATCAATTTAAAATCATCAATGGTCGAGATTCTATTGGAAAAACAAGAATAGACAACTCAGAGGGGGGGGTTAATCAGTTGTTTTCAAAATCAAACTTATTTAACATTAATCAGCCTTTAATCTCAAATTTGATAATTAACAGTGCAAGCATAAATCAATAACACATCAAAGACACATGAACACCAAGATTTTATACGTGGAAACCCTATTAGGGGAAAAACCACGGTGGATGTTAGTCGACAAGATTATACCCTATTAAAAGTATAATGAAGAGTAAATAGGGAATGCACATGCATTCAGGCACACTACCTAGAGCTCACTGCTCAAAGGAAGGCTCATTTCCTTACATAAAATAATCATATTAAATCCATCTGATGAGGCTGAACTAAGAAATTAGCTTCTACAAAAGCCTGATGACAGTTCCAGTTAGGCACAAAAAAACTTCTACACACTTTGATCAAACTCTTCCACACTCTACTCAATCTCTTTTACACTCTTCACTACTCTTGAATGATTTGATCTTTATTCACACATGTACTACACATACACACATTGAGCATACCTCAAAATGAGGAAAACAACCGCTCTTATATATATGCTACACAGATTTACATCAACTACTCCGTCAGCCACAAATAAAGAATAAATTACAATTGTTGGCCTCAATACATAAATAAATCTTAATTTGCACCAAGACAAGTTGGTCACAACATAGTGAGGACCCAAATAAATACCTTCAAGCATGCCAAAAAATAAATTATTAATCCGTAGATATCTACAACATGCTACCACCATCATGTCGGCCAAGAACATAAAAACCTTAAAAACACAAGGAAAAATCTTCAATAATGAACACTTTGATCAATGCATACGTACTTAACTGATAGAGAACAATCTAGAAACATTACTAATCAACTCAGAAACATACGCAACAACCAAATTTACCAAAATTGCAATGTCATCTCCCAGAAACACTTGCTATAGTAACTGAATAATTGTAGGAACACAAATCTTCATAACTTTCTCAATTCTTGATGTGTACCATTAAAAATATTAGAAAACATACTAGATAGGCTCAACAACAAACCCTTTAATGTGTGACACCTGAAACTCAATGTACAAAACTTTTCACTACTTGGATATTCACAACATCACAGACTGCCTACAATATATTTATTACAATTTTCTCAATCTCCTCGACATATACAACCTTAAGCATCACCAATGCTAATAGTGTTGACATCAATGACAACCACATATTAGAAATACAACCACAAAATCCAACAATCTCCCCCTTTGGTATTGATGGCAACACATGATGTGGAAAAAAAATACCATCAACACAAGTGGTTGTTCACTTCTCTCCCTTTGTTGACTCTTCTCCCCCTTTCTTCAAGAGTTTTTTACATTGTTCTTCTCCCCCTTTGACATCAATGCAAAAGGTACACAAGCTCTGAACTACATATTTAGCACATTTGACTACTCCCCTTCAGTAGCAGCCACCACAACATCAATATGGAATAGAATATGGCTATGAATTCACAAACTGGTCAGGAGGGGAAATTACCCCTACCTTGCCTCTGAGGTACTCAAAATTATCCTTAGGCAATGGCTTAGTAAATATGTCTGCCATTTTCTCCTTGGTAGGCATATAATCCAGTCTAACTTCTTTGTCACTTACTTTATCTCTCAAGAAGTGATATTTGATGGATATATGCTTTGTCTTTGAATTTAACACGAGATTCTTAGAAATGTTTATGGCATTGGAATTGTCAGAGAATATAGCAATAGGTTCTTCATACTCAATTTTAACATCTCTCAACATCTGCTTCATCCACAATACTTGAGTACAACTATTTGAGCAGAAATATATCCTGCCTCAGTAGTAGATAAGGAAATGGAGTTCTACTTTTTACTTAGCCAAGACACTAACTTCTTCCCTAAGAAGAATGCACCACGACTTGTACTTTTTATGTCATCCACATCTCCTACCAAATCTACATTAGTGAAAGCACTCTAGATAAGATCATCATCCTTAGTATACCAAAGACCAAAATCAATTGTCCCTTTTAGGTATGTGAAGATTCTTTTCACAGCAGTCACATGAGACTCTTTGGGATCAACTTGATATCTAGCAACCATGCATACATCGTTCATTATATTTGGCTTGGTTTGAGTCAAGTAAAGCAATCCACCAATAATTGACCTATGTCTTGTTTGATTTTCCTTAGGAGAATCATCATTATGTGTAAGTTTGCATCCAATTACCATAGGTGTACCAACTAGCTTTGAATCTTCCATACCAAACTTTTTCAATAACTCTTTCACATACTTAGACTGAGATATAAAAATTCCATCATCTAACTGAGTAATTTTTAGTCCTAAAAATAATTTCAGCTCTCCTATCATTGACATTTCAAACTCACTTTTCATTTCATCAGCAAACTTCATACACAAATCATCATCACCTTCAAAAATAATATCATCAACAAAGAATTTGATGATCAATTATTTATTCTGATCCAACTTGAAATACAGATTGCTATTAGCAGTACCATTATTTAATCCAAGCTTCAACAAGTATTTATCCAATCTAGCATACCAAGCTCTAGGAGCTTTCTTAAGTCCATACAGAGCTTTCTTCAATCAACATACCATGTTTTCTTTGTCAATCAGTTGAAATCCATCTCATTGCTCAACATAGACTTCCTCTTCTAACTCACCATTTAGGAATGCTGACTTTACATCCATCTGATAGAATTTATAATTCCTGAAAGCAACATAAGAAAGAAATAATCTTACAGCTTCGATTCTAGCAATAGGTGCAAAATTTTCTCCAAAATAAATACCTTCCATTTGTGAGTACCCTTTGCAAACCAGTCTTTCTTTTTTTCTGACCACTTCACCTTGTTCATTCAACTTATTCTGAAACACCCATTTGGTTCCAATCACATTTTTGTTCTAAGGTCTAGGAACAAGATCCCATGTATCTTTTTTCTCTATCTGCATTAGTTCTTCTTTCATGGCTTTCATCCAATATTCATCTTTGCATGCTTCATTGATATTGCTAGGCTCATTTTTGGAAATTAGATAATACTCTTCTACAATTCTTCTTCTAGTTTGCACACCTTTGCTCTTATCTCCTATGATCTAACTGTTAGAATGATTTCTCCTTACATACTTGGGAGTTTTATTATTCTCTCGTGTTCTTTCGTTTGCACTTCTGCTAGTTTTTGCTTTTTGATTCCCTTGGTTCACTGAAACAATTTGAAGTTGATTCTATTTCTAAACATTATTTCCATTGTTAGTACTATCATGTTGATCATCTGAGTCATATCCACTACATCTGGATGGTCTATCAATAACTTCATCAACTTTGACATTTGCACTTTCAACCATTTTCTTCAACCTTTTATTAAAGCACCGGTAAGCTTTGCTCTTAGTAGAGTAACCTAGAAATATTCCTTCATCACTTCTAGCATCAAAATTTCCTATATCATCATCTCTCTTGCTATAGAATTTTCTTCCAAAGATTTTGAAATATTTGATAGTAGGCTTATAACCAAATCATAGCTCAAAAGGGGTCTTACCAGAATTACTATTGATATTTACATGGTTAATGGTATACACAACAGTACTTACAACTTCTCTCCAGTAGAAATGAGGGACATTTTCTTCCAACATCATGGTTCTAGCACTATCTAGAATGGTTATGTTCTTTCTTTCAACAACTCTATTATGTTGAGGGGTCCAGGGAGCAGATAGTTTTCTTTGGATTCCATGCTCTTCATAGAAAGAATTGAATTCCCGAGAAGTGAATTCACCACTTTTGTCTAACCTTAGGCATTTGATCTTTTGACCAGTCTCATTTTCTACCATAGATTTGAAGCTTTTGAAATTTTCTAATGCTTCATGTTTTTCTCTTAAGAAAGCAACCCATATCACTCTACAGTAATCATCAATAAGTAGCATAAAGTACCTTTCACCTTGGAGACTTTTGATTCTAGATGGACCACAGAAGTCAGTATGTATCAATTCCATTACTCCATTAGAGTTATACTATTTTCTACGGAAGGAATTTCTAGTCTAATTTCCCATTTGATATTCCTTGCACATAGTGTTAGTAGGCTTTACTAACTTAGGAAGATCTATGACTGCTTGAATAGATATTATCTTGACAATGTTATCAAATTTTACATGACACAAACTCTTATGCCATATCCAGCTTACATCAACTTGAGCAATTAAACAACTTTAACTAGCAGCACTCAAGTGAAAAATATTATCTCTTGTCTTTGTACCTGAAGAAATCATATTTCTAGAACTTCCCCTTATTCTGCACTTACCATCCTTGAATTGAAGATTGTAACCCTTGTCTACCATTTTTTCCAACACTCAACAAGTTACGCTTTAAACCTTCTACATAAAGAACATCATTAGTATTGTGCTTCTACCACAAATCACACCAAAACTATTGTCTCCAAATCTTACAACACCACCATCATAGTTTTCCAAGCTTGCAAAATTTATTTTATCACTAGTCATATGATGTGAACATCTACTGTCAATTACCCACTCATCCTTTTCTTCAATTTTTTCTGCAAGAGCTTTCTCAACATTCACATTACTAGTAGATTCAATGGACACCAGACCATTTTCTTTGATATCAATGAATACCCATTCATCTTCATTTCTAGTTTCTTTATCAGTTTCATCACCAGTAACACCTTCTTCAGCATAATAGCATTTCTTTTGAAATCTAGTCTTATCAAGTTTATACTTGGAGACTCTTTCAAGACACCTTGATGCAAAATGATCTATTTTACTACAAGAAAAAAATTTGATAGGTAACTTTCCTTTGTACTTACCATGACCTTTGGCTTCTCTTTTCACAATCAATGCTTCTATTTCTTCTAATTATTTTTCTTCATCTTCAATCAGTTTCATCTCATCTTCATACTTGAATGTATTTTTGGAACTCTCTCCCAGATCATATCTCTGCTTGTTTTTCTTGGATGCAGTGGCCTTAAATTCAGATTCTATCTTAGGATTAGACTCACCAAATTCACTTAACTCAAAGGCAGAAATTTTTCCAATTAGCATGTCTCTTGTCACATTTGTCACTATCCCGAGTTCATCAATAGCATGACCTTTTGCTTTGTAGGAAGAAGGCATAGATCTAAGTATCTTAGCCACAATTTCTTCTTCATCCAAGATTCCACCAGCACATTTGATGCTCATCACCAGTTCATTTTCCTTTTGAGAGAAATAAAGGATGTTATCATCTTCACTCATCTTCATGTCCTCCCACTTGCCTTTTAGACTATGTAGTTTATCACTTTTCACTAGTGGATCTCCTTCATACAATGTTTCCAAAATTTTCCAAATCTCATGTGCAATCTTTAGACCCAACACATTTGACATCTCTGAATCTGTCAGAGCACTCAACAATGCTTCAATAGCCCTAGTATTTGTTTCAGCTTCTTTGACTTCAACAACAGTAGATGGACCATTCTGAGGGATAGTATATGCATTCTTTGTAATCTTCCAGAAAGGCTCACCAATGCACTTCAAATGACATTCCATTCTAACCTTCCACAAATAGTAGTTTGTTCCATCGAATCTAGGACTCTCCTTCTTGTATGATGCCATCTCGAATCACTTCAAGCTATTAATATTTTCCTTCAAAGGAACAAGCTCTGATACCAATTTTTGGGAAAACAATAATAGACAATTGAGAAAAAGGAGGAATCAGTTGTTACCAAAATTAAACTTATTCAACATTAATCAACCTTGAATCTCATATCTGATAATTAATAGTGCAAGAATAAATCAATAACACATTAGAGACAGATGAACACCAATATTTTATATGTGGAAACCCTATTAGGGGAAAAACCATGATGGATATTAGTCCACAAGATTATACCTTGTTAAAAGTATAATGAAGAGTAAATAGGGAATGCACATGCATTTAGGCACACTATCTAGAGCTCACTGCTAGAGGAAGGTTCACTGCCTGACATACAATAATCAGAGTAAATCCGTCTGATGAGGCTAAACTAAGAAATTAGCTTCTACAAAAGCCTGATGACAGTTCCAGTTAGGCACATAAAAACTTCTACACACTTTGGTCAAACTCTTCCACAGTATTCTCAATATCTTTCACACTTAGCTCTGCTCTTTAATGATTTGATCTTTATTCACACATGTACTACACATACACACATCAAGCATACCTCAAAATGATGAAAACAACTGCTCTTATATATCCACTACACGGATTTACATCAACTACTTTATCGGCCATAAACAAAGAATAAATTACAACTGTCGGCCTCACTACATAAATAAATCTTAATGCACACCAACACAAGTTAGTCACAACATAGTGAGGACCTAGATAAACACCTTCGAGCATGCCAAACAATAAATTATTAATCCATAGAGATCCAGAACATGCTACCACCATCATGTCGGCCAAGAAAATGAAAACGTTAAACACAAAAGGAAAAATATTCAATCATGAACACTCTAATCAATGTGGACATACTAAAATGATAGAGCATGATCTAGCAACATTACTGATCAACTCAAAAACATACACAACAACCAAATTTACTAGAATTACAATCTCATCTCCCAGAAACACTTGCTACAATAACTGAACAACTGTAGGAACACAAATCTTTATAAATTTCTCAAATTATTGATGTGTACCACTGAAACTTTTAGACAACATACTAGATAGGCTCAGAAAAAAACCCTTTAATGCATGACAACTAAAACTCAACGTACAAAACTTTTCACTACTTGGATCTTCACAGCATCATAGACTGCCTGCAATATATTTATTACAATTTTCTCAATCTCGTCGACATATACAACCTTAAGCATCACCAATGCTAATAGTGTTGAAATCAATGACAACCACATATCATCAATACAACCACAACATCCAACAAATTCATCCTCCAAAATCAATGGTAGTAGATTAATCTCTTCACATGGGTGATGTCAAAAAGTAGTCCCATTAGCAATCACTTGAATTACCTACAAAATGAACAATTGAACTTTATCAAATATCAAGTTATTTATAAAATTCATTAACACATTTATTCAATTCATACTTTAGAGTTACATTTACAAATGTATTAATGTTTTCTAAACACCAAAATAGTTCAAATTTAAATCACATTCCCATGAAAATATGAATATTCCCATTTTAAACATTCATTTCTATATTTTTAATTTAGCGAATTACCTCAAACAATTTTTGGGTTTTGTTCTTCGTTCTTTTAGCTTTCCAAGTCATTTTGAATTTTAAATTCCATTAAGAAACGAGGGAGATATCACTATTTTTTTTAAACTACTTTTTCAAATTTTAAGTTTTTTGAAAAAACCAGGAATCAAGAACTTTTTGAAAAATCGGGAACCAAAAATCAAGAACTTTTTGAATAACCAGGAACCAAGAATCGAGAACTTTTTGAAAATTTGAGAACTAAGAACCGAGAAATTTTTGACCACCAGGTGTTTTATGATTTGAGTTTGCAAATGCACACTTTTCTTCTAGCAACCATTTACCCTACAAACCATAGCTTTTTTTATTTTTAAGTATTTTCAAAAAATTCAAAAGGCAACCCACATTATTTTCCCATGCTCTTTCTATCCATGATAAAATTTCAACCATTAAGAATACCAAATTTTAGATTTTAAATTTATGATAAATTTTCAAGTGTTTTGACCATTAGGATAATTGATTTTGAGGTTTGGTGGACCTGAAGAAACCATAGAGACTACAAGCCAAGCTAAACCTAAGCCAAAAAAGAGGGGGTCCTTATTTTTCCAAAAGCAAAATGGGACGTATTGTGAGACTACACAACAAATGTATTTTTGCACGTTCCTTTTGGGGTTATGCATATCGAGGATGTAAGGATGTATATTCAAGAAAATTTTGAAGAATACAATCATGTAAATTTGGGAGAAGTATGGGTTAATGAGCTTACCAATGATGATTTTGATTTAAAAATCAAGCATGGAAGTCTAATGAAGAAGAAAATTGATGCTTGGAATTACTTGCCTATATTTTTTTATGTAGATGAATGGGTGAGATACACATTGAGAAAAATCCATGACAAAATCATCTAGATAAACCTACCACATATGATTTAAAAATAAGCCATTAGGGTTGTGATGGGGTTATGTTCTGAAGGACCAATTTTGACACTCAAATATGTGAAAAGTAAAGTGGTGGTGAAATTAATAGGTGAAAAATATCACAAGAGAGCTATAATAGTCAAGGACACTAAATATCTGGTAGTTAAGTATTCCTCTATGATGATTGGATACAAAATTTTCTTCACAAATAGAGAGAATTTAGTTTATTCTACTACAATTAATATAGCATATGAGATGGTGAAGGAATGGATTATGACCTATGTGAATTGTTAAGGCTATAGTTAGAAAACTTGCAGAAGACTAAGGACTCTCAGTACCCCTTCAAGTATGGTACATTGATTATATTCTTATTATTTTACTTTTTTAGAGAAATGTCTGGTGTAAGAAATGTGGTGTGGTTAGAAAATATTCTTATGGCTAGATAGATCAAAGACCATATGTTGAGGTATCTAGATTCAACATCAAAAGATGATTTAGTGTGGGGATTCTTCGAAATATTCCAATCTCATATCTAGGAAAGAGGAAGAATACCTAAGATTGTGGTTGAAAAGTATAAAAATAATATTATTTTCATGGTGAGAAAAGAATGTTGTATGATGGAAGCTATGGAGACAAGGACAATATGGGTTCTTGAAATGGGATATGAGGTAGGAGAGAGTATGATCACTGGTCTTGTTGATCACATGTTAAGCATGTCAAGAGATCCCAAATAAGAGAGATATGGGAAATATGAGGATAAATCCAATGTTGTGTATATGGAGCACAAAGAAAAGAGATCAAGAGGAATGTATAAAAGATGAAGGCATAGGTTTTAGAGATGTTGTGTTTGACAAAGGGCATTATGGAAGAATCCAAGAACATATCCAATACTCTGATTGGTACCCAAGCACAAGAAGGTCTGCTAGGACCTCTATCCCCTCTCTAGTTGCTACTAAGTCTTTCGAGACTAAACCTATAGTTTATTTGAAAAGAAAAGAATCTTCTAGTGCCCCTACAAAACAAAAAAGTACCCTATAAAAGAGAAGAAAAGAGAAGACAAGAACAGAGAAGTATATGAGTGTAAATGTAGATGATTAGGAGGAAGAAGAAGAAGGAAAATAGTTGGTCTGATAGATAAAAACTAGTGTCTCTCAAGTAGAGATAAGTGTAAAGAAAGAAAAATTTGATATCGTGGACTCTAAAAATGAGACAAAAGTGGAGAAGGAGAAATAAGCTTTCATGAATCATATGAGGGAGAAGTCTAAAGGAAAATCACCTAAAGAGGGAGGAAATAAGAAGACTCCTCCAGTATGGAATTAGAGCCCTATGAAGCTTGAGGCCTTGGTGAGTTGTATTTAAGAATATGGAAATCTAGAGGAGATTGCTATGTTATATCCTATTGTAGATGATGTTGACAAATACACCATTGAAGAAGCTATTGTTAGGTATATTGTTGATTTTGATGTTAGCATGAAGGATAAAGAGATTCAATTACCTAAGGATTTGAAAGGTATATTATATGTAAGAAGGTGGGAAGCATTTTAGTAAGATGCTATAGTTAGAAAATTCACTTTGGAGAAGATTAGTTCTCCTCTCACAATGAGGATAGAGCTAAATTAGCTCAATTCTACAATAAATAATTCAAAACTAAGCATAGGGTAGTACCCTGATGAGAAGGGACAAAATAGATATTAAAATATTGATAAATGAGGCAATGGAGAAGGTTGCCAATCTAGAAAACAAGTTCGGAATGTCTCCAAATAGCAAAGAACAATTGCATGATGATATGTTTATCCCAAAAGTGAATGAACTAGAAGATGCACAACATGAGCATGCTCTAGAATATGAGCACGTATTGAAGGAAGACAATACATGTAAGAAAACTCTACTAATGATACTCCTTGAGTAGAGGAAAATGTTGTTGGAGCATAATAGGGTGATGAAATGCACAAGGAGAAAGTGTGAACAAAGAAAAACCTACCCCTCTGGATGATGAGACAATTGATGAATAGAGAAAGGAAGACAAGAAAGATGACCCAAAGAATTTAGAGGCACAAAACACTGAAAAATTGCCTCTCAGAAGAGAAAGAGTTTGAAAAACAAGAGAACGCAAAGGAAGACTCTACCATTGGTGAAAAGGAAAAAGATGATATTTAACTGGTTGAAGAGAAGGAAACTAAGAAATAATCCGATAGTGCAATCAAGGAGTAGATTAATGATGGAGAGTGCATTGGTGACAAGGAAAAGGCCAATGAGAAAAAGGAAGAGGAAAGCATAAAGGTTTTTGGTGAATCCTTTGATGATTCACTCAAGGGTTTGCTAGACATACAGTTGCAATTCAAGCCCATTGTATCTGCACAACTACTGCAACTTCCTTTAATGCAGGATCAACTGGACATGGTAAAAAAATCTCCCTTGCAAAAGCTTTAAATTGGTAATGTGTTTCATGCTTTCTAAAGGAATGAAATTATTTCCAATCACTAGAAAAACATTGAGTTAATTGAAGTAGTCAAGGTATCGCAAGATGAAATTATTGGTGTTACAATTGATGAGTCTCTACTTAGTGTTGAAAAGTTGAGGCTGCTATTAGATTCCTTTAAGGATTAATCCTCTGGTTTAGAAGAAAGGTTGGATAAAGAGGTGACAAAGAAAGTGAATAATAGGAAATTTTTTGAGATATTAGATAAATGTAGTGTGGTACATAGAAAATTACAAGAGAACCTATAAAATGCACAAAAGTGTTTGGGTGAAGTACAAGTTTTATTTTATTTTTCTTTGAAATGGCCTAATTCTGAAATAGAATTAAGGACCAAATGGACCAATAGAGTCACAAGTTTCTCTAGTCTCTGGTGTCTATGGTTTGAAAAGTGATGCAAACATTACAACAAGGATGGCTATCAAATATCTGTATAAAAAATTATTTCAATAACAAGAACATAAATAGAAAATCATTATGCAATAGGGTCAACTCAAGGACTTGGTAAGTGCAAGGCTTACAACCTTGACCAATGTGTTAGCGAGTGTAGAAAAGTTGGCACAAAAGAGTCTAGTACCTGGTACTCTAGATGAAGGATAAGATATCCTCATGCAACTTGAAATCTAGTGTAGTTTGCTTACCTTCACTAAGAAGGATTGAGAGTCAGGAAAGGAGTGTGAGGCACACCTTGCAAAATTGCAAGTGTCTTCCTCTAGTTTATTGTATTTCTATTTTATTTATTCAATTTTAGATTTCATTATATGTATGTGGAAGATAGTGGATAGTATAGCAGTGCAAATTTTGATGGATAACATTGTTAGTGGAAGTTGTCTTGATTTTTGAAGAAGTTTGTTGATTTACTCTCATATTTATATATATATATATATATATCAGTTAAGGAGAGAAAGTATGTATGCTCGAATAGTGCACCCTTTTCTATTGATTTCAAAGGAGGAGAGTAGTTATGGGGGGATTAGTTGAGAAAATAATGGTTGGAGAGAATTTTGGAGAAGATTTTGGGCATGTTGCCATCAATGACAAAGGGGGAGATTGTTAGAAGTTTTCTTTTCATTGATGATATTATTGGAAACATGAGCATGAGTGTTTATTTTGTCGTCATTGATGTCGATGTCGATGTACAATTGTTTGATGATAATGAGTTATTGTGATGATGGAAATCTAGTATATAGGTGCAAGAGTTTTGGTCCAGTGTAGAAAAAACATGTTTAATATTTAGCTAAGTCACAAAGTACAATTTTTTGTATCTAGTGAACTTGTTCTGAGGTCCACATTGCTCCACCATGAAGAATCAGGTTATGCATTTCTAAGGAAATTTTGGTATATGTTGGAGGATCTTAAATCCAAATTTTCATGTCTTGATTTCTTTGGGTGTAAAAGTGATGATTGGTAGAGTATCGGGTTTGTCAGTGATAGTGCTACCAGTACAAAGTACATGATTGGAATGCTTTATAATCTACCATGGAGGAATATTTGGTTATGTGGTTTTGTGAGAGTAATTATAGGTGTCTAAAGCATGAGTGGTCTGAGTGGGAAGTGTTTTGGTGGTTTTCACATTGTGTTGTGGATGAACAGATGGTTCATGTCACCAATATTTACTATCCAATGCCAACGTAAAGAGTTTGGGGTTGTGTAAAGTTAAAGGAAGTTTTTTATTATACTTAAGGGAATAATTACAAGTCTCTACCAACCTACTTTTATGTTTTTAATGTTTTGAGGGGTCTATGGTTGGATCTCGAGTTGACAGGTTGATGTATTACATGTTTCATCTAATAAGACCGACCTAATTGATGTTGTAGGTGTTTTTGGATGTAATGCATATAAATGTAAGTTCATTTTTGATGTAGTGATGATATGCGTGTTTTGAAAATTGGTGATGTGAATTCTATTGACAAAAAATTTTGCAAGGGGCAACAGTCTTATGGGAAACTTAGCTACTGGGGGACATAGTGCACTTAGCTAAGTGACCTCCTAAATTTATCGAAGCCGGCTCTTCATTTTTAGTGGGAGGGGTGAAAGGTTTAGAAAGAAAATAGGAAATATTAAAATCTAGACTAAAGGAAATGCACCAAATAATGAATGAAACTACTTGGGCATAGTGTCAAAAGAAAAGGCTTGAACCATAAACTATTGTCTATCAAATAGATTATCCAGAAACACTTCATACATAAGAAATACCCTTAAATTGCATAGCATAATCTAATACAAATTTGGCCAACATAGAAGAGTTCAAACATGATCTGTATTTATTAAGTTGTAGAAGATTACAAAAGAGGAAGAACAGGCATTCATATGCTATAGGAAAATAAAAGCACAGTCTAAAAATCTTATCAAATCCATGAAAAATAGAAAAGGCCAAATTGATTTGCACAGTCTACAAACTTCAAGTTCAATAAAAATATTACAAAGGCTATTCCCAGTGCTCGGGAAGTTTTTGTCTATCCAATAATAACCTAATAAAAGAGAAGAAGAGCTACTTAAATAAGCCAGCCCACCACCTGAAAGCCATATTGAGAAAGATGCTCTAGAAAAACATCGACGTTCCAAATCTCCTTGAGCTGGCATCGAATAACAAGATCACCTAGTAGCGCACCAGCAAATCTGTCCTCCGAGAAAAGAAGGCCTTGCAGAAGTAGCGAAGGACACGTGACATTGAAGAAGAAAATGTGGTAGCAAAAGAGAACAAATGACGTAGGTGACAACTCCCAGATAACCGGTGCACAAGAATACACCACACATCGAGCAAACGGAGCCTGGAAAAGAATGAGGGATGCCCCAACAAAAATCTCCAAGAGGAAACCACGTGGGTGATGCCAAGTGAAGATAACTGCAAAGTGGGCCTAGCTCAGGAAATAGCCAAAGAAAGCCACGCATCACACACACGGAACTCGGTAGAGGCAAAGTGATACAGAGTGACAAGAATCTCTATTAGAAGGCCACATGGAAAACATTGAAAAGTTGCAAGTGATAAAAGACAAGGTGAAGCCGAGATTGAAAGATAACTTCCAAAGCTAGCGGTTCATGAAATAAAGTTCACAGTTTGGTGACTCACAGGGACATTTCTCCTACGGAATGAAGAACCCTAGAATCCTTGGTTCAGCATCCCATTATCACTCATAGCTTAGAGAGGGCAGCTTGCAAACCAGTCCAGACCTCGTTTGATGATACACAGAGGGCTCACAGATGTTCGTGCATCAATTTGAGATCGATGATTCCCTTAAAAGGAAATCCTCCAGATACCTTTGCCTCCAATTCAAGCTGTAAAAAGAGTTGCGCCAGCTGATGCATGATACCTTCAATAGTTTTGGTGGTCGAAGACTAATCAAAAGATTGTAAAATAGAGAGGTTTTGCTTCTCCTTGATCCTTGTAGTTATGTGCTCGACAGCTACTACCGCCTGATCTGCGATGAAGGGCAATAGGAGGCATCACTGAGTTAAGCGGGAAAATTTTGCTTTCATGTCATTGGTAATTTGATTCAATCTGGCTCTGCACTCTACTAGATGTTGGATAACCTCATGCATGGAAATGAGAATGTTTATGCCCATAGCCACCATTGTTCGATCCTCAATACCTACGCCACTCAAAGCCTATTTGGAAGTTGTATACGGCTTTCCCAACAAAAGGCTGGCCTCCAAAACTTTATCGGAAGTCATCTCCTGCACCCGCTGTATTGTTTCACTAACTATTCTGCGTTGCCTGCGCCATAAAATTCAAGGTGGGCTACAAAGTAAGGCATAATTCCTTGACCTTATCCTAGTACGATGCATATAAATCCTTGGAAATTTCCAACGAGCTCATTTGTGGTGCAGGAGGTTGGGCTCCCAAAAGATCTAACTCCACAACTCTGTTGCTCAAGTCTTCCCTTAGACCCGATAAGATTCCATCCAAAATGGCTAGTTGACTCCTTAGAGTGGAAATTTCCTTCTCTTTCTCTTCTAAGGCCAATTCAACATGTTTCCTCTTTTCAATTTCTGACTCTAGAGAGGCATTCATCTCATTTACTTCGTCATTTATGCTCTGTCGAAGCTGCTTCATGCCATCATCCCTCTAATTCAAATCGACATGGAGAGTTGCCTCATTCACTCGGTATTGCTCAATTTCATTTTGTAGGGCTGGAATGACATTCACGCCCAAATCCTGAAGCTCATTCACCTTGCCCTCCAAGGCATTCCTCTCAGATAGTAGGTGGTTAATTTTGTTTTCCTGGGCCTTATACTTGTTTTCCCAAATATCAACCTTTCCTTTCAGCTCCCTCAATTGCTCCTCCTTTTTATTTTCTTGGTGATTGAGCTTAAGGTAGTCGGTGGTCACTACCTTCTAAGTCTCCTCCATCAGCTCGACCTTATCCTATGGACAAGCCTGATGCAAGTTCAGCCCAATGGCGTTGACAGAATAATCACTCAGCAACATTTCTCTGACCGGTTTGATCATGTTGGGGGTGATCTTTGCAAACATCAGTGAATTATGAATCTCATGGAATACTATTTGCAAAAGAGGCTCTACCTATCTGCCTGCATCCTTTTCTCTTCTTTTTTAAATTTAGTTTACACAAGCGCTTTTGTTTGCATCCACCTACAAAAAAATTTCCTGGGAAGAAATACCCAGTCCACCAGCAAAAGGAAACTCCCGAGGGACTGCTAGTGGGAAGGAAAGTGTGCTCAGCACATCAGTGAGCTTGCTAGGCCTCATAATAACTATCGAGGAGAAGGGTGGAATAAATTGGCCACTCAGAGATGATGGCAATACAGTATGAGGAAAGGTCGGGGAAACACCAACTGAAAGGCCAAGCCTTGGGGATGAAAATTGTTTGTTCATAAGGTCAAAACTGGTGACCAATTGTGTCTCAGGGGTGGAATGAAAATCAGGGGATGGAAATGGAAAATTGGTAGAGAAAATATTTGACTACCTTGGATATCCAGCAATAGGAATAGATGGTCCGGATGAACTAGCAGGGGAAAATGAGGAGGAGACCAAAGACATAGAAGAGAGAGAAGAGGGAGGAAATAATACCTAAGGTTCCTAAAGAACTGCAGCCGATACCACCACTTCTTCATGTTATGACTCCTCCCCTCTAGCGGACTCTCTCATTCATGGCTGATTTTCTTTCAGAGAATCCACAAGGTTCACAATAATCTTCTGCCTATGACCATAACTCCCTGGCCTCTTCCTACCCAATCTAGAGGAGTTAGAAGGTTCCAACATTTGTGTATTTGAAGAGTCCTCCTACTATGAATGTTGTCTACTAACAGTTGCTTCATGTGTTAGATCTTTTTCAACAACAGGGGCATTTTGGGTTACCTCCTCTCCGAGTTCTATGGCAACTCTTCTATTCTCATAGTACTTCTCTGAAACTGAAGGGTTTGGGGAGTTCTCGCTATCCGAATGCTCATGCACCCAGATGTCATTAAACTGATTGTTTGACTCTACCTCCTGGAAAAGGCCACTTGTTGTCTTTATCTCCTGCCTGTATATCAAAAAGTCTAACTATTTTGGGCTTCCATCCAAGCCTACTCAGCTGGCTGCACAAGTATGGGCTCATCTTCTAATTTTGGCTAGGCCTCCCCACAATGTGGTAAAATTTTAACCACAACATTTGCCCCTCTTTAGTAGGAAAATATTCAAGGCCTACATAAAATTTCAAATTCCCCTCTTCAACATTTCTTCGAGGGTCCCAGAATGGCCAAGGCTGGTCTGGATTTTTATGCCAATCTCTGATAGATTATTTTTCTGGTTGTATTTCCATGTGTCATTGATAATTACCAGCCCAAGACTACCCAACTTAGAGTATCATACCTCCAAGTTGTTAACCTTCAAGCTCTTCTTCTTCACCAACGATATTGAGCCGAACATGACAGGCAATGTCAAATAGGAAGTCAAATGCCTTCCTCCCCAATATTCATTCTCAGCATTACTTAGTTGCCGCAACGCCTCTAGGGTCAGCACTCTATTGGAAACAATGTGCGGGAGCCAAAAGGGTTCCCAAACAAAACCTTGTATATGGAGCATAGTGAAATTTGTACCAAAGAACCAATCGCATGGCAGCAAGAGGCCTCTCAACCATGATTTTTGTCTTGGAAACAATCGCACGGACATGCTACTCCTAGATCTATCCAAAGCCCACAAATTCAGAGCTAGGAACGAATCTGAAAATGCATAATAATAGAAATTTTTGGACAGGACGGGAGTCCATGTCGACACTAGCTTCTGCACGCCACTTTCGTCGAAAATGGCCAGGGCCATGAACTGGTTGAAATAATCAGGATTCTGATGCAAAATCAAGTAGACTAGGAAAGAAGAATACCTTAATCTAGAACCAACCTCAAATTCCTGCAGCTCTTGAATCATCCCATCAAATATAACCTTCGCAAAGTCCATAAGCGGAGGCATGTTGTTCTTCCACATCAAAAAGTTGAGACTCATTTGGAATTTGAAAAACTCCTTGTCTGTATCCAGGCCACAAACCAACACTAACATAGAACAGACGGAAGAAGACCCCAATTTTAAAGTTCCTAGAGCAATTGGGAATCTACTAGGTGCTGAAACATCTATCAGCTGAGTAGTCTTAGTGTGATAAAAATGTTGCACCATCCGGAGCGTTCTCCAGCAATCCTGCATCCTTTGAATGTCAAAATATTCAACATTCTTGGGTAAGGGGAATGGGACGCATAGTATATCTTGCAAGGCTTGGGGGCTAATAACTACCCTCAAATTAGGGCCACTTATAACTCCAGTCTAAGGATCGAAGGTTGTTGCACGTGCTGCCATAATTTATGGGTTTTAATGCACCAGAGGAACCATGTAATGAGGTAGCCCATAGTTCCATAGACATTTGTGGAAAGGGTTTGAAAATTTCTTCATCTTTTCACATGCAGCCTCCCTTAGGCTCTTGGGATTCTGAGATAACAGGACCCAAAACATTATCACAATCCTCTGATACTAGGGATTGATTTCTAGGAGAAACCGTGCCAAGTATTTTTTGGGCCGCTTGACTAGTAAAGGGTCAGGATGGATTTTGTGGGATGCCTGGAGTAGCATAAGAATCTTGGCCATATATGTCTATATAGGGCATCATCGATCTTCACTCCTTAATGCTCTTAAGGACCAGGGCTTGTGTTGTACTTCCTACAATTTCAGCCATTTCTTTGTATCTGCAAGAGGCTTCGCAAAATTTGCAAATGACTTAGCTTCTAAAAATGCTTTCTCTCTTTGCAAATGACTTAGCCGTTTTCACCTTTTGATAAGTTCTCACAATAAGTGCATTTTGCATGCCTAAGCTGGTTTTTTATTTTCATGAAAAATGGCTTAGCAAGTGTACATGCCACCCTTTCAAATTTAGTTGCCACATGCATCACCAACTTTTTCGTGTGTGCGAAGAGATCACCAACCTACTAGAATACTCTTCATATTTAAGAGACATGACTTCACATGAGGTGGCACCTAATTTTTCTTGGACAACATACCAAGATAGCCTTGCCATCTCTTTCACAAATTCTTTTGCATTTATTGATTTCTTGATTGTACTTGGGCACATCACCCAATGGCTTTATCAAAATATTTTCCTTGATTCTATCGAGATGACAACTCCTCATGCAGACACCTAGCCTATTTTCTTTTAATTTGGCAACTTGAATGAAGCAAGTTGCAACTTTACCTGATCATTCACATCACTTCTCATGCTACAATACTAAATATCAAGGCTTCATAGCACCATTTTCCTTTGATGTAATCATAGTTTGCCTCGTCGGGTGAACCCCAACCAATCTATAAATAAGGCCCTTAGCAACCTTGCTAATCACAATTACCTTTAGCATTCTTACTTAGTGGGCCCTAATTAATCTTAGTAATTTCATTCTCAAGTTAGAGTAGCAAGCAATACTGGAGATGCCAATTAGACTAGTTTTTAAAAAGACCCAAGCCGCATTTCTAGGAAAGGTTAGGTGTAGGCGCCTGAAGCGCATGACAGGCATAAAAAACCTATTATGTAAAGGCAATCAAATGGGTCCTAGGAAAAGGCTACGTAGAATAGGAGGACCAATACAAGGTAAACACCAACATCTTCTCTCACTTTGTCACCTCACTTCTGGACATTGACGTTTCCAAACGCAAAATTCTGAAGTTGACCAAGTGAGTCTTCCCTTGAAGGATTGGAGCAAGTAGTGCGGGTCGCCGTATTTGATCATGGGGTCCCTTCTATTTGCAACCTGCATTGGCTGCTGCTACATGGAGGACCCATGCCAACTAGGCCCTTTATGTTCGGCTTTGAGTTGGAGACCCACAAAGAACATCACTCCAAGGTTCGTGTTGGCTGCTACTTCCTCATTCGAATACATCATATTGAACCATTCTAAAACATGCAGTTGTATGAGGATTTTGAGAGAATGGTGTTTCCTCACCTTACACCACTGGTTGCTATTGTTGCTGGTCCATCCTCTGCTTGAGAATTGAGAAGAAAAATAATCCCAATTTTGTTTTTGCCTTTTTTTTAGCCTCCCACCCTTTAGTGGATATATATGTATATTTTGATACAAGGCCACTGGCACAAGCATCTACCATATATAATGTAAATATTCTAGCAATAATATAATACTCATGTTTTTCATATCTTGGCTCATTTACAATGTATCACAATTTCTTGCAATACTGTTGTCGTTTTCCAAAAGTACTGAGAAAACCCAAAACATAAAGCAGGAAAAATAATTACATATTTACAATTTACAAACCCACTGCATAAGCAGAACTAATTAAACTTTTTAAGGTGTATTCCATTAACTAGAATACCCAAGGCATTACCTTCCATGTCTTCTAACTCAAAAAATTTAAACTGTTTGCATTGAACAATCTTAAAAGGCCCTTCCCAGAGACTATCAAACTTTTCGTGTTGGTCGAGCTTTGCCCCACACTCATTGAACTTGAGCACCAAGTCCCTGCATTTTAGCTCTTGGTCAGATATCATTTTATCAAACCATTTCTTCACCACCTGCTGGTGGTTGTTGATGGTCTCGAGAGCATGCTCTCTTTTCTCTTGTACTTCCAGTAACTCGGAAAACCATACCTCCATAGCTCCGTTCTACTCGATTTCAAGAGATTTGAGCAATTGGAGAGCAGGGATTTCCATAGCAATAGGCAGCAATGCTTTCTTCTCATACACCATCTCGTAAGGGGATGTCTTTAATATCTTCTAGGGCATGATACAGTCTTCCCACAGCATTGTTCGGAGGTTTTTATGCCACTCCCTCTGGTGTTTCGAGCCTATCTTTTTTATTAACCTGATGAGGGTTTTGTTTATGGATTCCATGAGGCCATACCCCTGAGGGTAATAATTAGTAGAGGTTTTCAAAAAAACCCTATATTTCAATGCAAATTGGATCATCTTAGAGCTGATGAAAGCTTTAGCATTATCAAAAATAATTGTTTTTGATGGGCCAAATTTGGCCACCAACTCCTCCAGGAAGTTAACAATCTCTACTTCCATTGCATTTTTTAACGGCACCGCCTCTTCTCATCTAGTGAAGTAGTCAGTTACTGTCAATATCCACCTATGTCCAGTTGATGAAAAAGGGTTAATCATACCAATGAATTCCACACCCCATTGAGCAAAAGGTTCCTCCACTACTATAGGTCTTAGTGGGATAGCTGTATTCTTTCTCTTTCCAACATAAAATTGGCATTCACTGTAAGACTTTACTAATGAAAATGAGTCATTGAATAGTGTTGGCCAAAAATAACCAGCACATATGATTTTAATTGCAGTAGTTCTTGTAGAAGCATTCCCTCCAGCTAGGTCATTGTGATATTGATCTAATATTCTTTTGGCATGTTCCTCATTCACACATCTTAGCAAGACACCATTAAAATTCCTTTTGAAAAGTAATCCTTCTAAGAGAACATAACTACTATTTTTCAACTAATAGAACCATCTCTTAAAAGAAGGGAGATTGGTTGCATACCTTCTCGTTTGCATGAAATTTATCCTAGCCTCCAGCCAATCACCCTCGGAGCTTTCTTCATTCAATAACACAGTTCCAAGGCTTCGAGCTCGATCACTGTTTCATTATTTTTGGCAAGGTACTCGTACAATCCTTTTCCCTTAATAGTCTTGATAGGCCTGATCTCAATATCATACTCCAGGATCTTGGTAATCTAGTTAGCTCTTTTCTTGGTGATCTCTCCTTCCATAATAAATTCTCACACACTAGGATGTGGTACACAAATAATCACCTTATTGTATGATATTAGGTTTCAGAACTTCTTAAGCCCTTTCACAATAGCAAAGGCCTACTTTTCTACAAAATTGTACCTTACTTCATACTCATTTAAGGTGTGTGAGTAGAAAGCAACAAGAGATTATTTTTTATCTTCATCATCCTTCTGCATAAGCACAGTGGCAATACTATTGCCACCACCAAATACATACATGATAAAGTCTTTTGACAGGTCTGGGTTGATTAATACAAGGGCTAAAGAAATAACCTCTTTTATAAGATCGAAAGCTTTTCTGGCCTCCGTCGTCCACTTGAAAGTCTGGTCCTTTTTTAGCATCAAGGTAATTGGCCGAACGATCCCTACAAAATCTCCAATGAACTGACTAATGAAATTCACCTTACGCAAAAAATATTGCACTCCCTTCTTGTTTACAGGTAGAGGAAGCTCCCGGATTGCATCAACTCTTTCCAGATTGATGGAAATTCCCTCCTTCAAGAAAAAATATCCCAATAGCCTCCCCTAGGGGAATCCAAACACACATTTCTTTGGGTTTAGAGAAATCCCAAATTTCTGGCACTTCTGGAAGACAAGCTCTAAATGATCAAATGGTCATCAGCAGATTTTGAAAACACTATCAAGTCATCCAGATAGATAAGTATAATCTTATGTATTAAATCCCTAAAGGCAGTATCCATAGCTCTTTGAAAGGTGGCTCCAGAATTTGAAAGTCCAAAGGGAATCTTAGTATATGCATATGTTCCCCACTTTGTGGTGAACTCTGTTTTGTGTTGGTTTTCTTCCTTTACATGAATCTGATTGTAGATCGAAAAACCATCCAACATTGAAAACATTTTAGAACTAGCTATGGTTTGTAAAATTGCCTCCATAGAAGGCAAGGGTAATGATCCTTTAGGGATGCCCTATTCAAGTCTCGAAAGTCCACACACAGTCGTATATCACCATTCTTCTTCCAGATTGGCACTAGGTTTGACACCCAAGTGCTATGTTTGATTGGGAACACTATTCGGGATGCAATCAATTTATTCAATTCTTGTGATATGAGTGACTCAATCTTCAGGTTCACAGGCCTCTGTCTTTGACAAACCGGCTTCACTCCTTCCGATAGCTCAATTGTATGTTGAATAATCCCGGGATCATATCCCTTAAGATCATCATATGACCAAACTACTACACTCAAATATTCTTCATATAAGTGCTTTAGCCTGTCTTTATTCTTCTGAGATAATTCCTTACCGGCCTTGAGCTTTTTGTCTTCTCTAATATGCAAATTGGTGTAGTCACCTTTGTCAGCTACAAGCTTCCTTTTATCTTTCCTTGCATCATTAGAACAAAAATACTCTCTAGAGTGACTAGGCCCCTAGGAAGCTTGTTGGATTTCAACTAGATTACTTGATCCCCATAGCCTTCGATGATCTTTGGTTGCAATTGGTCAGAAAATTCCCTAGATGATTGGAGAAATGATGCAATATGAGCATCACTATCGAACACTTTCCAGTCTTGATCAGTGTTCAGAACAGTAGGTCGTACAATTACTCTCACTGCATGTTTATTCTTTAACAACTCAGAGGTTGGCTCAAACTGAGCCCCGACAGTTGCCATTCAGTCAGCTTCAGAGTTCTTCTCTATTTGTATAGCCTGAATATTAAATTCCTCAAAGCTTTCAATAAGATCCTAGACCCTATGCTAATATGATCGCATACAGATATTCTTTGCAGCAAAAATCCCTCAGATTTGGTTGACCACCAATTCCAAATCTCCGAACACTCTTATTTGCTTTGTGCCCATTTTTTATGCAAGGCTCAAACCATGGACAAGACCTTCATATTTTGCTTCATTGTTCGAGCATGCAAACTAGAAGCGATAAGACCTCAAGGTCTTATCTTTGTATGGAGATGTCAAACATATTCCTACTCTAGCTCCTACTCTGCATCTTGCTCCATCAAAGTGTAAAGTCCATAACTCCGAGGATGTTTCACCTCCATAATCTTTAGTAACTCTAGGCATAATCTATCCTTCCTCATGTATGACATTGGTTCTGAGCCCAATTGCATGATAATTTCCAAAAGGTTCCTTGTCTATAAACTCATTCAACAGAGTTTCTTCACTCTCCATCCATGAGCTAGTTGCCTCTTCTTCCTCCAGAAATTCAACATTGAACCTTTCTCCCTGGGTAATTGAAGTATGTGTCACTTCAAAGCTGATCAAGGCCTTGTCAGCAACATGTTCGGAATGCAAAGTTTCCAAAAATAGTTTCATCTTAGCTTCATGTTTGGTTCTCAAGATCAAGTGTGACTAGTCTAGTGCTAGATATCCTCCAACATTTGTTGTGAACTCTCGGGGTAAACATATCCCAAATAGAGGAGGGACATCAATGAGTACGGTATCCTAATTCATAGTGATATTGGGGCAGGCAAACAATATCATAGGAAATCCCTCGATTACCCCAACGGTATCAACCTTATTTTCATATAGCTGCATGAATCCCTTGTTAAGAGGCTCATATTTTAACCCCAAAGCATCAACTACTTGCTTAGGCATGACAGTTGTGCTAGCACCAGAGTTGATCATACAATTATTTAATAACTTGTCGCCAATGATAAGCGTTAGAAAGAAAGGCTTAGATTTAGGCTTACTCTCTTTTATGGCTTTGAGCTTTTCTTCCAATTGATTTTTTAGCACTTTATCCAGGTCTGGCTTGGATATCTTTTCTTCACTGGGCTTACTAGGCATCTTCACATCTTCCTCTCCTGATAATGCTTTCTGTAATAGCACCTTTCACTCTGAAATAGCTAGGATATCCCACAAAGAAGCATTGGTAGAAGACTTCTTTAGTTGTTCCACCACATTGAACTGCGTTCACAACTAATGAGTCACAGTTGCTTGTTCCTTAAATCTCGTAGCTAGTGTAAGTCTCATAGCTGGTGTATCCGGTTGTTTGGAAACAATCGGGGTGATCATAGGATCCTTTTCCTTAAGAGGAGGTGGATTCAGAGAGCTGGGATTAGTCATTTTAGACTATTGTGGGACTGATGATGGGCCTACTGATGGACTGGGCATCGACTAAGATGGATCATTGGTTGAAAGTGATGTGAATTCTTCAGTGATTCTTTGCTTTGAATGTGTGTTGTAGTCTAATTGCACTCGGGGCACTTGAGTTATAGGAATGTCATTCGAAAATGTTGATTCTTCTCCTTCCATCCATGAAAAGAGAGTTTGGTTTGGAACTATGTCTAACTCCTGCTCTATGGACATCCCTTGCATTTGAGCAATGAGGACTACATTATCCATCTACTGAGAGGCATATAACTAGTTCTCAGGATCAGGTGTGCTGTTTTGGCTATGTTTCTTTGCAATCTTCTATTGCAAATTTCCCGCAGACAATTTCAGGGCATGTGTGCATCATTACAAGGAAAACACCATGAATTAGTGTCCCTTGGCTAAGTTATTTTGTCTTGCCACTAGCTCCTTACTTGAACTAGGATGGATGGTCTACATTGGTAGGGTCACTCGAAAAACTTGGTTATTTGGCTAAGCTTGAGTATTGCCACGCAATCTATCTTGCCACTGATTTGACTGGTAAGGAGCTTTTTTTCCTTGACAATTTTGGTAAGCCAAATTTTGATAGCTATACTATTGTCGCTTCATGGTAGTCAATTCATTTGTCATAGTCTGCATTTGTTCCCTCATCTCATTCATCTCGGTCATCAAGGGGTTAGGCAATGGAGCTACACTCAACGTCATTCCCAAGTACATGTACATAGACAGGGGAGGAGTTGCAGGAGCATTGGTCAAAGCTGCTTCAACTTCCACATCATTGAATTCTAGGAATAATGGCATGACGGGTTTTGGTGCCAACTTTCTAGCAGCAATAAGTTTATTCTTTGTAGTAACGACAAGACCATAAGCATCAGGTAGAGTATCTTCACCAAGAGCCTGTAGCATCATGGAAATATCAGCATTAATGGACTTCAAATAGAACATGAATGCCAAATCTGGAGGCGGCCGACTACCAACAGGAACTCTCTGCCAAGTCGGATGAAACCACACATTGAATTCAGGCATGGCTTAATGAGGAGCTCGCTTTATGCTGGCCAACTGATGATATAGTGAAGATGTATTGCCAATATTTGAAAAACGCTCGTAAAACGGGGTTCCAAGATCGTCCTAGGTAGAAATCGTATTAGCCAGAAGAGTTCTATACCAATTGAACGACTTTTCTCAGAATGAGGTAGCAAGCAATCTTAGAGCTATGCTTTCATTAGAAACACCATGCACCAGACACACATTTGCCACATCTTGCAAGTGCTCTGTCAGCATCTTTGATTCATCCCCAGAATACTTAGGGATAGATTTTAAAGCAGAAGTGGGGATTGGAGCCCATACTGTAGGAAGCATAGGTGCTACTAAAGGACTGCCAGCATCCTAGGCTACATAATTTCTAATGACCATAGGTGCAGGGGATGAAGGAGAAGGGGGAGGTGAAGAACTACCTTATTGAACTCTCAGGTGAGCATAAACTAACAGTGGTACGAGTAGGCCAAGGAATCTTGCAGTTTGTGACCTAGTTATGGGCTGATGGCTCATACACACTTATATATCAAGCAAACGTGCTAGTTTGCATCCCACCGAGCGTGCTAAAAAAAGAACTGTTGACACAAAATTCTGCAAGGGGCAATAGTCTTATGGGAAACTTAGCTACTGGGGGACATAGTGCGCTTAGCTAAGTGACCTCCAAAATTTATCGAAGCCAATTCTTCATTTTTAGTGGGGGAGGTAAAAGCTTTAGAAAGACAACAAGAAATATTAAAATCTAGACTAAAGGTGATGCACCGAATCATGAATGAAACTACTTGGGCACAGTGTCGAAAGCATAATCTAATAAAAATTCGGCCAACACAGAAGAGTTCAAACATGATCTATATTTAATAAGCTGTAGAAGATTACAAAAGTTAAAGAATAGGAATTCATATGCTATAGGAAAATAAATGCATAGTCTAAAAATCTTATTGAATGCATGAAAAACAGAAAAGGCCGAATTGATTGGCATAGTTTGCAAACTTCAAGTTCAATAAAAATATTACAAAGGCTATTCCTAGTTCTCAGGAAGTTTTTTTCTATCCAACAACAACCTAATAAAAGAGAAGAAGAGTTGCTTAAATAATCCAGCCCATCACCTAAAAGCCACATTGAGAAAGATTCTCTAGAAAAACATCAATGTTCCAAATCTCCTTGAGTCGGCACCGAATAGGAAGATCGCCCAACAATGCACCAGCAAATCTGTCCTCTGAGAAAAGAAGGCCATGCAGCAGCAACAAAGGACATGTGGCATCGAAGAAGAAAACACAACAACAAAAGAGAACAAACAGCGCAGGAGGCAACTCCCAGATAACTGGTGCATAAGAATATGCCACGCGTCGAGCAAATGGAGCCTGGAAAAAGAATGAGGGACGCCCCAATGAAAAGCTCTGAGAGGAAGCCACGTGGGTGATACCGAGCAAAGATAATTGCAAAGTGGGCCCAACTTGGGGAATGGCCAAAGAAAACACGTCACACACACGAAACTCGGTAGAGGCAAAGCGATAAGAAGCGACAATAATCTTTGTTAGGAGGCCATGTGGCAAATGCCAAAAATTTACGAGTGATAAAAGACAAGGCGAAGCCGCGAAGGAAAGATAACCGCAAAAGCTAGCGATTCATGAAATAAAGTTCACAAATTCCTAAGTAGATCATGTGAATGTGATGCGAAGAAGAGAAAAGTAGGTGTAAGTGTTGGGAAACATGAAGTATGTTAATTCAGTGTTTTTTTGTCATTTTTAGTCCCCTTATAAAATAAAATCACATCCTACCTCCCAAGTGAAGTAAACTATGCTTTTCATCACCTTTTTCTTGTATTTTGTAACCTACATCAAGCATAAATCAATATTCCTAACCTACTTCCAACCTGATGGTCTCAATAGTTTAACTTATAATCTATTGCAGATCGGTCTTTTTGCAAGTTGTGAGTATGTGACAGGTTATCAAAAGTTTCCCATGGTTGCCAAGGTATACCGAAGGTTTAAAAATTTGAAGTGATAAACACTTTGGGAAGAGTTTTGAGTAGTTTTGAAATCTTTGTTGGTTCCCAATAGGGTTTCCAAAACTTAATTTTTCTCGTGGTATATTTTCAAAGCATGGTGGAGTACCTTTCCTAAGAATCTACTTTTTGGAGAAATTTCATTAAAAGGGACTTTGAAGGCATTGTAAGAGCTATTTTTTCATAAGATGCGATGAATATGGTTTCATAACTTGATCGAATTCTGAAGACATTTTATTAACCATACCCAAAATTCAGCATCATACACTATATGCTACTATTACAAAAATATGTCCACAGAAAGGAAACATATCATTGAAGATGAACATATTGTGAAAAATAATAACATCCATAGCACATAAAATAAATCCATTGTAGTGTAAAAAAGTATGATAACACTGCAGAGGAATGTAAACATGAAAGTAAAGCAGAAGATTTCAAAGACATGCACATTACACAATGCAGTTCTAAAAGCCAAAAGATATGTGTGTGTGTGTGTGTGTGTGTGTGTGTGTGTGTGTGTGTGTGTGTCTATGTGTGTTCTACATTACATCACAAAAAGGTTTTTTTTCATCACAAGGGGTTTTAAGCACATAGAGTGCATATTAAGATCCTAATGGCCTCAATAACTTCTTGCATGTTGATGCTCAATCTAGCAGGAGAAAAGAGGTTCTCATTAAAATCAACAAAGTGGGTAGAGGTTGTTGAATGCACAATACAACTGAGAGGGGGGTGAATCATTTTTATATTAAAACATCAAAACCCTCATTAACATTCAGATCTGCACTAGTCCTTAAACCCTTAACAACTATTTAAACCCTTATCATGCATTATCAAAATGTAAACATGAGAAATAGTAATGCAAACACATCCAAACACATGAGAACACTAGATTTATGTGGAAACCCCAAGAAGGGAGAAACCCTAGTGAGGATTAGATCACAATATAAAGTAATTGCAAAACCAAATAAAATAGGTTCACTATCAGAGTGCTCACTGCCTAAAAGAATAGAAGGGCTCACTACCAAATTATAAAGAAGAAGATAGAGTATTGTTATATTGAGAAATATATCTCAAAGCAATAGAAAATTTCCACCACTACTTCACCAGAACGCTCACACTCTCTCTATAAAATAAAGACACCTTCTACTCACTGCTTCTAGTAATCTTAGGCAATAAAGATCATACTGCATTTCACACTTTTTCATTTCACATCTCAATGCTTCACATTATACATCACATATATTTCCTCCATCAAATCATCACATATATACCATCGTCAACCTTGAAAATAATCTGCAAGGTCAGTTATGCACCTCAACCATGCAAATTCAAATTAGTTCAGCACCAAAATATTCCTACGGTGGAAAGTAATGAAGGTGGAACACAACACACCTTAACTCAAACCCAAATACACACATACATGTCATGCCACACTTCCAAAAACACTAAATCACATTTGCAATTAGTGTAAACACCCAAGGTCAATCAAAACTATGTTAACACCATGAAATAATTAAGTACATACTTCATTTGATCCAAAAATGACTCGTACACCACACACAACACTTAAAAACAATCTGGGATATTCCATATACACTCTAAAATCCAACAAATCCTTCACAACATCATACACCAGAAGAACATATTCATCCTACACAACTTGTTAACCCTCCACACATTTCAACACCTGAATTCAACCATGTGGAGCACCAAAACACAAAAAAATTAGACTAAGGATAGATATGAGAAATATAAGCACACTTCTAGATCCACAAGACTAGAAACCAAACTGTGGAGAAATGTGGAGCAAAAATATTTCTCCCAAATTACACTACTTACATAGTTCACAGACTAGTGAACATAAATTTCTTTTCACAACGATCTAGAACAAGAAACTCTATATATAACACCTTTGAACACCTTTGTTCAACATATCCAAACAACACAATCAAATATTCATCCATGAAGAAATGCAAAGAAAAATATTGAACACCACTCTGCTACACTAAACACTCTTCACCACATTATTTCCTCTTTTATTCAAATTTTCTCAAAAGAACTTGGGAACCAAGCACCAAAAACACATTCTCATCATCTAGAACACCTTCTCAGAAACAAAAGAAAACAAGAGCTTGAACATCACCAATACATTCTCATCAAAGCAACACTAGAGGTTGACATCAGTGATACTACTAATGAAAACATAATGCAACCAATCAAAGCATCTATATAGGTTGACATCAATGACAACACAAAACTCCAAAAATCTCCCCCTTTCTCATTGATGACAACACATGGAAATACCATCAGCAACAAAAACAACCCTGATCACCAACTCTTATACTTCACCATAGTGCATACTTCTCCCCCTTACACAAACTTATACTTTTCAACACTTTCTCTTTCATAGGAATTCTCTCCTCCTTAATTCATATGGTTTTTTAGGTAACTCTCTATCCTCCTTTGACATCAATGGTAAAGGGAAACACATATCTTTTGTTCTTTGATTCCCTTTGACATCAATCACATATGTATCAATTTTTCAACTTCCTTTTCTTCTATTGCACTCTACTTTCTTCACACCAACTCTATATGCTACACAACATACTTCACTAACCAACAATAACTACACATATTATTTGGCATAGATAACAAAAAAATTCCTATATACCACACAATGAAAACACTTACTCCCCCTAACTACAACAACCAACAATGCCCCTACCTACTCCCCCTAAGAAGTAACCACCAACATCAATCCAGGAACAAGGAGGGGCAATAACCCCCCAACTTCTCCCAGAGATACTCAAAAGTATCCTTAGAAAGAGCCTTCATGAATATATCTACAACTTTATCCTTATTAGGCACATACTCCAACTTCACCTCATTCTCTGCAACCTTCTCTCTCAAAAATTGACACTGGATTGAAATATCCTTTTTCCTTGAATGCATTACTAGATTATTTGAAATATTGATAGCACTTGTATTATCACATAAGATATAAATAGGTTCATCATATACCACTCTGATATCCTTCAAATTTTTCTTCATCCATAACACATGTGTGTAGCATGATGTTGCAGCAGTGTATTCTACCTTTGTAGTAGATAATAACATTGAATCCTACTTATTGCTTAGCCAGGACACCAACTTTCTTCCAAGAAAGAAAGTTCCACCACTTGTACTCTTTCTTTTATCCACACAACCTACCCAATTTGAATCTTTATAAGCACTTAAAGAGAAATCAATATCCTTTGGATACCACAAACCATGTTCTGGAGTGCCCTTTAAGTATTTGAATATCCTCTTCATTGCTAACACATGTGACTCTTTGGGATCTTCTTGAAATCTAACCACAAGACAAAATGCATGCATGATATCCAATCTAGTAGCAATTAGATATAGCAGTCCTCCAATCATTGATTTGTACTTTCTCTAATCAGCCTTAGGAGATTCTTCATTCTTACTCAATTTACAACCAGTTATAGGTATAGTTAGGAAAGGACTATGAAAATTGGAAGGGGCCCGGGATTAATTAGCTTGCTAGAATAGGAGAATGAATCAGTAAAAAGGTGAATGAACCCCACCGACCTGCCCTTCGGGACAACTTTATTGCCATCCACCTGCCCTGCTAACTTCTTCAACCTTTCCTTCACATACTTAGATTGTGAAATGAATGTCCCTTTCTTTTTCTGACTAATTTGAATTCTAAGGAAGAAATTCATCTCCCCAAACATAGGCATCTCAAAATATTTATGCATCTCTTCTACAAATATTTTTCACATTACTTCATTACCTCCAAAGATTATGTCATAAAAAAATAAAACCACAATCAAGATTTGATATTTTTTTAATTTTAAAATAAATATTTCTATATTTGGTACCTTTATTAAATATTTTCTACAACAAGTACCTATCCAATCTTGCATACCAAACTCTAGGAGGTTTCTTGAGTCCATATAATTCCTTCTTCAATATATATACCTTATCAAGATTATTTGATAACTAAAATCCTTCTAGTTGTTCAATATAAACCTCTTCTTCCAACTCACCATTTAAGAATGCAAACTTCACATCCATCTGATAAACATTGAAATTCTTATGTGCTGCAAAATCCAAAAAAATCCTAATAGTTCCATTCTTTCCACCAAAGTAAATTTCTCCTCAAAATCTATTATTTCCACTTGTGAGTAGCCTTTACACACAAGTCTTGTCGTGTTTCTTACCACTTCTCCACTCTCATTCAGCTTGTTCCATAATACCCACTTAATTCCAATCACATTCTTGTTTGTTGGTCTTGGGACAAGATCCCAAGTCTAATTCTTCTCAATCTATATCAATTCTTCTTCCATAGCCTTGATCCAAAATATATCTTTGCATTCCTCAATCATAGTTTTAGGTTCAACTTTAGAAATTAAACATAAGTTTACTTGTTCTTATATCATAACATCATTTCTTCTTATCAACACACCTCTACTCTTATCACTAATGATCTGATCTTTTGAATGATTCTTCAGCACATACTTAGGGTTCTTATGGATCTTTTCTAGAGCTTCTTCCTCTGCAACCTACACTTTTTTTCTTACCTTCATATTTCTCTTCTTCTTTACAAGAGGGGTCATCTGATTCATATCCATCTATCATCACTAAAATTTTATGTAAGTCTTCATCCACTTTGACACTTGCACTTTCAATAATATTCTTCAGCCTCTTGTTGTAGCACTGATAAGCCTTGCTTCTTGTAGAATATCCTAGGAATATTCCTTCATTAAATCTTGCATCAAATTTTCCTAATGTTTCTTCATCTCTTCTAATACAACATTTACTTCCAAACAATCTAAAATATTTCATAGTAGGGGTTCTTCCAGACCACAACTCATAGGGAGTCTTTTATTTTTTTGCCCTTGCTTGTGCTCTATTAAGTATGTAAGTTGTAGTATGAATTAATTCTCTCCAGTAGGCATCTAGTAGATTTGATTCCTTCATCATTGTCCTTTCTACTTTGTGAATAGTCCTATTATTCCTTTGCACAACTCCATTCTACTAAGGATTCTTAGGAGCTAACAAATGCCTCTTTATTCCATGATCTTCACAAAAAGTGTTAGACTCATTAGAGGTGAACTTTCCACCTTTGTCAGATCTCAAAAATTTGATATTCATATCCATTTCATTCTCTACCATAGCTTTGAATTCCTTAAAATTATCTAAAGCTTCTAATTTTTCTTTGAGAAAAGTAACCCAAGTCATTCTAGAGTGATTACCAATTAATAACATGAAATACCTATCACCTTGAAAACTTCTAATTATTGAAGGTCCACAAAGATCTGTATGCACCAACTCCAAAGGACTGGTAATAGTTTGTTCTTTGAATTTTAAACTCTTTCTAACTTCCTTCCCAATCTAGCATTCCTTGTAGACAACATTGATAGGCTTTATAATATTTGGTAGATCTCTCACAGCTTGATTTGAATTGATCCTCACTAGACTATCAAAATTGGTGTGACACATTCTCCTATACCATAGCCAACTCTCATTAATATAAGTCATAAAGAATTGACCATTTTCACCCTTAAGATAATAAACATTTCCATATATCCTTCTTCTTGTTGCAACCATAGTTCTAGAGCCTTTTCTGATCTCACAACTATTGTCCTGAAACACAATACTATATCTTTTACTACAAATTTGTCCTACACTCAAAAGGTTATGTCATAGACCCTTAACATAAAGAACATCTATATTATTATTTCCATCAAAACTAATTGAACCTTTTCCACATATCTAGCAAATGTATCATCACCAAACTTAACTAAGCCACCTTCTTTCCGGGTATGATTTCTTATAACATCTTCACTGCCTCATTGATCAATTCTACAATCTTTTGATGTGTCTCTATAATTTATTTTCATGTAGAAGCATGAAACACATAACCCAATTGAAGATTTTAAAATGGAGGTATTTTTTCCATGTCCACTTACCCTTATTGCATTGGAAGTTGTAATAATTGGATAGATACTATCAGTTGAAACTTTAACTATATGCTCAACAAGCTTTTCAAAGGATCTCCGGATGAACCAGAGGACTCTCCAACTACCTTTGTACTATCTTCTTCCTTCAAAAAATTTTCTTTGTCACTAGCATCAATCGATGTCTCCAAATCATTCTTCTCCTCTAGGTATTGTCTAGTTCATCCTTAGTACCAGATGCATTCACATCCTTTTTCCCTTCATCCTCATATTTTTCAGTGCTCTCTAGAGGCATGTTTATCTCTAGATTTCCTTGAGTTTCTTCTCCATTAACCTCAAATTCAAGAGGAGGTGAAATATTTCCTATAGTAGTATACTCCTTGAATTCTATAGAATTTTCCTCTATAGTGGTGTTCTCTCCTACTACATAAGTATTATCAGTTTCATATTCAACTAAGCATCTTCTTTGATAACATTCTCCACATCTGTAATGTTCTCTTCAGCTATTTATTCCACTTCTTCTCTTCAGCTATTTATTCCACTTCTAGAAGAAAATTATCCTGCACATTTCTTTCTTTAGTTTCATGCTCATGTTGATCATTCTCTTGTTGAGCTTCTTCTTCAATATTTACATTTGGGGAAGCCACATCATCATGTAATTATTTCGTACTATCTGGAGTCATCTCTAATCTTTTTTCCAAATTGGAAAGCTTCTCTATAGACTCATTTCAGATCCTCTTGAGATCATTTTGATCTCTGCTCATAAGGTTGGTTACCCTTTTCTTAGTTTGGAATTCCCTATTATACACTTGATCTAATGTGGATTTATTTTCATCTAATAGGGGTGCACTAATATTTTCTAGAGAAAATTATCTCAACTTTTCCTCTTCATTAATTTCCCCCTATCTTCTTGCATATAATATATTCCTTAGTTCTTCAAGAAATTCCTTCTCAATATTCTTCATGTTAACTTTAAAATTTATAATATCCTTTATAATAGCTTCCTCAATGGTAGTCTTATCTACCTCATCTGCAGTAGTGTATAGAGCTATATTTTCTCCTAACATCTCATGCTCCACGATCTCATTGAACAAAGCATCAAGTTTTATAGGGCTATGTGCCCTTAACAAAGTCTTCTTCTTTCTAGAATTTTCTTTCTTCTCTCTCATGTGGATCACAAAGGCGTGTTTTTCCTTTTCTATTTCAAACTCATCATCTGAATCCACAATGTTTTTTATGACTTTCTTTGTACTTTCTTCTCCTTGTGATACTTCTGATTTCCTCTTTTGAACCAATTGTGGTCCTTCTTCTTCTTCATTGTCATCTTCCACATTCACACCCATGTACTTTCCCTTATAGCTTTTGTTTTTAACCTTCTCTTTGTAGGGCTAGTTATATATGGTGTTGAGGTAGCCTTTTCCTTTTTAATAACTTTATGTTGTTTCACCGAAGGGGTCTTCTCCTTCATTGGAGCACTTGTGGATTATTTTCTCTTCTCCCCTACAATAGACTTATTCCTAGAGGAATTTGGGACAATCGAAGGAGTGGTAGCTATTCTACTAGATCTTCTAACTCTTGATGAACCTCCTAGTGATCCAGACATGGAATTTTACTTCTCCACTTGTTCTTTAGTGTGGCCCATTTCCTCCAAAAATATTGCAGTCATCTTCTTTATCTATTTTTTCCTTTGATCCTTATGCACCTCCATGGATTTCTCCTTGTATGTTCCATACCTCTCTTCAAAGGTGTCTCTTGGCTTGCTCAGCATAAATTCCATTGAGCCAATGATTTCATCCTTTGTGATTTCATATTCCATCTCTAGAATCCACATGGTCCTAGGCTCAACAACCTATATAATGTAGCAATCTTTGGTAACAAGAAAAATGATGTCATTTTTGTAATTTTCTACCATGATTTTTGGTATCCTTTCTCTAGCCTACATATTTTCTTATAAAATATTGAAGAACCCCCAAAGAGAATTCTTCTATGCATCTAAATCTCCCAACCTCATCAAATGATCTCTGATCTGATGGGCTACAAGTCTATACTTTAGCCACACAATGTTCCTTATTTTGGGAATCTCATTCAAAAAGTAAAATAGTAAATAAATAATCAAAGTGCCAAACTTAAAGACATACTCAGAGTCCTTTGTCTTATATAGATTTTCCAAAATTTGCAATCTTAACAGTTCACATAAATCATATTCTTCACCCTTCTCAACCATCTCATATGTTGTATTAATGGAAATTGCTGACACTGAATTTTCTCTGTTAGTGAAGTATATTTTGCATCCTATCATCATTGAAGCATACTTCACTGTTGATTTTTTCATGTCCTTTATTGTCAATTTCCTTATGTCATACTTCACTCCCATTCACTCCATCACAATTTCAATTTTCACTGACTTGATCACTAGAGCTGGTTTGGTTGAGCACAATCCAGTGACAACCCTAATAGCCTATTTATTGATCAAATTTGGTATATCCAACCAGAGGAATTTTTCATGAATGCGGCTAAGGGTGTATCTCACCCACTCATCTATATTGTAAAATATGGGGAACTTGTTCCAAACATTGAGTTTCTTCTCTGCAAAAACCTCAAACTCTAATTTCAACTTTAAATCATCTATATTGAGCTCTTTGTACGATACATCACTTAGCTTTGTATGATTATACTCTTCCATCTTAACATGAATGTTTGACCTAACATATTTCATGTGTAGAACACCATATAATATGTGCAAAATGTACCATCTGAATCATCTACAAGAGATTATTCGAGATTCCTTTTGAATTTAGGGCATGAAGGATTTGTAACCTCTATGACTTGTGGTGTGTACATTTTTGCAAAAAATTGAAAGCGCTTTCTAAAACTAGGGCAAATGAAAATTGAAAAATACCTTTGAATTGCTTCCAGCTAGGGTTTCTCTTGCACCAAATCTCAATCACTTTGATCACTCCACTTCGCTCTTTCACCGATTTTCTCTTCTCAAATGCTCATTTGCAAATGATTTTAATTAAGTAAAATCACTTATAACCCTTTTTCAATTGACCTAATTTTGCATTGAATACTCAAATTGAAAAGCTAGTAAAAACCCTAACTATGTGCACAGTTAACTTCAATTTTTTTGTAAACTTTTACAACTTAATATTTTCCACCAATTATTTCTCCAATTGTTCAAACATATTTCCCCACACCACATATCAATGTGTTGAAATATCAGCACCATTTCTCTGGTAGGGGATAAAGGATCTTCTATTAATTCTCCCCTTAAGCCAAAATTTTCTTCTTATTTTTTGAAGGAAACATCTGCACCAGAAGCTGGTATAGACTCAAGATTAGTCTCATTGTCTTCCTTATTTTTCTAAATCTTGTTTGTCTCTTTCTCATCTCTACTAGATCATCCTTTTCACTGGATCATTCTTATTTACCAGATTGTTCTTCACATTCTTACTTCTACAAAACTTAGAGATATGTCTAGGTTTACTACAATTGTAACATATGACATTCTTTTGAATAGGGTTTCTTCCATTCATTCTAGATCTGCATTGATTAGCTTTATGCCCAAATCCATTACATGCATAATATTAGCCATTAAATGATTGAAACCTTATACCATTATTATAGTCACTCATCATTTGGTTTTTGCATTCATTAGCCTTATGACCAAATCCCTTACATGTAAAGCACTGATCAAAAAAAGGTTGAACATTCTGATTCATTTTGCTTCTACATTACATAGCCCTGTGTCCAAATTTATTACAAGAATAACAAAATCCATTAAAATATGGGTACCTTTTTGCATTTAGTTTTCTAGTAGGTGGTCTTTTGAAATATCTCCTTTGATTCCAGACGTGCTTTCCATTGCTCTTCTTGTCCTCGGTATTATTTTCAAGCTAATTTGGAGTTTGATCTAACTTTGAACTTTCACCTTTCTCAAACCCTAATCCTTCTTTGTCTTTAAATCCCTTCTAGTTTGAAATCATTTCATCAAGGTTTTTAGAACTCATTTTGAATTTATCTTTATGACTCTTTTCTTTCTCAAGATCTAAGCTCAAGGTCACAGCTTATTCTTCAAGTTTTGAACATTCTTCAGATTTTTTTTTACTTTGGCATTCATACATTCTTCAACTCTCTTTCCTTCTTCAACTTGTACTTTCAAACTAGTAATTATTTCATTGGCTTGCTTCAATTGCTCATTGACCTCCTTATGTCTTTCCTTGAATTTATTGATCTTCTCTCTCAACTTTTTGATACATTTGTTGGCTTCTTTGACATTTTCCTTCAAATCTTTGTTCTCGCTTTCAATCCTCTCTAGATCTTCAAGGGTTATTCTAAGTTCTCCATTCATTTCAACCATGCCATCTTCTTCTATAAACCCAACAATATGTATCTCTTCTAGAGGAGTGGGAAATCTTCTAACAACCATGTGTTCAAGCTCTAAGATCTTCCCCAAGCAGTTAAGCTCCTTCCGAGGAACCAAGCTCTGATACCAATTGTTGAACACCCAGAATATTGAGAGGGGGGTGAATCATTATTCTATTAAAACACTTAAAAATTTAAACATTCAATCCACAACATATTCAATTTGCAGTAGAAAGGAAAGAATGGAAACAACCATCAACATCACAAATCACAAGAACACCAGATTTTTACATGGAAAACCCAAAATGAGAAAAGCCATGATAAGGATTAGCTCACAATATATTATAACTGGTTATAAGATATTACAAAATTTCTCAGTACAAGTGAACTCACTATCCTAGTGGACTCATTTCACACAAAAATAAATATAGAAGAGAGTGGTGGCTCAAAACTAGGATTTGAATTGCTACAAATGCATCTACAACATGCTAGAATATAGTTCCATTGAAGCTCAATGTACTGACTTTACACACTTCATACTAATCTACACTAATACTCTACTCTACTCTACATTTGCCTTATACTCATACAATTCACATCAACTACACATCATGTTACATATTTATCTTCAAAATATCAAAAATATCTTACATATATATCTGCTTCATCCATAAACACCTAAAACATTAATTAGGTTGGCCTAATTAGATGTAATATACACAATATATCTTGTCGACTCAACATACACACACATATAATTCACACCATGATTCAAAATTATACCACATTCAAATAGGTCGACATGGACCTATAATAGCTCCCATATAATGCATCAATACTTCTCAAAAATCTGCAATACCCAAAACTTATTAGGTCAACACCGATAATGACCTATCATAAACATTCATCAACTTTTCAACCTCAAACCAACATGCAGACCTCAAAAATTCATATCACTTGGAATATAGGCACTACAAACACCTATCAAAATCTCCACAAATCTGCAAAGATAGATACCAATCCGCGGAGAATTATAGATTTTACTAACACATACACACTAAACTAGAAACCTTTGTCATTGATAGACCTGATATATTGTCATTCATATCTTCAACACCAAAAATTGAAACACTGTGGAACTTTGGAATTATACTCTCCTAACATCTAACAAAATTACACCAAAATTGTAGAGTGAGATTCTACATAGCAGACCAATGTGGACCAAAATACCGAATACCTATACACCATATTACCTGTTTTGACACTTAGCCAAATTTTTGTATCATTGTCTTCACCAAACCAAACCTTCTTGCAAAGTTACACAAAAAAACCATCTTCAAATATGTTTAAGCTATACAAACTAGTCTTCACACTAATCTTTATGCTGGAACACAATGTTGACATCAATCAAAACACTATATTGTTTCTTGCACAACTTTGTACTCATACACCATGCTCATTTTGTCAACAAATATAGCAATGACAAACTCCTTATTCTTCCAACACATGATTCATTTTTTCACCCAATTGACAAATAATAATTAGATTTTAAAAGAATTGGTAATGAAATGTGAAAATTCATTTTAAAAAATAAACACAATCACATCCATAATTTCACCCTAAATTAAAAAACAATTAAAAATTAGATTAAATAATTTTAAACTCAAAAATATTACATTAAAATATTAAATTCATCTAGAAAATTATTAAACTTACCAAAATAATTACATTATATACTAAAATCATACATCAAAGTAAAACAGGTGCCACATAGTGGCTATTACTTGCCTTGATAATATTGTAATTATACTTTTGTAGGTTAAAAAAAAAAAGTTTTATTAATTTGAATAAAAATATAAGTTTTATTAATTTTAATAAAAAAAAAAAAATTATTAATTTGAATAATTTTATTTTTTTAATTAATTTGAATAAAAATAAATGTAAGTTTTGTTAATTATAGTATTTTAGTTTTGTTGATTAGTTCTTTATGTGACTTAACCTTAACCATTACTCACACCCTAACCCTAACCCTAACCCTAACCCTAACCCTATCCCTAGCCTTTACCCTAACCCTAGAACAATAAATCCTAAACCATTATCCTAACCTTAAACCCATCTCTAACCCTAACCATAGTTGTAACACTAACCATAACTATAAACCCTAAATTGTTAACCATAATTGTAATCCTAACCTTTCCCTAACCCTAACCATAAACTATAATCTTAACCCTAATTCTAACCACATCCCTAACTATAATTAAAAACCTTAACCCTAATCTTATCTCTAATCTAAACCATAATTGTAACTCTAAACCTAACCATAAATTCTAAACTCTAATCTAACTCTAATCATAACCTTGTTTCTCATAACCCTAATCCTAACTATAAACTTAACCCTAACCCTAACACAAACAATATTCTCTAAACCATAATCTTAACCCTAACTCAAACTACAATAAAAATAAAAATATTTAAATGAAACTACTTATTTTACAATCTTAAATCAATGTTTAATGATGCCAATGTGCCATGATACTAGCTTATTTCTTTTAAATTATTATATATTAAAATGAGTATTTATTACAAGTTGTTTATTTTTAAGTAGTTGTGTTTAAGCAATAATATACACAAGTCCTTCTATAATGACAACCAAATAGATAGACTATGCAAAGAAAATAACATTTAAGAGAATTTTTAAGATGACAGGGAGAATTTTCAACAAAACTTAACCAGGTTTTATCATATTATATCTTTTTTAAAATTAAAGGGACTAATTTTGATATAGTAGCTAAATACTCAAAAGTTGAAAATCCATGGAGAACATTTTTAGTTTCTGAGGAATCAACACATATGTGATATGAAAGACTCTTGTTGTCCAACTTCCATTTACTCCAAAAGGTTTAGAATAGTAAACATAAATCTTCCTTATAATTAAGAAATAATATGCTAGCATATAAGAATGTCAAGTTAATCATTTTAGGTTGTGCATGAAACCCTGTTGTAGCTACTATTAAGATTATTTAAAAATGAAATTGATTGCCTTCTCATAAGAAGGAAGAAGACTCAGTCTAGTATCAAAAGGTATACTAAAGGGAGAAATCCTATCTAATTAAATGCCTATAATTGAATAAGAAATCAAGTCCAGAAAGCATCAGTGTTTAGATAGACTATCCAGTTGATGGGAAAAGCAAATAGAGTTTTAGGGAAATCATAATTTGATAAGGATATCTTTCAAACAAAATTAGTTTCATCGTATTAATAGATTCATGCAATGTTCATATTCATAAGCTAGTATGTGTTGGCCTCATATAATGTTTTAACAACTAAGCCTTTATAGTTGTGATTTAGAGATCAGACATCTAACCTGAAGAGCTATCTCAATCATCATGAAGGTGCATTTAAATTGTCAACCCAGAGACGTAAACTTGAAATGGGTCAACACTATATGTGCACTAGGAATCCAAAGTAGCCATATTCATCCTATAGCTAAGAAAGATATAATACTGAAAGTAAATTGCTTGGAAGGAAATAACATAAATACTTAACATCAACCAATAACTAGGCTAAACTGAAATGCATGATAGAAATGAAAATCTAAGTGAACAAATAGGAAACTACTTTTTCTTCTTTGGTTGCAAGAATAGTCACATAATGGAATTCTAGCAGTTGCAGAAAACAGTTAGTGCTAGATTATTAACTAATAACTGAACAAAAAATAAAAACTAAACTAAACTAAGATAAAGGATGAAATACTCACCAAGTGGGACCCCTTGGATAAGTATTCCCTAAAAATAAGACTCAGATGCATGAACTTATATCTTCATTTCATTTACTAGAAAAAAAGGGTACAAATGAGCAACATGGCTGTATTACTAAAAAGCTCAAGAGAGAGATTACATCAAATCAAAAAATCTTCTATTTTCTATTTGAGAGCTTAGAAGGAATATCAGAGCCTTATTTATCCAACCACCTAGCAAGGCAGTCAACTTCAACAAAACACAAAGGATGCCACATTAGGGAAAGCATAGAAAAGAGCAGGGGTGGCTATGCATGCACATAATCTGTCAGACATTCTTTCCTTAACACAACTTTGGCATAATAGTAATTCCAATACTCACTAAACAGTATTTAAGACCATTATAAGATGGTTACACTTCGATTTGCATGAGGAATCTCCAGCCTTTAGGAGTCTTCCCTTCATTAAATGACCACCTTGTTGACCGATATGGCACACGACCAGCTAGTGGAATCTTCCTGAATTGCAGGCTTCAAATTATCTACATGACAATGTTAGCACGCACAACAACTGCATATCTATAATCATCTTAAAGTGACCTTCATTAATCACATGCAAAGTTAACACAGTCAATTCATATAGGATGTCAATATCATTTGAAATTTATGAAAATAAGCTCATGTCCAAAGTCTATAGTTTCAAGGAAATATTATGAAAAGATCAACTCCCAAGTATCAAAGTATTAAGACAAATACAAGAAATAAACAACAACCCTATTAGTAATTAGACCATAAACTAGACTCATCATTCCCCCCAACCTAATGTCTTGTTGGTCCTCCAATAGAGGAAGAGTTGTGCTTTTGTTTGGTCAATGCTCTAAAACTGCCAACTGCAAGTTGTCCCACATATGTTACTGTTGTATTTGTATTAGGATCCCAATAGAATCCTTGTTGTCTCTACAATGTGCTCCATCTCTATCTTTCATCAACAATGTCATACCTGTAAAACCTGTAGTTTGGCACTGGCCACAATAGAATAGGAGGTTGAAAAATTAGTGGAAGCCAAAAATTTCCCATTTGTTCTTCCAAGCTGCATATACCTATCAATTCTTTTGAGTGTTGTAGCATAGTTGTGCGTGGATTGAGGCTCTTTTTGCTTCAAATCATTAGATAGGATATTCCATCTATGCGAGAGGTATCCCATTACAAAGTCTCATGTGGTTCTTTCCATCTCTTCATACTCTTTGTAAACTATCTCTCTCTTAGGCAGGATCCTATAGCTATAGCTTGGCCGGTATAAATTTTGGTGCCAATCCTTAAAAATATCTCCTAGATGTCTAGACTTAGCCCTAATGGGCAGGGGAATGTTGGATTCAACTTGCCTATAAGCCCTATACTACTTTCCCCAACTTACTTTGTTTTGTATCTAGGACATGAATGCCTGTAATTAGACATCCCCAACATATAGTACTAGATTCCACTCATGGTCTTTGGTTACAACAAAATTATGTAAATAAAATTCACACAACAAATTTTTCATCTCAGGAGAAGAAATCCGAAAAGAATTGAAAAATTCAATAGGGGTCTCAATGGAGGGGTTCAAACCTGAAACAATCTTTGAAATTTTGAAAGAAAGATGCTTCTATTTTAAATGCATGACATAAACCATTAGAGGAGCTCTAAATTCTAGTATTTGCGATAATAAAGTTGTCATGTCATCCACCTTCTTCTTCAAAACAACAATCTTTGTATTCTTGTCCTCAATCTCCTCATCTTTTTGTTCAATTTCCTTCTTTAGCCTACGTTTTTTTGCTTTCCATTATGCTTCCCTTCTTTGTATTTATTTCCATAAATTTAGGATTACCATGCTCATTGAAAAATTGGAAGGCCTATGTACTCCTACCATTATTTTACCTGGCACTTTTGCTTGCTCTTGGTAGAGTACCAACTGCAGGGCTTCTGTTTGCTCAGCCAATTTTGGTTGCAGGGCCTCTTTTTCTTGTTCTTGCTCATGCTGCAGGAACTCTTACTACATGAGCTCTTGATTTTCCTCACACGCCTGGTTTTCAACTTGCTCTACAATGTCAAAAAGATCTGCCAGTGTTAAATTTGTTGCTTCCTCAAACACATCATTTTTCTCTACATTTACATGCTCCATTGGAGCTTTTGCATCCTCCCATGGCGACTTCCTAGGTTTATGGATTCTCTTGGGAGATACCCCAATGACTGGCTTAGCTGACTCTAACTTTTTGGGAGGGTTTCTTCATTTTTTCTTTGTTGTAGGAAGAACAGTGTCAACTTTTCATTTCTTGGAGCTTGGCACTTCCTTTTCTACCATTTTCTTTTTATCTTTTCCTTCCTTTAGTTTTTCCTTCCTCTTATGTGCCCTAGTTTTCATTAAGGTTCCAAGAGAAGCATCATCATCAGAGTCAGGAGAGGAACTCTCTTTATCAGAATGCTCTACCTCAGAAGAACTAATCTCAATAGTTTGTGTGGTTGCAGGAAGTTTTCCACTAGGGCTTGTGTCAGAAGTTGAGGCACCAAGAGTGGCTCCAACATTTCTACTTCTTCTCCCAACCCTACGAGTTTGAGGCAAAATCCTAGGCTGCAAATATTCTGGTCTAATTTGATCAATATTTAAAAATTCTTCCCAAGAAATATCAGACACATCATACAAATATTTTTCAACTAATAGTTTAATCAAACAATGGTGGGAAACATAATTGTCCCTACCTTTCTTGGTTTTTTCTGCCATGATTGAAAGAAGATGGACTAGCACATTGGGCACATTCATTCTCCTTCCGTGCCTCATGTGGTTCAAGAGCTTAAAATGCATGGATTGTAAATTTGACTGGAGACCTTCGCAAGTGATATACTTGATGACATAGATTGCAACCTGCTTCCATAGCTTAGGAAAAGAAGTCCTCTTTGCTCCTTTTTCGTCTATGCTCAATGAAGGGTCATTAGGTTCTATAAATTCTGCCCTAGTCAACCTGGCATCCCTAGAGGAAAGGTAATTTTTTCCATCGGTAGGTAAGCTAGTAAATTTTGCAATTCTTTCCTTCGTAGTTGTGACTTCCAGCCCTTTCACCATGGCCTTTCCTTCAGACAATGTGTAAGTGAATTCCAATGCAATATCTCTGTCAAAACCATTCAACTTTAAGAAATAATCTAGCCATCCACAGTTTCTAAACTCATCCAAGCAAGGCGCATCCTATAATAAAACATCATGAAATGTGGGTTCATTTTGAATCAACCCACCTCCATTTGCAATCAAATAGTTACTCTGCAAAGTTTTCTTCCTGCAATTTTTGTCTAAATTCCAAACTTCTCCTTCCTGCAACTCTTCTAAATTTTCAATGTTGGTGTTGTTTGAATTTTTCCTTTTGTCTTAGATTGTGACAAGAGAAATAAAATAAATAAAAGAGTAATAAATGCAAGCTATGATTAAGGAAAATGGCAGTGGAGGATTGTCATTTCACACATATGAGCTGTCACTTACTAAAAATTCAAATTGGCTCAATAAATTTTGTTGACGTGAACCAGCATGGGTAGACCTGCATACATGGTATTAACACGTCCCCCCGAACCTAAATTAGCACATGTGTCCTCACATGTGAGGTGGAATGTTGATTTGACAAGGTCGGGGAATAATTGCATGCTATGGCGAACGGTCCATATTAATTCACATCAATTAAATAAATGCACTAAAATATAATTAAGATATAACAATTGATATGCATGTACCTAAATTCATGGAATATTTATTGCAAAGATCATGGAGAAACTACTGGTCACTTTTCAAGAAATGAGTTGAGCAATTAATGAGAGCGGAGCGGAATAAGGTGGAATGAAATGAAGTGAAGTGAAATGATGGTGGCGAGGTGGAAGAGAGATAAAGGTGGAATGAATGGGCAAATGGATGAAGAAGTGGACCCCCACAAGGTGGGAATCTTTATTATGAGAAGTTGTGTACCTTAATTATCTAGAAGAAGGGACACTAGGTCCACTTCCTTCGGCTGCAGGAAGTTCAGGTGTTGCATGTTGAGCGAATTGTTGTAGGAACTCTTCCTTGGAAGTTGGCTTGTGATACAATCTTAGGTGATGGCCATTCACCAGCAGCTTAAACCTAACAGGGTCAATGGTAGTAAGTTGAACAACTCCATTTGAAAATACTTCAGCCACCTCATATGGGCCAAGCCATCTTGTCTGTAATTTTCTTGCATTATCCTGATATCTTGAGTCATAGAGCAGTGCCCAATCTCCAAGCTGAAATTTCTTATCCTTGATGAATTTATCATGCCACTATATTCGTTGAGTCTACACTACCTCTGTGTGATGCAAAGTTGCCTTCCTCATCTCATCCAAATCATTCAACTGCATGACTCTATCTATTTGTGCTTCATAAATATTCATGCCTAATTCTACTATAGTCCTAAGAGTCTTATACTCAAATTCAATGGGAATCATGGTTGTCTTTCAATATAGTATCTCAAATAGAGTGAATCCTATAGTTATTTTGCAGGTGGTTTTGTAGGCCCAAACAACTTCTAGTAGCCTGCTTGCCCAATCCTTTTTATGGATAGCTACCATTTTGGTCAGAATGGCTTCAATTTCTCTATCGGTCACCTTAACTTGGCCATTGGCCTAGGGGTGATAAGGAGTAAATTTCATGTCCCTAATGTTGTACTCATTGACCAATGTTGTAACAAGGGTTGAAGTGAATTGAGTCCCTTGATCAGCTACTATCTCTCTTGGAACCCCATACCGTGTGAAAATTTCTTCATACAAAAATTATGCAACCTTTTTATCTCTTGCATGCTTCATGGCCTTAACTTCTACCCATTTAGTTACATAGTTAGTGCATACCAAAATATAGGATTTACCTTTTCATGGAGGATCAATGGGTCCTACAAAATCTAGTCCCCACTTATCAAATGGAGTGATTACTACGTAGGGGTAAAGTGGAATCTCATCAGATTTGGTTGGATGGACTATCCTTTGGCATTTATCACACTTCCTTGTATATCTCCTTGCATCCTTATGAAGTGTTGGCCAGTAATATCCCATGTTCAAAATCTTCATTGTTGTCCTCTTGGCTGAAAAATGTCCTCCACAGGGTTCATTGTGGCATGCATGCAGAATATCATATGTCTCATCTCCCCTCACACATCTCCTTATGACCTGATCAGGTCCAGTGTAGAACAAGCATCCAACAATCCATGAGAAAGGAAAATATTTTCCAATGAGCACTCTCCTCTCTTTTGGAGAAAAGTGAAGAGGGACTCTCCCTGTGACCAAAAAATTAGCTATGTCAGCATACCAAGGTGTATGCACACTAATGGAAAATAAGTTTTCATCAAGGAAAGAATCATCTATGACTTGATTGTCCTCTGATGTGGTCATCCTTCAAATAAAATCTGCAACAACATTGGCTTTCACTGGTTTTTCCACAATGGTTATCTCAAATTCCTACATTAGCAATAACCATCTTGCTAGCCTTTCTAAAATCAGAGGTTTATTCATGAGGTATCTAATGGCTGCAAGATCGATGTGCAAAAATATTTGGTAGTTGATTATGTAATGTCTGAATTTTCTTAAAGCATAGATCACTGCTAGCATTTCTTTTTTTGTCACGGTATAGTTGAATTCAGCTTCTTGCAGATTTTTGCTAACAAAGTAAATGGTGTTATCAATAGCTCCTTATTTTTATCCTAGGACTACTCCTATAATATTGTTTGATGCATTTGTATGTATGTGAAAAGGAAACTCCCATTTAGGTCCCTTGAGTACAGGAGCATGAGTTAAAGCTTCTTTCAAGTCAAAAAATGCCTTGTCACAGCCTTCTATCCATTGGAAATCAACATCTTTATTTAGGAGATTATACAATGGTGTTTCCATTTTACTAAAGTATTTGATGAACCTCCTGTAATAACCTTCATTTCCTAAGAAACTCCTATCTTTTTGTTTTGCAAGGATAGGAAGATTGGTAATTACCTCAATCTTTGTAGGATTTACTTGAATTCTTTTGTGAGAGATGTAGTGGCCAAGAACTACACCTTCATGCATCATCATGAAGAACATCTCACTATTTAGCAATAGATTGTGGTCTTCACATCTTTGTAGGACTCTCTTAATATTTTTCAATGCTTCATTGAAATCAGCACCATAAGTAGTGAAATCATCCTTATAAATTTCCATGCAATCATGACAGATATCTGAAAAGATGCTAATGACTTCCCTCTGAAAAGTTGCAGGTGCATTGCATAAGCCAAAGGAAAGTACTGAATAGGCATAAGTCCCCCATGGATAGGTAAAGGTTGTCTTCTCTTGGTCCTTTGGTGCAATTTGGATCTAGTTGTAGCCACTAAATTCATTAAGAAAAGAAAAGTACTACTTTCCTGCAAGTGAGTCTAGAACTTGATCCATGAATGGCAAGGGAAAATGGCCTTTTTAGGTGGCAGAGTTAAGTTCCCTATAATCAGTACAAACTCTCCACTTCCCTCATTTTTTGGGCACAATCACCAATGGGGACACCCATTGGCTATCTGAGATGGGGTAGATAAATCTTGCATCTAGCAATTTTTGTAGTTCCCCCTTTACTATTTCTCTCAATGTTGGGTTAATTATTCTTTGTGGTTGCCTTACTCATCTAAAATCATCTCTTATGTATATCCTATGAGTGCGAATCTTAGGATCCAATCCCTTCATATCATGATAGTCCCATGCAAATGCATTTTGGTGGGCCTTTAGTAAGTTTTCCAATGACAATTGTTGTTCTTCACTTAATTTACTATTGATATTCAGATATTTCCCTTCTGACACTTGCACTTGTGTAGCTAATTCTACCATAGTTGCTTCACTAATTCTTGGTACCTTGAGTTCATGTGGCAATAATGCATGAAAAATACCTATTGTTGTAGGAAATTCAGCTATAGTAAGAGCAGGCATGAGTGTTTTTACTATATTAGCAAAATTAGATACGTGAGAGGGTGATGCTTCCTCTAACTCATAATGGTTTTGAATTATGTTAGACAATACTTCATATTCATCTTGAAGCTGTAGGAAAGGGCTTTTGTTGAACATCATAAGTTGTGCCACATAATTAACTTTCTCAATTTCTTCACCAACATGTGGTCATACTGGATCATCCTTATCACAGGATGGATGAGCGAGAGGGTAGAGAACAAGCTTTTTGGTGCTCTTTTCATCAGAAATGGTCATGTCTCCTATTTGACATCCAATATAAGCATTTTTTGTTGCTAACCATGGTCTTCCAAGAATAATGGGGTACTCGCCTAGTGTGGCTTTAGGAGAAAGAATCATAAAATCTGTTGGGTACTCCCAAGAGACTAGAGCTACTACTAGGTCTTCCACTATACCATCAGGTGTAACAATAGAATTGTCAGCAAGTTGTAGGATAGTAGGAGTAGATCTCATGCTTACAATATTTAGTTTCTATAGGATGTCCCTAGTCATCACATTAATTTTTGCTCCCAAATCAATTAGAGATTTCTTTATTTGCATCCCATTTATAACAAATCCTACTATAGGACTCCCTGGGTCAATATACTTGGGAGCAGTCACTTTCTTGAGCATAATGTCAATAATTTTTCCCACCACATGAACTATAGTGGGGTCTTTCTTCTTCCTGCATGGCTTCTTAAGGAATGCTTCCTCGATTGCCTTGCCATATATGGGAACATCTTTTATGGCCTAAAATAGAGGTATTTAGACGCATATATGCTTCAGCTGATCTAGAATGTCAAAAGTTGTGTCCTCCTTTTCTTCCTTTTGTTTCATAGTTTCCAACCTCTGAGGAAATGGTGGTTCTAGCTTAGTCTTCTTGATTGGGACTGGTTCAGGATTTTTAGGTGCGCTTGGTTGAATAGGGGCATTCAGAGGATCCTCCTCTTTCATAGGAAGCTTAGTGATAATAGGTGTGGAAGGGGTTGGCAAAGTAGTTCCTAAACACAAATGGATGTCACTTACAGTCACAACATATGTAGGGAATTGATTTGGATCAGCAAAGTACATTGGTTGATGTTGTGGTTTATTATTTGGGTTAGGTGTGGGTTGGGCTAGTAGCTAGGTAGGTTTAGGTGCAATTGAACATGGATTAGCAGGAGGAGGAATTATAGCAGGTTGTTGGAGCTGAGAAGGTGGATGCATGTAATTGATTGACTAGTTTGGCCATTGTTGTCCTCCCCTCCATTGAGATTTTTGCTACTATTTTCCTAGAGGTGGCTGCCAATTTCCTTGAAACTATTTCCAATTCCCCTGAGGTTGTTGCCATTGGAGTAGAGGGTTTTGGTGATTGGGTCAAGCATGTGGAGGGTTACTCCAATTTTGTGGTGGATATCCTCCATAATTGGATGGATATGGAGGTTTCCATTGATTACTAGATGAATAAGAATTGAAATATGGCCCACCAAAAGATAGTGGATTAGGTGGCATACCCTATCTTGGAGCCCAAGGCCTCCTTTGTGAAACATAGTAGAATTGGTTATATTCACCTTGGATTGGCTTGAACTCTAGTGCCATCTGCTTTCTGTCAACATTAGCTATCATCTTGAATTTGCAGTCCTTCTTATTTTGTCTGCAATGAGGGCAATATTCTACCAAAATTTCCTCTACCTCCTCTTGTTTCTTCTTTGCCTGAAGTGAATCTAGCTGAGTAGCCAGATTGTTTATGGTGTCCTGCTTGAAATCTTCTAGCAAGTGAGTAATCTCCATCCTTGAAACTCCACTGGTGGATGTCTTACCCATAGAATATTGGTAAGCTCTCCCCTTCTTTGAAGCTACCTTAGAATAGTTCTGACATATCTTATTGATATCCTCCCAAGGAACTTGGGTGATATCTCTTCCTCCTATCAGGTCTAAGGCATCTCTACAGCTATCATTAATTCCTCTAAAGAAAAGCAACTTTTGTGATTCTTCATTGAGTGTATGGTGTGGAGATTTTTGTAGGAAAAATAGAAACCTTGAAATGTAATCCTCCAAGCTCTCATCCTCCTTTTGTTGCATTCTAAAAATTTAATCTCCTCTCATGTCACTACCTCTGAAATACTCTTTGTATTTCTTAAGTAACTTTGTCTTCATATCTTCCCAATTTTCCATAGTATCTCTACCTAGGCTCATGAACCATCTTAATGCAACTTCTTTCAAAGTGGTAGGGAATAACTTAAGTCTATTGGCATCAGTGGTATAGTCATAATTTATGCAAAGTATATCAAACTCAAACAAGAGTGTATTAGGATCTTCTATGACAAGTCCATAGAACTTAGGAAGGACTGAAGCAAGGATATTATTGAGGTTGACTACATCATTTTTATGAGCAATAGGGAAAGGAAAAGCTAGTTGGTTATGTCTATTAGGTCCATTTCCATTTGCATCCCCCATGCCTGCCCGATGAAGTTCAAAAGCAAAAGGGTCTTCAAATAGATTATGATCTTCAAAGGAAACTTCAGAATTGGTTAGATCTAGAAATGTATCAGCAAAGAGGTGTGGTTCTTCTTATTCTTTATTTATTGGCAGGTTCTAATACTCAAATATCTAGAATAGATCAGGATTGTTAGGAAGGAATCTCCCATGAGCATCTCTTCTTATTTCTCTATTCATACGGTATCAATTCACTATCAACCAGCTCACAAAAAGAATTGGAAAAAGAATAGGGGGGTCATAACTCTTCTAAACAAGAAATATACTAAGACCAAACTTCCACAAATACTACAACAAGGAAAACTATCAATGACTCCCAAGAACTTCCTAGTTTGACACCATCCCCAGCAATGATGCCAAAAATGTTGGCTGAGCCTATATAATGTTTTAACAACTAAGCCTTTACAACTGTGATTCAGAGATTAGACATCTAACCTGAATAGCTATCTCAATCATCATGAAGGTGCATTTAAATTTTCAACCCAGGGACATAAAATTGAAATGGGTTAGCATTGTATGTGCACTAGGAATACAAAGTATCCATATTCATCCTACAGCTAAGAAAGACATAATAGTGAAAATAAATTGCTTGGAAGGAAATAACATAAATTTTTAACATCAACCAATAACTAGGCTAAACTGAAATGCATGACAAAAATGAAAATCTGAGTGAACAAACAGGAATCTACTTTGTATGCTTTGGCTACAGGAACAGTCACAAAATGGAATTCTAGTGGTTGCAGGAACAGTCAGTGCCAGATTATTAACTAATAAGTGAACATAAAATAACAACTAAACTAAACTAAGCTAAAGGCAAGAATACTCACAAAGTGAGTCCCCTTGGATAAGTATCCCCTAAAACTAAGATAGAATCAGATGCATGAACTTATATCTTCATTTCATTTACTGGAAATCAAGGGTACAAATGAGCAACATGACTGTATTACTGAGAATATCAAGAGAGTGATTACATCAAATCAAACAATCTTCTATTTTCTATCTGAGAGCTCAGAAGGAATATCAAAGCCTTATTTATCCAACCACCTAGCAAGGCGGTCAACTTCAGAAAAACATAGAGGATGCCACATTAGGGAAAGCACAAAAAAGAGAAAGGGTGGCTACACATGCACAAAATCTGTCAGACATTCTTGCCTTAACATAACTATGTTACAGCAGTAACGCCAACACTCACTCAACAACATTTAAGACCATTATAAGGTGGTTACACTTTGATCTACATGAGGAATCTCCAATCATCAAGAATCTTCCCTTCATTAAATGACCACCTTGTTGATTGATATGGTACACAACTAGTTGGTGGAATGTTCCTAAATTGTAGGCTTCAAATTATCTGCATGACAATATTAGCGTGTACAACAACCGCATATCCATAATCATCTTAAAGTGGAATTCATTAATCACATGCAAATTTAACATAGTCAGTTCATATAGCATGTCAATATCATTTGAAAATTATGAAAATAATCTCATGTCCAAATTCTATAGTTTCAAGGAAATATTATGAAAAGATCAACTCCCAAGTAAAGATAACTGTAGGAAATATACAACAACCCTATCAATAATTAGACCATAAACTAGACTAATCAGTATGTACTTTGGAATAATCTCATTCAAGTTACATTATCCTTACCCAAATTCCTCTCACTACATACCAAATGTATGGTAGGGTGGAGGTAGCAAGGTACTCTCCTTTTTTTCTCTTATGAAAGTTACTGGAATGACTAGTGAAGTTTCAATGCACCAATAAATCAATAGAAATAAGTTTGGATGAATATGTCTACAAAATAACTCAACAAAGAAATTTTTTTAAGGCTAATAAGGAAACTAAGTATGGAAAAGTAAAAATTTAAACAATTTTGATAAATTGAGTTGAAGGCCATGAGAAGTAGCATAAATTATTAAATTATTACACATATCCATGAATATATAAGAATATGAAAGGTTTTGCAATGAATGCCTCATCAAACAATGTTCATGTGTTTAACTTTGATTAGGTGTGAATTTACATTATATAACATATGACTATATATAAGTTGGCATCCACATACCAAAAAAAAATAGTAGCAAAAAAATAATAAGAAGCTTGTAATACACGTAACAAACTGCCTATTTTTCATCAAACTCAAACATCTATTTGGCCTAAGTAACATAATGGCTAATTCAAAATACAATAAACAACTAGAAACAAATTAGCCTAATAAAGATCCACTGGAAAATAACACATAGACTCAAAAGCAAGCCAATAACCCTCACATTTCACAAACTCTTCCACCAAGGGATTTGTAAAGAGCCTTTCTTAAAATTTCCAACAATATTTCTCGCTTGAGAGCCATGGTTGACAATACCATCTAACACAAAAAAAAATTGAGTGACATATGTAGAAAAATCTTTCTTCACTCCCTTGTGCAATCACTATGAACAATGAACTCATAGAATAAAATTTGGTGAAAGGATGGCAAATAAATTAAAGCTCAAAAGATTTCATAAATATCAAAGCTTTTTGAAAACGGGAATTTTTGATGTAACAAACTACTCAAAGGGTATCGAGTTTTACAAATTTGAAATTTGGGCAACTTGAGCTAAAATTATTTAAAAATGACAAGCTTGAATGGTGAAAATTTGTAGTCTTTAGGCTTTACTCTTCTTAAAATAAATGGCTCTGACAATGGGACTTTATAATCATGCGTGCAAATTAATGTACTGTGAGAGTTACTGGGAAAATGTTGAACATGAAAGTAAGTGAAGAATTGAAAACCTTTAGCATACTAGTCTCTATAAAATTCACAAAAATTCCTCATTCAACATAATTTCAAAAAAAAATCATTTCTTTCATTGTCAATGTGAAAATATATCATGTAACAATTACTATCACAACAAAAATCCCAAGGGCTACAAGTTACAACTACAAAAATAAAAAAATATAGAAAAAAAATTGTTGAGCTTAATCTTCATCTACTTACAATGAATCAAGATCAGAGTATTGAATGATCAATGGGATTTATGAAAATATAATTTCTCTTTGAAATGTTAAATTGTGTTGTATATATGAGTACCAAATTTCAAACTGTAATTTTTGAAAAAGGCTTACTATTGTTTCTTGTCAATTTTGAAACATATATATTGTTAATTGGATTGTGGGATACAGAAAGAACATTCTAATGAAATAGCATATCTTTGAACAAATCATAAGTATTTAAAAACACATTTATTGATGCATATACATATGTGCTTCATCACATAATATCAAACAAAAGAACTGTAGAAGATGTGTAGGATCAATTTCTAGTATTTTTTTCTTACTTTTTCATTTTTTTCAACTTCTATTTTTCCTTCATGCCAAGCTATAAAGGATGGTCATTCATCCCTTACCTTCCCCTATCAATATGTTCCTACTTGTGGTATGACCCTTATTCCTTTTTTTGATTGGGGACAACCCTCGAGATGTTTCCTAGTTGTTCCTACATCCCTAAAATGTCCTTGGGATAGGAACAACTGGGAAAGGCCGGGGGGCATGTCTCTATGTAACATAACTAAAAATCCATAACGAACAAACAACTTGTTGCAACATTTTTTCATGTATTTATTTGAATATTGCATCATTCTATTATGCCAGAAAATGAACTAGAATTCTTCATCAAGCCTTTTAGGTAAGTTGCTCTGTATGATAATGAAAATGATGAATACCTCTTTTGATGTCAATGCTCATGAAATATTTTGTACTCAATATGTTTTATCTGCAAAAATTCCAATATCCCACAAAAATGGTATGGTTGTTATTATTCATTGCTGGAATCTTATAGAGCTTCTCAGCATATCACTAGAACATTTTGGAACATACCCAAATCTTTTCATAGGAACTAAAAACAACCTATTACTTTGACTAACCACAATTTTCAACAAAACCAATTTGAAGAGTTTCTCACAGTGAATGACCAAACTATTGATTGAACTTTACCACAAATTTTAATATAAATCTTTCAAAAATACTATGAATAAGACTAATGTATAATGGTGAATATTTATTATTGGTGTTGTTCTTAGTGACATTAGGGGACAAGACCATTTTCAACTTCAATTTGAGTACAAACATCATATGGATTATGAGGTAGAGGGAGGGCTACATAACCAACACCAATGTGTGTTGGAAATGTTGTCATTGATGTCAAGTACGTAAAGATGACAATGTCATAGACAAACCAACATTGATTTCAAAGTGACTTGGAGCATGATATATTGAAGGTTGATGAGAAGTTATATTCAACACAAGGAAAATATGAGAGCAAGGATAAAATAGATTTATGAAGAGTTCTTGTGTATATGTATGAGGTCATGGAACAAGACAAAGTGAATCAATGGAGTGTGTTGAGTTATTTGATGTGTCTTTCCAAGGTTGTCATTCATATCAAAGTTGATGTAATGTCCCAATTTGACAATGGTTAAAAATATTGAAAAGAAAGAATAATCATTAATATTATTACCTGAAGATTTTCCAAGACCATGGGGGGGACGATAATCTTCTAAGATGATAAATTGTATTCGTTCAACAAATATTATATAATTATGTATGCATAAGATGCAAAAGGAGTTCGATTATTTTGGCCATTATTCTAAGACTAGAGAATATCAGGCCAAACAGATTATGTGATCCATCCTTGCCACATACCCTTTATGACTATTGCGGTCGCTATGATGGAATTATTAAAGTGAGGCACCACCTATGAGAACTGTCGGGTCCTAAAGCTAGCCACCATAACAAATGAATAGAGATTCAAGGAAATTGGAGATATAAGACATGGTTATATTGATGCGCCGACATTAGAGATATTATCGGGCTATTTCCAAAGTAGTTATTATTGATATTAATCAAGGAATAGTCATGTGTCTTCAATACTTGGTGTATCTGCACTAGGTGAAGGCATCAGATATATATTTTACAAACTCTGCTCCTAAACCTCATTGAAGTAATGACATTGTTAATAATGTTAGGCTTATCCTGTGTATGTGTTCCAATAATATTCAAGATATTTCCTTAGTCATCGTATAAACCGGTTGAAGGAAGACATGATGAAGTCTTGTTATCTCTGCTCAGGAGAAAGTAATTACGCAAATTACGCATTCAGAAGAATCATCCACTTACAATCTTCACGTCACCCACCACAATATACGAGTTATTACGGATAGTGTGGGAGTCAACTAAAGGCATCAAAATCGTCTTGTTTTCAATACGTGATTTTCTTCTGGAAGATAATAGAAGATGTGATAAAAGGGGATTATTTAAAGTTTGAGATGCAACGATTATATTAAAAGAAGTTAAGAAACTATATTCATCAACCTTGACTAAAGGTCATGATCAATCAAATGGTCATCCCATTCCCAAGAGAGTTTTCTATTATGATTGAGATATAAGAGTATAAAAAGATAATAAATTGAGAAAAAAAATGAATGGATATTATTGAACATTATTTGTGATAGAGAGAGGAAGTAATCAAAATCAGGTGTGGAAAATGAATATCATCTGAAGTGTGAATTGAGAAGTGAGTTTGAAATAAAAGAAAAATCAGACATACACTAGCAAACGTCTAGAGTATAGCAGCAGATAATATAAAATGCATACTTGAAGAGAAATATAAGAGAACGTCATTCTAGAATACATTTAACACAAGGAGCACTATGACTCTATAATGGAGTGAAATAAATGAAAGAGATATATGGATTATATATGAGTAAGAATACAAAATTTATGAAGTATATGTATGTCATTGCATAATCAAATTTTACAAAGGCATAAAAATATTTTGTCATACATTGAAGAAGATATAGTTTTTGAAGGAGAATAAATGAAGATTTGATATTTGAGAAGTAGAATATATGCAGATGTGTGAAAGTGAGTATATGCAGTTTTGAACAAGAGTATATGTGTTGAGAAATAAGGATATTGATTGTAGAACATGTCATTTACAAGAAGAGTTTGAAAAGCAAAAACAGATATCCATCATCCGTTGAAGAAGCAACATTAAAGGTGGAGTATTATTCTTGATATTATTGCTAAGTTGGTGCTTGGAAAGTGGGGGTTGGTGCCTACGAACATTAGGGGTTGGTTCTCCTTGTAGGTTGGTGCCTACTAAATTAGTTTAAGGGGTTGGTGCTCCTTGTAGGTTGGTGCCTACTAAACTACAAAATTTGTGATTCAAGTAAATTGGTGCCTACAATCTTTGTAATTTCATTTAAAAACATAAAATACAATTGTTGGTATCAATTTGATCATATTGTGTTGAAGTTTAAAAGTTGATAAAGTTGAGAGGGTAAAATTTTGTTGATATACTGATTCACCCCTCCTCCCACCACCCCCCTCACCCATCTCAGTATATCTATGTGCTCTTCAATTGGTATCAAAGCCAGGTTCTTCTTGAAATCCTAAGTGCTTGAAGGAGATCCTCAAAGAGCACATATGGCAAATCATAAAAAAACAATCAAAGCACCCATCTTTGATGGGACTATTTATGAATTTTGGAGTATTAAGATGGAAGCCTGTTTGAATTCCCTTGGGTTTGATGTCTAGCAATATTTTTTAGATGGTTATACACCTCCATCAACCCCTCCAACGGATCAAGATGGAAAGAAGAAAAGTGAAAACAATGCCAATGCCAAGCATGCTCTTCTTTGCAGTTTATCAAATTTTGAGTTTACAAAGGTCATACGCTGCAAGTCAGCAAAAGAAATATGGGTAAAACTCCAAAATATTTATGAAGGTGATGCCAAAGTGAAGAAAGCAAAGTTGCAAACTCATCGAAGGAAGTTTGAGACTCTCAAAATGAATGAAGATGAAGACATAGCATCATATTTTCCTCGCGTTGATGAAATTGTGAACATTATGAGAGGACTAGGTGATGATGTTGATGATGCTTTTATATTTGATAAAATACTAAGATCTTATCTAGAAAATTTGAGGCCAAGGTAGCAGCATTGGAAGAATTGACAAACCTAGACCTGCTAACAAAAGATTAACTACATGGGATTCTTGCTGCCTATGAAAATATGATTGAAGGGAGAGCACCACAAAAGGAAGTTTCATTGAAAGCATCCAAAAAGTTAAAAACCAAACATGAAGAACCAAGTGACAAATCAAGTGATGAAGCAGAAGCCTACTTCATGGGAAATCTCGAGAAAGGAAAAGGAAAATATAAAGGAAAAATTCCTTTTAAATATTTCAATTGTGGAGAAGTTGGACATTATGTTGCTAAATTTCCTCACAATGAAAGTGACACAAGCGAGGATGAAGAGGAAGTATACAAGAAAAATGAAACATTAAAGAAGAAGGTTACCAAGCACAAAAAAAAAAATCAAGGAGATGACAAAAAGCTTGGACGAATTGAACAAAATGATTGAAGATTTAAGGACTCAACTTGTAGAGGCTAAACAAGCTGAAAATGAAATAAAAAACAAGTTAAGGGAAAAGGAGAGAAATTGTGACATGTTGGAACAATAAGTTGCCATGTTGAAAAATTAATTCGAAAATCCAAAGGAGAAATGTACAAATTTTGATGAGAATTCCACAAGTTTCAAGGAAAATGAAATAATTTTTAACACTAGGCAGTTTTATTCTTTCAATGGATATTGTTTTTCATGCAACTATTTTGGTCACAAAGCAATGAATTTTAGATTTTGTGCAAGAAATACTTCAAGATTCATCAAGAAAAATTATAATTCATTTGGTCATGACATTATGTGTTACAAGTGAAACAACTTTGGGCACATAGCACGATTTTGTAGATATGGCTTTATGGAACCACCTAGACAAGATATGAAGAAAAACACCATGGACAAACAAAGGGGGAGGAAGCTTACAAAAGTATGGATAAGGAAACAAAAGGAAGAAGATGATTAGGATAAATCTATGATCACGCAAGATACATGTCATACACTATTTTGAAAAGAAGCACGAATTTAGGGGGAGCCAAGTTGGCACTATCTTTCAGCCCAATGGAGAAGTACTCAAGATTCTAAAGAGAAAAATCTACTTATGGATTGTTATCTAAAGAAGATGATGTATTTTTGGAAAATGTATTAACGTTAAAATGAATATGCTTCCATGTAAAAGAAGCAAAATAATTTAGAATTCAAGGAATGAAGAAGTTAAGAAAGATGAGTATTTATAGATGGGAGCATACATTCAGGGGGAGATATACACAATATCTTGTAGCTCCATTGAACAAAAAAAGCAAGAAATTTTTGGAAGTCCCTTTGCCATTGATGTTAAAGGGGGGGAGATATAGAAAGGGGGAGCAATGCAAAAAGATGAGAATAATGTTTGTGTTTCCATCAATGACAAAGGGGGAGATTGCTAGAAATGTTGTCATTGATGTCAAGTACGTAAAGTTGAAAATGTCATAGACATACCGTCATTAATATCAAAGTGCCTTGGAGCATGATATATTAAAGGTTGATGAGAAGTTATATCTGACACAACAAAAAATATGAGAGCAAGGATAAAACATATTTATGAAGAATTCTTGTGCAGATGTATGAAGTCATCGAACAAGACAAAGTGAATGAATGGAGTGTGCTGAGTTATTTGATGTGTTTTGTCAAGGTTGGCATTCATATCGAAGTTGATGTAATGTCCTAGTTTGACAGTGGTTAAAAATATTGAAAAGAAAGAATAATCATTTAATATTATTACCTGAAGAGCTTCCAAGACGATGGGGGGGAAATAATCTTCTAAGATGATAAATTGTATTCGTTCAACAAATATTATATAATATTATTATGTATGCATAAGATGCAAAAGGAGTTCAATTATTTTGGTCATTATTCTAAGACTAGAGAATATTGGGCCAAATAGATTATGTGATCCATCCTTTCTAGATACCCTTTATGACTATTGTGGTCGCTATGATGGAATTATTAAAGTGAGGCACCGCCTATGAGAGTTGTCGGGTCCTGAAGCTAGTCTCCATAGAAAATGAATAGAGATTCAAGGAAATTGAAGATATGAGACATGGTTATATTGATATGCCATCATTAGAGATATTATCGGGCTATTTCCAAAGTAGTTATTATTGATATTAATCAAGGAATGGTCATGTGTCTTCAATACTTGGTGTATCCGCGCTCGGTGAAGGCATCGGATATATATTTTACAAACTTTTCTCTTGAAACTCATTGAAGTAATGACATTATTAATAATTTCAGGCTTATCCTATGTATGTGTTCCAATAATATTTCAAGATATTGCCTTGGTCATCGTATAAATCGGTTGAAGGAAGACATGATGAAGTCTTGTTATCTCTGCTCAGGAGAAAGTAATTATGAAAATTATGCATTTAGAAGAATCATCCACCTAAAATCTTCATGTCACCCACCACAATATATGAGTTATTATGGATAGTGTGAAATTCGACTAAAGGCATCAAAAGTGTCCTGTTTTCAATACGTGATTTGCTACTGGAAGACAATAGAAGATGTGATAAAAGAGGATTATTTAAAGTTTGAGATGCAACGATTATATTAAAATAAGTTAAGCAACTATATTCAGCAACCTTGACTAAAGTTCATGACCAATCGAATGGTCATCCCATTCCCAAGAGAGTAGTCTCTTATGATTGAGACACAAGAGTATAAAAAGATAATAAATTGAGAAAAAAATATGAATGGATATGATTGAACATTATTTGTGATAGAGAGAGGAAGTAATCAGAATTGAGTGTGCAAAATCAATATCATATGAAGTGTGAATTGAGAAGTGAATGTGAAACAAAAGAAAAATTAGACATACACCAGCAAAAGTCTGGAGTATAGCAGCAGATAATATAAAATGCAGATTTGAAGACAAATATAAAGAACGTCATTCTAGAATACATTTAACACAAGGAAAACTATGACTGAATAATGGAATGAAATAAATGAAAGAGATAGATGGAGTATATATGAGTAAGAATACAAAATTTATGAAGTATATGTATGTCATTGCATAATCAAATTTTACAAAGGCATAAAAATATTTTGTCATACATTGAAGAAGATATAGTTTTTGAAGGAGAATAAATACATATTTGATATTTGAGAAGTAGAATATATGTAGATGTGTGGAAGTGAGTATATACATTTTTGAACAAGAGTATATGTGTTGAGAAAGAAGGAGATTGATTGTAGAACATGTCATTTACAAGAAGAGTTTGAAAAGGAAAATCAGATATCCATCATTCATTGAAGAAGCAATGTTAAAGGTGGAGTATTATTCTTGATATTATTGCTAAGTTACTACTTGGCAAGTGGGGGTTGATTCCTCTAGTAGGTTGGTGCCTATGAACATTAGGGGTTGGTTCTCCTTGTAGGTTGGTGCCTACTAAATCAGTTTAAGGGGTTGGTGCTCCTTGTAGGTTGGTGCCTACTAAACTACAAAATTGGTGATTCAAGTAGGTTGGTGCCTACAATCTTTGTAATTTCATATAAAAACATAAAATATAATTGGTGGTGTCAACTTGATCATATTGTGTCTTATTACATAGTTGATATTGTGTTGAAGTTTAAAAGTTGATAAAGTTGAGAGGGTAAAAGTTTGTTGATATACTGATTCACCCCCCCTCTCAGTATATATTTGTGCTCTTCAATGTGGAGGAACGAGAAAACAATTATCTTACACTTATTACTTCCCAATGCAATCGAGAGGAGCTTAACCTCCTTTTGGGTAGTTTTCTCAAAAAACTAAAAATTGACCCAAATACTGAATAATCTAAGATTTATTAAATTCATTTGCAATTTTATAACCATATATTATAAATTGTTTTCCTAGGATGAGTCTGATGAGGATGAGGAGGAAAGGGGTAATTGACTATAGGAGTAGTATGGGAAATAGAGTTGATAATAGGGATCGTAAATGCTAAGATCTCAACTATTTTCAAAAACTCGGTAGCTTTCATAAAAAGAATCTTCAGCCTCTTCTCCAACCATTTTGCATGAGATTTACTGATATCAAAACAAGGGAATTTACAGATTTTCTTAGTAGGGTTGGGCTAAACTTTTAAATTTATCATAAGTCATTATATAAAGAAAATTCTTACACCCAAATTTCAGCTACAACCATAGGTAAAAAATTGAAAGGAAAGATAAACCATATATTTCAAAGCATAGAGAAAAAAAAAATAGGGGGATAATGAGGTTCACCTTAGCGGTTGACAGCTAAAAACATCAAAAACTAGCTGAAGAACATAATTTCCTTCTCTCCAATCATTTAGTCACTTCCCAACCACAAAAAATACCCATTCCTCAAATAGATTCAACCAAACCACAAAGGAAAACAATCTTGAAATTTTTGCACAACCTTGTTGGACATTAGGAAGGAAGGATAGTATGACACCCACTAAATATATCCACCACTTGGCCAAACCAAATCACACAAAATCCCATACCAAGAGGTCATTATTGTAGCTCATAATAATAAGAAAGAGAGATGGAGAAGAAAACACATAATCAAGAATGATAGAAAAAGAAAAAAAGTCTTTCAATAATATATGATGCCACCCATCCATTCAAAACAATGAGAGGTATGAGAATAACTCGACAAGAACAGAACCAATTGATCATATAAAATGGTGAATATCACTATTGGAAGTAGCAAATATATTATTTGAAAACATAAAAAGAAGATTTTATAATGTCCATAACATATTAAGATAAAAATATAGCATTAATTGAAAACAAGTAAACTTGATCTTGCTTGAAAGATCATAATGTGGTAGAGATCAAATAAGCATACAAAATTCAGACACAACAATATTGGTTGTTTACATATAAAAAAATTGTAGTTCAATATGCTAGAGGGTCTATCAATGTGAAATTTGGAGAACCAATAAAACAACTTCATTTTTTAAGAATTTTGACAATGGAATTGTTTAACAAATAGTTTAAAAATTCCATGCAATTGGAATCTATGTAATAGAAACACTATGAGAAAAATGTCATCTTTGTATTTCTCATATTCAATTTATGCCAATTCTAGAAAGCTTTGTTCAAGGAGGTCTCCATTTAAGCAGCAATCAATGTTTCCTTCTTTCCTATGTGATGTACAATTTAGATTGTAACAGTAGGAAAGTTGGCTGGTTTTATTGCATTATGTGCAATTAGCAGAACCTTTTTCAACATACTTGTCAAATAGCATCGAGCAATGACATGTATTCCAACAACCTTCAAAGGGGGGCATGTGGAAATTATTTGCCTTGAGTGTTCCAAGTCCCTATGAATAAAGAGTACTTGTTATGTATTTTGTAGATAACAAATAATCTAATAGTTATGTCATATAAATATAGAACTTGAATTATGTTTTTTTGTGCTCTTGTTTGTATATTGCATTTAGCAAGGGTTTGCAACTGTGCTTTTATGCATTCATCATTGAGATCCTCCAAAAATTTTGATTGTGTTATGCATATTACATTTGTACCTTTTGGCCCATTTCTAATAACATTTTGAAAAGAAGGAGAGGCATGTGTTTTGTTGAAAACATGTGTTGTAGATATGCACACGATTCTATGTTATTACTTGGGATAACAACCTATAAAAGAAAATTATTAATCCATTTAAGAAGTTTCAATAAAAACAAAGATGAATATGAAAATAAAATATAAATGGTTAGCTATATATAGTAGCCATGTCTTCTTGGAGCGCCATATTTGGCATGCAAACCAATATTTGTTTTTGTTAAAATGATAAGATGTAGATATTGCTCCAAATGAACCTACTGAATACTTACAATTTGCTTCTACTGGTTGGGAGATAGTGAAGTCAAGATTTGTAGACACCTAAAAATGTCCTAGCTTGTGAACTAGCATTTTGGCACTCATATTCATCTATTAATTAAGTGATTTAACATTGTTTAACTAATTCATCATCAAACAACATCAAACAGCACCAAACAACATCGAACAACATCAAACAACATCGAATAGCATTGAACAACATCAAACAACATCGAATAGCATCAAACAACATCGAACAACATCGAACAACATCAAACAACATCAAACATCAACATGGAATTGCCTCATAATATCTCGTAATGACTCAACATTGTCTTGTAACATCTCAAAATGACTCAGAATCATCCTATAACATCTCGAAATAACTCAAAATCATCCCATAACATCTCAGAATGACTCGAAATCATCCTGTAACATCTCAGAATGACTCAGAATTGTCTTGTAACATCTCAGAATAACTTGGAATTGTCCTGTAACATCTCGAAATGACTCAAAATCATCCCATAAAATCTTGGAATGACTTGGAATTATCTCGAAATATCTTAGAACCATCCTGAAATAGCTTGAAATCATCTTGTAATGTCTCAGATCATCTCAAATCATCTCGAAATCACCCCAAAACATCTCGAAATCATCTCGTAATATCTCAAAACATCTCATAATCATCCTGCAACATTCCCACATTGCACCATATCAAAAAGACATCAAAAACCCTAATTCCTCTATTAATTGAATAATACAACATTATTTAATTAATTCACTTTTTCATCATTTTAGACAAGTTAAATAAATTTCACTTATTTAATGAAGTCCTGAATACCCTAAATTCCTCTATTGATTAAATAAAACAACATTATTTGATTAATTCATGTTTCATCATTTCGATCAATTAAATAAATCACATTTATTTAATAAAGTCCTAATTTCACTTTATTTCCTCTTGATTGATTAAATAATGCCAATTATTTAATTGTGTCACTAAATCACCTTATTCCCCTAAGTAGATTAAATTATTAAATAATAATTTAATTACAACACTTTCCCTCCAAAATTTGAATAATTAAATCAAACTAATGCAACTTTGTTTGCAAAATTCAAACTTGAATTGCACGTTCAACTCCAAAAAGGCATTAATTAATTAAATCAATTAATTCATATTCCTCACCCACTTTCTAATTCAGGAAATTACGATTGTACTGAGCAATCTAATCTATTAACTGATCAATCCAAATTGTTAAATGAACAATCTAGTCTATTGATTGATCAATCAAAATTCCTAACTAAGCCATCAAATTCCTAACTAAGCCATCAAAATCCTAACTGATCAATCTAAATTTGTTAACTGATCAATCACATCCCTCACTGGCCAATCTATTTCTTAGTCACCCAAATTGTGTAACCAAATATGCACAATTTTCTCATGTCTAAATCCTCTCAACACACTTTGACTGTTGATCTGGATATTCTTCAACACGATCTTGATCGTTCATTTCGAATTTCATTTTCTATATAACAAACCCCTTTCCTCATAAATAAGGATCATATAGTCAACATACATTGAGCAAAGAAGTGTTGTCAAGAACTCCATTGAGAGAGCTTCACCATTTTATTCAATCAACCAACCAAAATAGTCACTCATCAATATTTTGCACATGAACTTCGGAGGCTTCACGGTGATAAGAACAACCCAAAATCAGGCAAATACACTCCAATATGGAATGGTAAGACTGTGTTATTCATGTGCATTCAATATTGTAATCATAGATTCGTTTATGCATGTTATAATAGCTTATTTTTATTTTGTATGTGTAGGTTTATATCTTAGATTAGTATGTTTAATCTTAATTTAGATTCTTATATTTGACATGTTTTGATCTATCTTCCAGCCTAATGTTCTCCCCCTCACATAAGAATTAATCTATGTTGATTGTAAATAGTTGGAACACTTTCAACTATGCTTTTAGTGGTTAAGAAAAGGTAAAAATCTCATCACCTCTTTCATATTAAGTTTTAGACTTTATTAGGAAGTTGGTAATGTGAATTCTTGAACCAATAGACATAGGAGGCAAGAATGTATATATCAAATTGTTGTTAGTATTTATAGTTATAGTCATTTGACCATTGCAATCTACGAGGTCGACATGTACTATTTTTTCTTTAGTTTGGATGTTGGTACATTTTATAGATGTAGTACCACATATAGCAAGGATAACTCCAAATATAGAACCAACTCTACTCGGCCCATGCAAAGCTCCAATATCATACCACGATTTGGAGTCGTTGAAATTAGACTATAAAAATGGAATTGTGTAGTTAATTGTGTGTAGTAAAAACACAATATACTTTTTAACATTGAAGAATATAAAGTGCATATCATTCTAAATTGTGGGAATATACATTATATTTTCCACTATGTATGGTAGTGGTTGTGGAAATGAATGCAAAATGTAGAAGCAAATACAAAGTTGTTTGAAAAAAAATTGTTATGAAAGAGCACTACTACAAGTCAATACCTTTCTTTTCTTTGGCTACTTTGTGTGTTCACATTGCTAGGATATGTGCTTTTTAGTTCAATGCTTTCCAAATGGCTATAGCAAGAAAAAAAAATTGTTAGTCATAAAATTTGTCAAAAAAACCATTTAAATTTTTACTTATTTGGAAGAATTGACATTTCTTACCATTTTGTTATGTGTGCTTGTGTAGGTATAGACAACGATTCATCAAGATATTTTCCTATGAGTTGCATGTTTTTGACAAAACTACAAAATAGAAATTTTTTAACTTGTTTAGCTACCTATTTATGAAATATTGTTTTCCAATTATATTCAAATATGTATTTTATATGCCAATAGTGGTATAGTGTGATGGTTAAATTTTTGTGGTGTTCTTCTTTCCATCAAGGTTCAAACCCCACTAGGGTGTTATTGTTAAGTGTTTAAACTAGGGATGAGGTCCCCTATTTGTGACCTCATTTATTCATAGCTCTAGGTCAAAATTGTTTGCCCCTTAAAAATATATATATATATATGTATTTTATACATTTGAATGTTGTTTTATACTTGTTTTTTGGCTAGTGTAAATACCTTTCCTCTAGTGTATTATTGATTGTATGAAAATTCATTGATGGAGTTTTATTAATTTGGTTCATGTCTAATTACCTTTGACAAAACAAATGTGTTAGTCAATTTTGATTTACATTGGATATTTAGTTAAAGAAAGTAAATTATTTTTATTGTCCACATAATTTACTTATTTTTTGTGGCATGTTTTGCTTTTGCAGTTACTGAAGTAGATAATGTATTTTTTCCCGATATTCATGATTTCAAGTCACCTGCAAAATAATGTTTTTATTTTATTCCATTATATGAATTATGATTTGAAAAAATAGTATAATTAATAATTTATAATACTATTTTTTACTAAGGGATAATGTATGTAGAGAATCAAACCCTTTTAATGTCAATTTTCCTTGCAAGTTTCCCATTTGCAAGATACCTAGCATAACTAGGAAATATTGCCAACATGAAATATAAGAATTTCATGATCAATCCAATATGATTCGAATCTTTCATTTGTTTTTGTCTATGCATAATTGTTTGTCTAGATGTGATCAATTATGAACTTGGACAAAGGTTCTATGTTTTCAAGTAACAAGTTCAAGTTGTGTTTATGCATGTTCTCTTAAGAATTTATTTTTTTGGATGAGGTGTGGTAGATATTTTTAAAATTGCTTATATTCTAGTTGGTTCCATGCTTAAAGTGGTCTTTTGCTTCTGTGCTTAACAAGTTTGGCCTAGGGTTTTAAGGTCTAATACCCTCGTTTCAATTTTCTCAAGCCTTAAACCCTTGTGTTATATTTTTGCATTGACCTGCTTTACTAGGTTGTTAGTTCTCCTAGTTACAACTTATTTCATGGTTCACATTGTCTTTACCGGCCCCTCTGCCTAATTCTGCCAGTCATCGAGTGTCTCCCAAAATTTTAATATTCCAAAGTTGGGACAAAATTTCATTTTTGTAAAGACTTAAATCATAAGTCTTTAAATTAATTTTTCTAAAGGGTCATGACTCTGTCACCCTAGTTGAGCCCCTTTTTATAACTAATGGTGTCTGCACGTGTAGAAATCCATGTCGTCGGATGAAAGGACCGAGTTCCCAGCTTTGTGTGCACACCGCGTAGTAATAAAAAATGCATTTTTGAAGGGTCACGCGGCGTGTGCGATCGCACCACACATCTTATATCTTATGTGGGACCCAATACCCACTATCGAGCTTGGTCTCCTAAGGGAGTGAATCGATGGCTCTAACGTACCACCTGATCTTAATCTAGGTCATAGCGCATGTGTTACACATGGTCATAATTACTGCTACCTAACTCTTTGTGTGGTCTACATAATGGCAACACGTGGACTCTGCTAGTGGCGTGAGGAGCCTAGGCGGGACCTATGGGTGGTGGATGTGTTTTTTGACTGGGATGGGCATCATTGGCCAATGGATTTGGCATGATGGAATGGATTTTTCAAACATCTTTGACTCGATCTGAGTCATCTAGAGGACCACCTCATCGATAAATCAACGACTTACATTCAAAGAACAGAATCAGCCATGTGATGGTCATGTGGGCTCTACAACGAGTGAGCATTAATGGTGTATTCTCTTTAGAGGATGTCAATTTGATCTCTATGCATGTGAAGAGCTATTTCCCTACAATTATGAAGAATGATACACAAATTCCCATGTACTTGGGAGATTAACGATGGTGAAGTGGATGCCAATGAATAATCACTAGCTCACTCATGTTTTATTGAGCATTGATTATTGACATCATCAATTCACTCAATAAATGTAGATGAGGGCTCATCATTTTTACCATTACAATCAGGATTCTAAATTATATGTTCTTGTGCAGAGGGTGGTGTTTTCTCTGACCTATAAGTTTGTAGTTTCGTATATTGATGCAAGATGAGTAGGTTGACTACTTCCCCATCATCTCTACGAAGATCTACCAAGTATAATGTGAAAAGGTCTCATGATGATGCATAAAAATGTGAGCAGAGTACCTTCATCCTAAAGGAAGAATGCCAGGGGTCTATATCATTTTTTACCAGATGTAGCTCTTGACTGAGTGGCCATGTCATGACTGCTAAGGAGGCAGTGGATATCAAAGAATAGAATCCTATAGAGTTTATTCTAGGATGGAAATTGAAGATAAGGTATGGTCAGGGCACTTTGAAAAGGAAAAATTTGCCCATTGACATTTTTGATTGCTCTCTTGATACTGATATAGAAACATATTATGGTTATGGCCAATACCTTAAGGCTTTAACCGAAATGGCTAGTGTGAATGAAGAGGTGCTCCTAGTTTCCCCTGTTTATATGAAGGAACCATGTGAAGTTGTTTGTTCTAGTGTTAAGAAGTGTGTTGATGAGGAAAAGGAAGCAGTTGTTTCACCTCCTACTATGGTGAAGATGTGAAGTGGGTGCATGTACCGTGGTCCTAATGCTAGTTTGGGTTCTAGATGATGGAGGTGGTGTCTAGGTTTTTAAAATTTTGTTTTGATGATAATGTTGGGGTTTGCGCTTGTGAATGTGGACAACAAGGCCTCAATGACATTTTTCAATGGTTGTGGTGGAACTAACTAGTTTTGATGGTTGTTACAAATTTTGATTCCCTTGCTCGGTAAATGATTACATCTAACCATCTATGAATTTTGAAATGCAAGTGAATTTTTTTTTTGAAATGAAATATTTCTGAAATGTAACTATAATGAACCCGATGCTTGTTGCTCCCTTAGTCTATAAAAGGGATTCCAAGGCTCATTACAAACGTCATATTTTTTAGTCCAAAATGGTCTAGGTAGGATACAAGTATAGTGAACAAATATAATGCAAACTTCCTAATGAATCTGCTAGCTAATTGTCTTTGGTATGGGTTTTGTATGTAATAGTCTTAAATACTTTTACATGAATGGCTGATATCAAAACAACTCTACAAAATTAAAGTATGTACTCTCCTATGTACAATTTTTGCAAATTATGAATGAAAATATCAAGTATCTTTTCATTTATTTTCAATGGTTTAATTGAATGTATGATTCGGTTCTATGTTTTAACTAAAAGAGTTAATTAAATACTTGAAGTGAGTCATAGGTCTAAGAATTTGCAAAGAATTCGGTAAGAAGTAATATTTTAAGTACAATGAGTTTTTGTAATGTAAGGCATTATGAAAATGGTCCACCTATTTTAGGGTTAAACAAATTTGTGTATTACTGAGTATTTCATATTTGACTCCATTTACCCAATTGATGAGGCACTAGCCTATTTGTCAAGAATTTATGTCATCTAGTGAGTTAGTGAAATGCCTAGCCATAGATTCAAAATTTGAACAATACTTATTCAAATTCTATCAATTCTAAGATGTAAGTCTCATACATACCCGTGTTCTTGGTGAGTGAATAGCTATTTTCCTGAAGATCAGTGAAATCTTTGTGGATTTTGTTCATTTGCAAGCTATAGGAACCTATATGTGCAGGAGTGTTCTCCATTTAAATGAATCAGAATGGACACAAATAGGGAAATACCCTCCTAGGTCCCATAGAGCCTAAAGTGTAGGAGTAAGGATATCAAGAATCTTTGCTCCTTGTTTTGGCCACTAGCCTATGAATTTCTTGAACATTAGGATCGACATCCCTTTAGAGCATTCCTAGATTTAGTTGGAAAATTAACACCAACAAAAATGATGACTTTGCTGTGGAGAAATCTGAGAAATTTATAAATAAATTATCCCAGTTGAAGATCGTAACATCACAGAGTCAAGCATTTGATGGATCTGAACATTTTTTTCAGATATTGAGAATTTTTTGAGCCTAGAAAGATTTTGGTTGCAACAAAATACAAAGAATTTATGAATGACTCCATTGGTCGAGACAACCTAGAACAAGATTTACTTTTGAAAGGACTTCATATTTATTTGAAGTTCAATCCTCTATGAAGGAGGTAGTGAATCTGGCTTAAGAACCTAATGAAGAACATGTAGAAGTTCCAGATCTACAAATTTTGCGATCACAAAAGAGTTTAGTAGCTATTGTAAATTTCCCGATATTCTCATAGACATATTTCATGATTAAGCAAACAGGTTATGAGAAGTCTTCAAGAATAGAAATGTAATTGGTTCCCAATTAAGTGAAGAAGCATTGATAGAGGGAAATTCTAATAGAGTTTTTCATGCTTCTAGAATGTAATGTGAAATTCATGAATTATAATAAAGAGGCATGTTATGTTTAAATCCTAAGAAAAATAGACAAAAAGTTGCACTATAAAAGTTTGAGAGCTTACGTACAAAGATAATTTGAACCACTCTTTGACAAAATCTGGTAAGGCTTGCAAAGGCAAGGTAAAATTACCTTATCAAATTGTATACCCTGATATAAATATGAGTGAAACAGAAAATAATGGATATCCTTTGTCACATCAAGTGAATTTTAGTACTGAAAGATATAGTGCTATAGATTTTAGTAATGTTCATGGTTATCCAAATGATATACCACCCAAAATCACAGAAAATCTACCTAAGTATTATGGTGCAAAGGATGAATCAGCAAGCAAACACCTATAAGATTTTGTTGATATGATGGGAGATTATGAATTGAATTTTGAAGATGTTGTCATAAAGTTGTTTGTTCAATCTCTAAAAGGAGATGCAAGGGACTGGTTCTCCTTTCTACCAACATCTCCTATACATTCCTGGTATGATTTTAAGCTAGCATTCATGGAACAATTTGATGAGAGATTCAACCCATGTGTGTTAAGGAAAAGTTTTATGCAAATCCATAGAAAAGAGGACGAGTTGGTCCCTTCTTTTAATCTTAGATTTTCAAAGATCATAAGGGAAATCATAGAGAATATACATTCAAATGATGATGAGTTTTTGGTTGTGTATTTAGGTGCATTTGATAGAAAGATGAGCTATCTTTTAAGAGACAAAGAACCCACAACACTACGCCAAGAATACCAAATTTTTTATAGACCTTGAAAACAATTTGAAGTATTTGATGATGAAAGGATGCTTAACTACTAATATTGTTCATTCTGGCACATCTTGTGCAAATTTAATCAATGAATCAACCAGTAAAGGATCGTGTTGAGAAGATAAGGCTCCTATTGTCCCATGTTCCCCATCACCACAGTATGCATATCAGAGTGAGCCCCAAGTAAAGTATCCACAAGATCCAAATAAAGCTAATCATGTATCTTATACAAATAGAATATATGAAATAAGAAGAGGCCAAGGTGAATTATCCCATTACCTATTCCATAGGTTTGTGGATGTTTTGTTGGAAATACCAAATAAAATCAATCCTAAAGAATCAATGTGCATTGACTTGTTTTGTGAAATATACTAGTCAGGGATGAGTATGTTGCCAAAGGAATTAAAGCCTAAAAGTATAAGACAAATAGTTGATTGGATAAAATTAATAGAAGGAATTGGGAGTAACCATGCACAACATCAGATGCGCTTGAATAATGATGGTCATAGACCTACTGAGGCAGAGAAAGAAATAATGCAAAGAGATGAAGAAGATGAATTAGAATTTGAGCATATATTTTGTTGTGTAGGTGAATATAATGATTGTAATCAATTCACCAGTGACACATGGGCAGTTTATTACAATAGTCATTAAGATGATGACCCACATTGTCATGGAAGGTATGATGTGTACTTGAATTCCTACGAGGTATTGAGGGGTGAAGAGCTAGATGAAATATGAATGATTGCCCCATTAAGTGATTTGATCAATAGCTGTGATTCTAATGCTGATGATTCTCAGCCACTTGCCAATGATCAAGATATTGATAACCAAAACTATGGCATTTAGTTTGAGGGGTCTAAATTTAGTCTTATTATTGATGGATTCTCAGCCACTTGCCAATGATCAAGATATTGATAACCAAAACTATGGCATACTGTGGTAGTTATGATGATATAGATTCATGTCTTTCTTTTTTTGAACATGATTACCCCTACCAAATGAAGGTAGACCTTTTCTCAGGAGTCTCTAGGGATTTTGATTGTGATGGTGGGCTGCAAGATTTCCATCGTCATATAAAGGGAGTAGAATATTCTTGGGAAGAGATGAGTGTAATGGATAATCCCCTTTTTGATGAACCTTTATACATATCAGTTTACAAAAGATGAATCACCTTATTGGTGCAAGGATAATCCACTCTTTGAGGACTCTGATGGTGCTTTGAATGTATGGTTAGGGTATGATTATGAGCAGGTATAACATTGCACTAGAAATTTTTTTGATAAGAATGCTCATGAAGTTTTCACATTTTGTACTACTTTGGAGGATGAGACTAAAGATCAAGGGGAGATCAAACTCCTTGAGTGTTTCTCCTAGGAATATGATTACCTCCATGAAAGTGACTTGCAAATTTTTCAACTACATGAGGGAGAGCACTTTGAATTTGAAAGTGATGAGGGGTATAAGAACAAAATTGTCATTGCTCAGTGTGTAAATGTTGAGTCTGATGTCAAATGCTTGGAGAATGATGTGTGCATTAATAAGGGAAGATTTTCAGCATTTAGTGATCGAGCTACGCGTTTTGATGCACATATAGATTGTGGATTGGCATTAAGGCTCACCAATGATGAATGCAAATTTGGCTCATATGTAAGGTAGCCAACATGAATGTGTGGTTGAGTTCTTTGTTAATGCTCCTCACCTCTTGGGCATTATTATGTATTTTATTCCACTTAATGAGGATGACATTTATGGGAAGCATGGTGAAGACCTTCTTGAATCTATTTCATTATTTTTCGATGTTTCAGGAGATTGTTGGCCTAGTTTGTTGCACAGTGCTTTTGAAGGTTTTAATTTTGATATAATGATTGAATGTGATCAAGTGGAGTATGGGTGTTTCCTTTTTCCACTCCAATGTAACAATTCTGAAGTTTATAAGCAGGGTAGTTCTGAGGCATTTTGGATCAATTGTATCCATCATAATGATGTTGACTGTTGGAAATTGCCTGGTATGAGTATTCATCCAATGCAGGTATGTGAAAGAGAGGCCTTTGATGCAAAAAAGATTTGGCTCCAAAGCTTGGAGAATATTGAAACGTCAGGCTTAAAAATTGAGGCTAGTGGAATTGGGTGAGATTTCCTAATGGGGGGAAGTTTTGTATAGTCATGTAAATTTTGTATATAGGTTTGGTGTGTTTCCTTTTTGTTGTGTCTGCTTGTCTTTTCTAGACAAGCTCCTAGTTTTTTTCTCTTTCTGGGCTGGTCTGCTTCTACCTGAGATTTGAATTCTTGCCATACCCACCAGGGGTATGCATCCCCAAGTTGGAGCCACAGGTAGAGATTTTAAAAATTGCATATATTCTAGTTGGTTCCATGCTTAAAGTGGTCTTTTTCTTCTATGCTTAACAGGTTTTTCCTATGGTTTTAACGTCTAATACCCTCATTTCAATTTTCTCAAGCCTTAAACCCTTATGTTATATTTTTGCATTGACCTTGTTTACTAGGTTTTTGATTGTCCTAGTTACAACTTATGCCATGGTGCTCATCATCTTTATCGGCTCCCTCTTCCTAATCCCTTCAATCATTGGGTGTCTCCCAAAATTTTAATATTCCAAAGTTGGGCCAAAATATTTTTCATTTTTAAAGAATTAAATCTTAAGTCTTTAAATTATTTGTTCTAAAGGGTCATGACTCCATCACCCTAGTCGAGCCCCTTTTTTTATAACTAAAGTTTTTTGCACATGCAAAACTCCACGTCGTCGAATGAAAGAACTGAGCTCCTAACTTTGCATGCACATGACGCAACAATAAAAAATACATTTCTAAAGGGTCATGTGGCATGCGTGATTGTGCCACATGTATTCTATCTTATGTGGAACCCAATCCCCACTATTGGGCTTGGTATCCTAAGGGAGTGAATTGACGGCTCTGATATACCACCTGATATTCATCTAGCTCGTAGCGCATGTATCACACATGGTCTTAATTAAAGCTACCTAACTCTTGGTGTGGTTCGTGCGATGGTGACATTGGACTCTATTAGTGGTGTGAGGAGGCTAGGTGGGACCCGTGGGTGGCGGACGTGTTTTTTGACTGGGATGGGCATCATTGGCCAATAGATTTGGCATGTGACAGCATGGAGTTTTCAAACATCTTTGACTTGATCTGAGTCATCCAGAGGACCACCTCATCGATAAATCAATGGCTTACATTCAAAGAATAGAATCGGACATGTGATGGTCATTTGGGCTCTGCAACGAGTGAGCTTTAAGGGTGTATGCTCTTCATAGGATATGAATTTAATCTTTGTGTGTGTGAAGAGCTATTTCCCTACAATTATGAAGAATGATACGTAGATTCCCATGTACCTAGGAGATTAACGGTGGTAAAATGGATGCCAATGAATAATCACTAGGTCAGTCATGTTTTATTGAGCATTGATGATCAACATCTTTAGTTCACTCAATAAATGTGGACGAGGGCTCATCATTTTCACCATTACAATTAGGATTCTAAATTCTCTATGCGTGTACAAAGGGTGGTGTTTTCTTTGGTGTAAGTTTACAATTTCATATATTGATGCAAGATGAATAGGTTGAATGTTTTGCCATCATCTCTGCGAAGATCTTCTAGGTATAATGTGTAAAGGCCTCATGATGATGCTAAAAAACATGAGCAGAGTACCTCCATCCTGAAGGAAGAATACCAAGGGTCCATATCAATTGTTAGTAGATGTAGCTCTCGACTGAGGGGTGAGGTCGTGATAGTTGAGGAGGTTATGGATATTAAAGAACAAAAGCCTTTGGATTTTATTCCAACATCAAAAACAAAGATAAGGTATGGTCAGGCCACTCTAGGAAGGAAAAATTCACCCATCGACGTTTATGATAGCTCTCTTGATACTGGTATGGAAATGGATTCTGGTTATGGCCAATACCTTATGGCTTTAATCGAAATGGTTGGTGTGAATGAAGAGGTTCTCATAGTTTCCCCTATTTCTACGAAGGCACCATGTGAATTTGTTGGTTCTAGTGTTAAGAAGTGTGTTGATGAGGAAGAGGGGGTAGTTGTTTCTCCTCCTACTATGGCGAAGAGGTGAAGTGGGCACCTGTACCATGGTCTTGGTGTTGGTTTGGGTTTTGGGTGATGGAGGTTGTGTCTAGTTTTTTCAAATTTTGTTTTGATGATAATGCTAGGGTTTGTGCTTGTGAATGTGGATAACAAGGCCTCAATGGAATTTTGCAACAGTTGTGGTAGCACTAAATGGTTTTGATGGTTGTTACAAATTTTGATTCCCTTTCTCAGTAAATGATTACATCTAACCATCTAGGAATTTTGAAATGCAAGTGAAATTTTGTTTTGAAAAGAAATATTTATGAAATGTAACTTTAATGAGATTGATGATTGTTGCTCCCTTAGTCTATAAAAGGGATTCCAAGGCTCATTACAAACATCAAATATTTGAGTCTAGAATGGTCTAGGTAGGTGCAAGTACAATGAACAAATATAATGTAGACTTCCTGATGAATCTACTAGCTAATTGTCTTGGGTATGGGTTTTGTATGTAATGGTCTTAAATAGTTTTACATGAATGACTAATATCGAAACAAATCTACAAAATCAAAGTATGTACTCTCTTGTGTACAATTGTTGCAGATTATGAATGAAAATATCAAGTATCCTTGTTTATCTTCAATGGTTTAATTGAATGTATCATTTTTTTCTATGTTTTGACTCAAAGAGTTAATTAAATACTTAAAGTTATTCATAGGTCTGTGAGAACTTGCAAAGGATTCAGTAAGAAGTAATATTTTAAGTACAATGATTTTTTGTAATGTAAGGCATTATGAAAAATGGTCCACCTATTTCAGGGTTAAACAAATTTGTGTATTACTGAGTATTTCTGATTTGAGTCCATTTACCCAATTGATGAGGCACTGGAATGTTTGTCAAGAATTTATGTAATCTGGTGAGTTAGTGAAATTCGTAGCCATAGATTCAAAATTTGAACAATACTTATTCAAATTCTATCAAATTCAAATTCTATCAATTTTGAGATGTAAGTCTCATACATACCCATGTTCTTGGTGAATGAATATCTATTTTCTTGAAGATCAACCAAATCTCTGTGGATGTTGTTCATTTTCAAGCTATAGGAACCTATCTGTGTAGTAGTTTTCTCCATTTAAATGAATCAAAATGAACACAAATAGGGAAATACCCTCCTAGGTCCCACCGATCCTAAAGTGCAAGAGTAAGGATATCAAGAATAGTTGCTCATTGTGTTGGCCACTAACCTATGACTTTCTTGAACATAAGGACTAGCATCCCTTTAGACTATTCTTAGGTTTAGTTGGAAAAGAAACACCAACAAGGTGGATGTATTTCAATGTTGGAGTCACCTACAATGTAAATGAGGCTTTCAATTAGAGAAATTTACATTGTCTGATTAACAATTGTTATAATATTTGTAAGGGGTATTGTTGGTCTAGCATAGATATTACAAATATAAAGAGTTTGTTCAGTAGAATTCAATGCAGTCAATATTGCTTCAACATTATCTTGTATTAATGGTATTGAATTTGAAATTTGCAAATATTTTTTGGTGCAAGTTATTATCCCATGTACATGGTATGTTGCAAAGCAATTGTAATGTGGTAATACATTATTTATTATTGGTGTCTTTAAATATGTTTCTTATACATAACTAATGTTAGATGACATTAAATATTTTTCATGTATAATGTCTTATGTATGTATTTTGAAATGATGAGTATCCAATGTACATATGGTTATACATGATGTTTGACCCTTGTAATATATGCCATTTTGAAGAGTCCACTTAGTTGTTGTTTGTAGTCATAAATTTTCTTCTAAGATTTCTATTTTCACTTTAAAATATTTTGTTATTAGAGGGCTTAAAAAAATGATATGCAAGAAAGAGTTGTATAAGTCTACCTATGCTGGTGTACACCCAAAGGTTCAAATGCAAGGCCATGCATTGTAAGTCCTTATGATTTATGTATTATTTGAGCACATGTTATTTATATTGGAAATTATTTTCTAACAATATGTTTGCATTGAGCACTTATTTTTAGGATTAGTTTTGCAACTCGAAGTATTGGTACCCATCCATTGTCAAAGTATGTTTGGTTTATATGTGATAATTTTGTAGCTTGAGATTTTCCAATATGATGATCATTAAATTCAATCTATATAATGTCCATGTCAACATTTTGTGTATATGATTTTTTTGTGAACACAATGGCAGACAATTGAGAGGGGGGTAAATCAGTTGTCATAGAAATTACACTTAATAAACTTATTCTCAAATCTGATAATTAAACATGAAAGCATTAAACCATCAACACATCAGAAACACACATAACACCAAGATTTTTGCATGTAAATCCTATTAGGGGAAAAACCATGGTGGATGTTAATCCACAAGTTTATACTCTGTTAAAAGTATAGAGAGTGGGGAATGCACTTGCATTCAGGCACACTGCCTAGAGCTCACTACGCAAGTACAAAAAGGCTTACTGCCCAAAAGGAAGTCACACTATCTTACAGTTGCATTCAAATTAAAATGATCTAAATATTTTGAACTAAGAAAATAGCATCTACTAATTCCTAATTATATTTCTGGTTAAGCACATAAACTTTGTTCACTCTTCTTCACACTTAACTTATGCCTTTGAATGATGTGAACTTTATTCACACATCGAACTCACACTTCACACACGTCTCCTCACACATGTCTAAAATGAGATAAAAAATCTCTCATATATATCTGCAACCAAGAATAACATCATCTACATGTCAACTTCAATAAAATATAAAGTGAATAAAAACTGTCAGCCCAAAACCTAAATAATTATCAATCTGAATCAACCAAAGTCATCCAAAACATAGTAGGGACCCAAAATAACATTCTCAAACATGAAATAGTTTCAAAGATTATTCCTTGAAGATCCACAAAATGCTACATGTTAGAAACCAAGATCAGACATTCAAACCTAAACACCTTCCACAAAAGAGAAAAACAATGAAAAAGTAGAGCTTTGCATGAAGATGTGCAAATTGATATATTCAGGAATTCAATAATTACAATGAGATGATTTTATTTATAAAATAAAAGTATGCAACCCTAATGTTGACCTAAAAACAACTCAACTAAATAAAGCTTACTTATTAATTAAGTAAACTAATTATTACCTAAGAAAAACCTAAGTAAAGTTATGCAAGTGTAATTAAATATTAATTACACTAACACCCCCCCCCATAAGTGCAACTTAGGGAGACTAAATAAGCATGCACCTAAAACAAAGATGAATGCAAGAAATCATGAATGGGTCCCGGCAATAAGGCTTGATCAAGTACCCATGTACAAATGCAATAATGAGGTAGAGAAGGAAAACCCAGTGGGACAACCCCCCTACAATGAGATAACTGCTGCAAAGAAGCACTAGAAGAACACTGTAGAGTAACACTGGAACCATAATTTGACAAGCAAGGAAAGATACTTCTATTTACAAGAAACCATATCGGAATCATAATAATGCAACAGTAGACCCGATGCCACGAAATGCTCAAAAACTCCAAACTGGAACAACCCTGGAATCCATGAAGCAACAGTAGATGATATGAATGATGTATTACTAAATACAAAGTACAAAGATGCAAGTTGCACCCTCCCAACTGCCAAAATATCCAAGTAATCTCCAAAAAACCCATCAGGACAAATCTAGACTAAGTGATCAACTTGGGATAGATACAGGAAAAGTGGATGGACAGCAACATAGAGCTCCTCAATACCTTTCCAACGCTACAAAGATACCGAAAATCGGACATCGTGGCAAAAAGTTATGAGCTCGAAAGCATAAAATGTACATTTGACTTCAAACAGTAATAAAATGCACCAGCTACAAAATCTGACAGAAAACTAGCACCACTAGATAGTGCTCGGAACCAGCTTTCCAAAAATATCTCGTTTTCCAAATTTTGAAAACCAAGCGAAAAGTTATGCTCGTTTTCCCGATTCTGCTTATTTTGCAAAAAAAAAAAAAAAACAAGCCCCTAGGGCCGGATGCTGGTTGCCCATGTGACCCTGGTGCATAATTATTTTTTAAAAAATAAAAAAATACACCCAGAACTTGCCGGCAGTTAGCTAGACGGCTTGCGGTCACCGCCAGACCGGGCAGGCACCGCAACCATGCGGTTGGCAGGCTCCGCTGGGGCTCCGCTTCGTGGGCAATGTGCCACTGTGGCACCGGTCCATGGGTGGCGATCCGGCGGCACCCCCTGTTTTTTTTTTTTTTAAATATCACCTCGGAGTGCGTGCTAGGAAGGCCATACGGCCTTCTTGGCAAAAAACTTTTGCCTTCCGGATCAATTTCACCAAAATCGATGAAACGAAGGGCGATCTTAAGGTTTTGGGGTGCTGCAAATGTGATGGTAGTGTTCGTTTTGCTCCAAGATGCTCTAAAAAATAGGCTACCTCTAGAGCTTCCAAAAAAACACCGAACTTGAAACCCTCATAGATCTAGCAAACGATGACCAAAATCTACAAAATGAAAGCCAAACTTGACTTTTTCTAGCACTCTGAATCCAATGGTGAAGCCCAATCTGATCCAAGATGCTGCATATATGAACTCAAGGCATAAAATCCTCGAAGAACACTGAATGAACTCTGCAATGATTTTCTCTAGAATTTGAGAAGGGGTTGCATGTCAAAGCTCTGAAACCAAGTTAGAAACCAAGATCAGACATGGAAACCTAAACACCTTCCACAAAAGAGAAAAAAAATATAAAAGTAGAGCTTTGCATGAAGATGTGCAAATTGATATATTCAGGAATTCAATAATTACAATGAGATGATTTTCTTTATAAAAGCAAAGTATACAACCCTAATGTTGACCTCAAAACAACTCAACTAAATAAAGCTTACTTATTAATTAAGTAAACTAATTACTACCTAATCAAAACCTAAGTAAAGTTATGCAAGTGTAATTAAATATTAATTAAACTAACACTACAATCACCATGTCATCCATGAACATGAAAAACATGAATATGCAAGAGAAAATCTTCAATCGCAAGTGCACCGATCAATGCAAACCAATAACACAAATAGAGCATGATCTAGAAATATCCACAAGCATCATTAATCACCATAGAAGTATTCACATCAACTAAAATTACTAGAATCATATTATCTTCTTCTAGAAACACCACCTACAGTAACAAAATAACTGTCGGAACACAGATACTCATAACTCGATTAAATCTTTATGTAAACCTCTACAAAATTTAGTGGATAAATTAGATACACCTTGTTGGTGGTTTTTCCAACACTCCTTAGAAAAGCTATAGAAGGTATCCAACCTTCATTTCCAAGCATCTCACAGATGAATGGCCAACTCGACGGGTAAAGGGTTTTGAACCTTTAGGCTATGCGGGACCAAGGAGGGTATTTCCCTTTGAACTTCACATGGATTTAGTAGAATGAGTGAAAATCTTGCACATATATGTTCCCCTTCACCCAAATAGATATCATTTAGCAAAAGCTTGGAAATCCTTCACAGAAATAAAACTCTATTTTCTAGGAACATGGTTTCATTTTGAACTTGCATCTTAGAATAGGAAAATTTGATTTAATTTTGTTATCTTTATGAGTCCTTGACAAGGTATAGTAAATGCTTCACTAAACTACAAACACATACATAAAATAATCCAGTGCCTCATCCATTGGGAATGAAGTCAACCACATGACAGTCGGTAATGCATAAATCATGAAATTAATAGCTCACTTTCATAATGCCTTACACTATGAAAATTTACATTTACCAAAACACCACTTCTTATCAGAATCCTGAGTAATTGCCCAAAAACCTATGAATCCTCTCAAGTATTTTAATTAACCCCTTAGGCTAAAACAAGAAATCATACATTCAATTAAACATTGAAAGATAAATGATAAAACGCTCGGTTTGTTCATTCATAGTATTGTAATAGTTACTTACAGGAGAGTAGAGATCTTGATCATAATATCAATGAGTGATGCAAAATTATCTAATATTATCATGTATAGTACTTAAACCCAAGACAATACCCTAGCTTGTCACATATACATTTTGTATCATATTCATACTTAGCCTATACCTAAGCCATTTCCAAACTCAAAAATATCCTCCTAAAATGAACCTCGAAATCCATTTTATAAAACAAGGGAGCAACAAGCAAAGGGTTCATTTTAGTTACATTTCATGCCAATTTCAAGGCCATTTTTCCTCGTGGGGCTTTATTCTTGAACAAATATCTTTGCATTCATGTATCATGAGAAAACAAAAAGAAAAAGGGGAGCCAAGCCATCAAGCGAAGATTCCAAGAAAGCCTTTCAAAAGGTGTTTCCATCATAGTTTGCACTTTTCCAAAACATGGTAAGAGTCACCATCAAACCCAACAGCAAAAACCCCTCATAAAACCTTTGTCAGGAAACTGCATCACCAAGCTCGCGACCCAATCACGACAATCAACACATAGGTGTCACCCAGCCTTTTTATTTAGCTGAGTAGACACCCTCATCTGGCATTCTCATAGAGAGTGGAGTTACAACTACCACCTCCTCTTCTAAATCTATATAGGGCACAAGGGAAATAGGGCAATGGCCACTACCAAGGCCAACCCATTCATTCTCTTCTGAAGAGCTATCACTTATCACCACCAGAGGACTAGGTTTTCTAGAGCAAACCCTAGGGCCCACTGCCATCCTCATTAATTCTTTCACAAACACTACGAGTCCCTTCTCCTCATCACTGGCTAATTTCACTTGACAGGCTCATCGTCGGAGGTTGTAATCCTCTCTAATTGTAGTAGCTCTCCCTTTCCACTTACGAGTGCTCCTCTTAGCCATCAGAACGACCAGTGCCTCTGTGATCGCTATTACCTTCTCAGGTTCACAAGCTAATGGCTCCTGTGAGCTCAAATGACGTGACTTGTGCACTAGTGTGGAGGAAGATGTTAGCTAACTCATTTTATTGGTAGCACAAATCTGATATGTATGGGAAAAATAGCAACCTTCACAACGAGATCCCAAGATAGAAACAACGCGAACTGCACTAGCACCAGACACAAAAGAGATTACCAAAATTTAGGAAGAACAACATATTCGCCAAGGTGCCAGCCCACCACCCTAGCAATAAATTACCATGCGACCGCACTTACTACTCAACACTTGTGATAATTAACCACAAGTACAAAATTGAAAGAGAAATGGTAAATAATCTGCACAACTATCATCATTAAATAGAGGAATTCCAACACACTGTAATTGACGACCATCCTGATTCGCTTGCGTGATCGAAAAATCAATCACTTGCATGTTGCATCTTAGTCGTCGATCACCAAGAATTAATTCTTTATCAATGAGGATCATTAAGGATCACCACTTTCTTTACTGGTCAAACTTAGAAACAACAAAAAATTCTTTAAAACTACCACGTACCTGACCATATCCCAAGAATATCAATATTTGGCATGTGCACCGTTGATCCTACAACCACGAGAAAATCCCAACCACAAATTTCAAAAAAAATTCTCACTTCTAGTTCGTCCTTCCTGTACGTGTTTCATCAAGTGATGGCTAAGAAGCCAACGATGAAAAATCAACCATAGATTTTCATCATGCAAGGATCCAGACTGTTGGCACCTAATCCTCACTATTGATCGCATGTGGACAACTGCCCTCATTATCCCAACCAATGATATACCGAGCATACTAGATGGATAAAATTGACCCATCAGCGGCCACAGGTTCCAACCTAACCCATGAAGGACAACACACGATAAATGGGAAGCTAGTGATACAAACCATGATTACTCCCTTGATTCCAAACTTTAACCCATCGCCCATTGTGTGTTCGCGCCAAGTAGACCATCCCCAACCAACGAAATATTACATCTTGGTGATGGAACATAAAAAAGACATCGGTGGTCGCAAGTCCAATTACATCCTTCACAAGACAACCAATGATAGTTAGGAGGGGAGCGATGGGTTAAAATGTTGACCGCATCGCTCATCGGGCGTTACTCCACCATGGACACAAACAAACCCATGAAGGTATGCAAGTGGCTAATACAAAAGAGGAAGGACATAGCTCATCATGGGTTACTTAATGAGACTTGAAAATAGACAAGTGATGGGCGATACAAGACTCAAAACCCAACTTATGGAGAGATTAATGACACATGTGCCAAAAGTTGTTTTTAAAAGATGACCTAGTCGTGATGGGTGAAATAATGAAAGGGTCAGTAAATCATGAAACTTAGGGCTATTATTGACTAAGGAAAAGAATGGGAACCAATACAACTAGTCAACTCGAAATTAGAACACAAAGTCCAGATGAGGTGTGATCATGGAGAACATTGCAAGACCAAAACCCTACAATTTCAGTGGAACCAGGAAAAATTTAAGGGTTCCACCAATGGCTCTGAGTGGGGATGTATGCCTCATGCATAGCAAGATCTCAAAATCTCAGGTAGAATCAGACCATTTGAAGACAAAGAATTAGATCCTTGGTATTCTCTTGGCTCTTCATCAACTTGGTATAGTTTGATGGCCCCAGGCCATCAAACAAAAAAAGAACACTCAATTATTTTCTTGTCAAAAACCTTGTCCTATTGTTCTTGTGGCAAGCATATCCATGGGTCAAGCATACCAAGGCAGCTTAAATTACTCCAGTTGGCATCTCCAATCATGCCTTGCATACTATTTTCCATTTCATCAGCTTGAAAGACCCAAGTCCCACCTGATTGAGATAGCGAGCCAAAACATTCATAATCCACCCGATTGTTATCCAGGAAATCATACTACCATTCTTCATATATTCCTTGGTACATAATGTAAACACTCTTTGTAGTTCTAGAAAGAAAAGAACTATTGTTTATGCTATCCCTTTCACAACCCAAGTGAGTATCATTATTATCTGATAAGAAAAATCAGTAATAAGGCCCAAAAGCTAAGGAGAATCTACAAAAAAATAAAGTACACAGTCGTACTGGCCAACATCACACACCAGATTAGGAACATGCACATTAGACCCTATCTTTTCACAATCAACATATATTGAATCACCTCGTACATTCTCACTAATAGTGACATTATTTCCATCATTACAGGAGTTAAGATTCCTGACCTCTGTCCACTTATTGTTGGTGTCTACATTAGTACATTGGTCATCACACCTATCTGAGACTTAGGGGGTTAACTGATCTAAGTCAGTAGTTGTGATAGTAAAATGTAAGTTGTTTATGCTATCCCTATTTCTACCCTCGGTCACCTCATTCAAATTATCTTCAGTACCTTTGCATGGTATATCTATTATGAAATCATCAGAGCTCACAACAAATAGAGGGTTTTCTCTACACAAATAAGGATTACCTCCCACCTTATCATCTCTCAATGAATTTTCATCATACAATGGGTTATGCCACACTCTCATTGTACCTACATCCACCCCTTTTATCAGGGTATGTGGGTCACAATATTTCATATCTTGAAAGTCTTCATCAAAATCACCTTCATCGCTTATTCTCAGAATTATGGACCCACATTCTGAAAACTCATCACATGAGGATAATTCTCCACCTTTAGTTGCTTGAATCCCATCATTATCACCAATATATCCCCTATCAGAGGCCACAGACTCCATCTCCACCACATAGGATAATATGTACCCAATAGAACAATGGTCAGAATTTAGCTCATCACCAGATGAACCACTGGCTTGTGTGTCAAGATCATCAATTAGGCTAGAAGGTGACACCTCCCCCCACTTCTGCTTGTTTCTCATGATATCCCAAGAGTGGAAATCATGCACTACTTCATCATTCTAGGATGGTACCTCAATAACAACATCATTCACCAAAAAAACAATATCATTAATCCATTGTTCATTTTCAGACACATCATCATGTCCTAACAACATAGATTCTTGATCTTTCTAGTAACAAGCCTCATCGATGTCACTCTGATGTGACATCTTTTTGGCATGTTCATTCTGAATTCCCTCAATGATCCTAATCCAATCAGTGACTTGGCTCAAGGCATAGGGTTTTACCTCTTTTGGTAGAGCACTCAATCTAGGTTGATATAATTCACAGAACAAATCAATCCATGTCAGGGCACTTGGCCTAAATTTTTTAGGTACATCAAGCAAGGCATCAGTGAACCTAGAATGGAGATGGTCAAGGGATTCCCCTTCATGCCTTTGCATATCACACAACTTTTGAACTAAAAATTCTTGGTCATCTTTGTCATGAGCAAGTGCACAGTCCCTTTCAGACACAACACAATCCTCTTGTGGTACTATTGGTGGGCTAGGAATAGAAAGAACCTCATTCTCTTTTTCTAGCTCACTTTTACTTGATTCATCTACTATGGCAGCATCATAGGGAATGCTCAAATTCTCATCACAAATATTGATATCTCCCCTCATCATTGAGTGTTCTAAATTTTTCTCAATGTCTATGGCAATGTGGTATGCTTGGTGTAATGTGGTAGGTTCCTTATCTCTCAACAAGTAGCCCATATTTTTATCAAATGCTCCCAAGTATACAACCAAACACTCATCATCATTTGGTCTTATATGTGATGGGATCTCCCTTATCATTTTTGAAAAATGAAGGTTAAATGAAGGGACCAACTCATGTTCATTCTTCTCCATGTCCCTAAATCTTTGCCTAACCAGGACCAAATCAACCCTTTCTCCAAATTGTTCCATGAAAACCAATTTGAATTCTCTCCATGAGTGTATAGAGGACATAGGAAAATAAGATAGCCAATTTCTAGCATATCCTTTCAAATATTGAACAAAAAAATTCATAACTAAATCTTCAAAGGTCACCTCATAGTCTCCAATCACATCAACAAAGTCTTGTATATGTTGATTTGCTGACTCAGCATGTTTACCTTTAAATGTTGGTATCCTATCCCTAATCTTGTATTGTCCAGTATTTGAGTACTCACCAATGTTACTGAAATCTAGGGCATTGTACCTTTCACTATTGAAACCTCCCTAATGTGACAAGGGGGGGCCATTATTTACATCCCTGTCAGGAAATATGGCCTGACCAGATATCTTGTTGTTCCTAGAAAGATTCGCTACACATACTAGCAAGGATACTCAAAATTTTACTAAAACAAAACCTTGAGCTCTTCACATAATAAATTCCAAGTTTTATTTGCTCAACGTTAGGATTTACATGTTCCCTTCATAGCTACATATAAATCCATAGCTCTTACTTAGAAACATGTAAAATTCACTACCCTTTCCCTTAATTTGTGCCTTTTCACTTAATGGGAAATCATTTACACTTTGAAATAAAATAATTCTTATAATCTGTTTATATAGAAATACAAAAATACCTAGCCTTCCTGCAGCACCCACTTAGCTTTTCCTTTTAGCTCATGGATCTGAAGCCTCGACATAGCTTTTGTTAGGTTGGTTTCATTTCGGAATTGCTTCTTAGAATGGGAAAAAATTGATTTAATTTCATTATATTTATGAGTCCTTGACAAGGTATATTAAACACTTCACTAAATTATAAATAAATACATGAAATAAACCAATGCCTCATCCATTGTGAATAGATTTGAACACATGACAATCGATAATGCATAAATCATGAAATTAATAGCTCACTTTCATAATGCCTTACACTATGAAAATTCGCATTTACCAAAACACCACTTCTTATCAGAATCCTGAGTAATGGCCCACAAACCTACGCATCCTCTCAAGTATTTTAATTAACCCCTTAAGCTAAAACAAGAAATGGAATCATACATTCAATTAAACATTGAACAACAAATGATAAAACACTTGGTTTCTTCATTCATAGTATTGTAATAGTTACTTACAAGAGACCAAAGATCTTGATCATAATATCAATGAGTGATGTAAAATTATCTAAGATTATCATGTATAGGACTTAAACCCAAGACAATACCCTAGCTTGCCACATATACATTTTGTATCATATCTGTACTTAGCCTATACCTAAGCCATTTCCAGACCCAAAAAGATCATCCTGAAATGAACCTTGAAATCCCTTTTATAAGACAAGGGAGCAACAAGCAAAGGGTTCATTTCAGTTACATTTCACGCCAATTTCAAGGCCATTTTTCCTTGTGGGGATTTATTCTTGAACAAATATCTTTTCATTCATGTATCAGGGGAAAACAAAAAGCAAAAGGGGTGCCAAGCCATCAAGCAGAGATGCCACACAAGCCTTCTAAAAGGCGTCGCCATCATAGTTCGCACTTTGCCAAAAAATGGTAAGAGTCACCATCAAAGCCAACAACAAAAACCCCTCGTAACACCTTTCTCAGGAAACCGCATCACCAAACCTGAGATACAATCACTACCAATCAACACACGGGCATTACCCAGCCTTGTTATTTAGCTGAGCAGACACCCTCATCTAGCATCCTCATAGAGAGTGGAGTTGCAACTACCACCTCCTCTTTTAAATCTATATAGGGCACAAGGGAAATAGGGCAATGGTCACTACCAAGGCCAACCTCTTCATTCTCTTCCAAAGAGTTGTCACTTATCACCACCAGAGGACTCCCGCCACCATCCTTGTTAATTCTTTCACAAACACTATGGGTCCCTTCTCCCCATCACTGGCTAATTTCACTTGACAGGATTGTGGTCGGAGGTTGTAAGCCTCTCTAATAGTAGCAGCTCTCCCTATCCACTTACAAGTGCTCCTCTTAGCCTTTGGAATGACCGGTGCCTCCATGACCCTTATTACCTTCTCACTTTCACAAGCTAATGGCTCCTGTGAGCTCAAATGACATGACCTATGCACTGGTGTGGAGGAAGATATCATCTAACTCATTTCATTGGTAGCACAAATCTAATATGTATAGGAAAACTAGCAACCTTCACCACGAGATCCCAAGATAGAAACAACATGAATTGCACCAACAACAAACACAAAAAATATTACCAAAACGTAGGAAGAACAACATATTCACCAAGGTGCCAGCCCACCACCCTAGCAATAAATTACCATGCGATGACACTTACTGCTCAACACTTGTGATAATTAACCACAAGTACAAACTCGAAAGAAAAATGGTAAATAATCTACACAATAATCCTCATTAAATAGAGGAATTCTAGCATACTACAATTAATGGCCATGTTGGTTCGCTCATGTGACCAAAAAATCAATCACTTGCATGTTGCATCTCATTCGTCAATCACTAGGGATTAAAGCTCAATCAATGAGGATCATTAAGTATCACCACTTACTTTACTGGTCGTACTTAGAAATAGTGAAAAATTGCTCTAAAACTGCCACATACTTGGCCATATCCCAAGAATATCAATCCTTGGCATGTGTTTCGTCAATCCTACAACCACGAGCAAATACCAACCACAAATTTGAAAAAAATTGCTCATCTCCAATTCATCCTTCCCGTACATGTTTCATCAAGCAATGGTTAAGAAGCCAGCGATGAAACATCAACTATAGATTTTCATCATGCAAGGATCCAGACCGTTGGCACCTAATCCTCATCATTGATCCTACATGGATGACCGCCCTCATTATCCCAACCAATGATATACCAAGCATACAAGATGGAGAAAATTGACCCATCAGTGGTCGTGGGTTCCAACCTAACCCGCGAAGGATAACACATGATAAATGGGAAGCCAATGATACAAACCATGAGTACTCCCTTGATGCCAAACTTTAACCCATCACCTGTCACTTGTTCACCCCAAGTAGACCATCCCCAATTGGAAAAATATTGCGTCTTGGGATGGAACATAACCAAGGTATCAGTGGTCGCAAGTCCAACTACATCTTGCACAAGACAACCAGTGATAGTTAGGAGGGGAGCGATGGGTCAAAATGTTGACTGCATCGCTCATCGAGCATTACTCCACCATGGACACAAACAAACCTACAAAGGTATGCAAGTGGCTGATACAAAAGAGGAACGACATCGCTCATCGCGGGTTACTTGACGAGACTTGGAAATAGAAAAGCGATGGGTGATGCAAGACTCGAAACCCGACTTAAGGAGAGATTAATGACACATGCACCAAAGGTTGTTTTTAAAAGATGACCTATCCTCGACAGGTGAAATAATGAAAGGGCCGGTAAATCATGAAACTTAGGGCCATGATTGACTAAGGAAAAGACCAAGAACTGATACAACCAGTCAACTTGAAATTAGAACACAAAGGCCAGATGAGGTGTGATCATGGAGAAAATTGCAAGACCAAAAACCTACAATTTCAATGGAACCAAGAAAAATTTAAGGGCTCCACCACACCTAACAACAAACCCTTTAATCCACAACTTCTCACCATCAATATACTAAATTTTTCCATCATACTGTTCTTCACTACTTCACAGACAACCTAAAACATATTTTATTATAATTTTCTCAATATCCTCAACATATATAGTCTTAAAGACATTAATGCTAATAGTGTTGACATCAATGACAACCACATATCAGCAATCTCCAACAATTCCCAACAATCTCCCCCTTTGGCATTTATGGCAACACATGATGTGAAAAGAACCATCAACACAACTTCCTCTTAGCACTTTCTCCCCCTTAGATTTTGACTCTACTCCCTAGATAATTCACATTTTTTCACATGAATCTTCTCCCCCTTTTACATCAATGACAAAGATACACACAAGATCTGAACCAAATATCTGAACATCTAACTACTCCCCATAAGTAGTAGCCACCACAACATCAATCTGAATCATAGGATATAACTATGAAATGCATAGACTAATGTAATGATGCATATTAGTTCTGATTAGGAGAGGTAATCACCCCTAGCTTCCCTCTAAGATAGTCAAAAGTATCCTTAGGAAAAGGCTTAGTAAATATGTCTACAATATGTTCCTTAGTAGGCACATACTCCAGTCTGACTTCCTTTTCACTCACCTTGTCTCTCAAAAAGTGAAACTTGATAGATATATGCTTGGTTTTTTAATGTACTACCGGATTCTTAGAAATGTTTATAGCACTTGAATTATCACAAAATATGGCAATAGGTTCATCATACACAAATCTGATATCCTTCAACATCTATTTCATCCACAATACTTGAGTACAATTGTTAGTAGCAGCAATGTATTCTACCTCTGCAGTGGATAAAGAAATGGCATTAGTCTTTTTACTTAACCATGAAATTAATTTATTTCCCAAAAAAAATGCACCACCACTAGTACTTTTTATGACATTCACATCTTTTTCCCAATAACCATCAGTAAAAGCACTCAAAGTAAGGTCATCATCTTTAGGATGCCATAGGCCAAAATCAACTATCCCCTTCAAGTACTTGAAAATCCTCTTTACACCAGTCACATGAGATTCCTTGGGATCAACTTGAAATCTAGCAACAATGCATATGGCATTCATGATATCAAGTCTAGTTTGAGTTAAATAAAGAAATCCACCAATCATGGATCTGTATCTAGTCTGATTTTCCTTAGGAGAATCATCATATGTTTTCAACTTACATCTAGTCACAATAGGTGTACCAACTGGCTTTGAATCTTCCATACCAAATTTCTTTAGCAATTGTTTTAGATACTTGGACTGAGATATAAAAATTCCTTTATCTAACTGAGTAATTTGCAATCCCAAAAATAATTTCATTTCTCCAATCATAGAAATCTCAAACTCACTCTACATCTCATTAGCAAACTTCATGCACAAACTATCATCTCCTCCACAAATGATATCATCAACAAAGACTTCAACAATCAAATCTTTATCATGATCAATCTTGAAATACAAGTTACTATCAGTAGTACCTTTACTAAATCTAATCTTCAGAAAATGCTTGTCCAATATGGCATACCATGCTCTTGGGGCTTTTTTAAGTCCATATGATTCTTTCTTCAATTGGCAAACCATGTCTCCCTGATCAATCAATTGAAATCCATTAGGTTGCTCAATATATACTTCTTCATTCATTTCACCATTTACAAATGTTGACTTGGCATCCATTTGATCAACCTTGAAGTTTTTGTAAGCAGCATAGACAAGAAATAGTCTCACAAATTCAATCCTAGCAACAGGGGAAAATATTTCTTCAAATTCAATTCCTTCCATCTGAGAATATCCTTTACATACCAGTCTTGCTTTTTTTCTGATAACTTCACCTTTGTCATTCAGTTTATTCTGGAAGACCCATTTAGTTCCAATTACATTTTTGTCCTTAGGTCTAGGAACAAGATTCCATGTTTCATTTTTCTTAATTTTCAGTAGCTCTTCTTTCATTTCTTCCATCCAATGTTCATCTTTGCATGCTTCATTGACATTACTTGGCTCATTCTTTGATATCAAACAGTATTCTTCTGCAATTCTTCTCCTAGTTTGAACACCTTTGTTCTTATCACCTATAATCTGATCTTTTGAATGATTTAGTCTTACATACCTTGGATTCTTAGAATTTTCTTGAACTTCAGGCTCTTGTGATCTCTCTTCTGCACTTTTACTACTTCCTTCCTCTTGGCTTTCTTGATTCACCGGATTGATCTGCTCTTGATTATGAGTCTGATCAGTCCTGACATTTTGATCATTCGAATCATATCCATAGGTTCTAGATGGTCTAACGGTGTCTTCATCAACCTTTATACTAGAACTTTCAACTACTTTTCTCAATCTCTTATTGAAGCACCAATAGGCTTTAGTTTTAGTAAAATAACCAAGAAAGATTCCTTCATCACTTCTAGCAACAAACTTTCCTATATCTTCATCGCTTTTGATATAACATTTGCTTCCAAAGATTTTGAAGTATCTAACAATAGGCTTATAACCAAACCATAGCTCATAAGGGGTTTTACCAATATCACCTTTCACATATACCTAGTTGAGAGTGTAAACGGCAGTACTCACAACTTCTCTCTAGTAGATATGAGGAACATTTCCTTCCAGCATCATAGTCCTAGAAGCATCTAGAACTGTTGTGTTCTTCCTTTCCACAACTCCATTTTTTTGAGGGGTCCGTGGGGCAAATAATTGTCTCTTTATCCCATGTTCTTCATAAAAAGAATTAAACTCACCGGAAGTTAATTCACCACCTCTATCTGATCTCAAACACTTAATCTTTAGACCTCTCTCTATCTCAACCATAGTCTTGAAAATTTTAAATTTCTCTAGAGCTTCAGATTTTTCTCTTAAGAAGGTAACCCGCATCAATCTAGAATAATCATCAATGAGTAACATGAAATACTTGTCTCCTTGTAAATTTCTGATTTTAGCAGGACCACACAAGTCAGTGTGCACAAGCTCCAATACTCCATTTGAACAATGATGTTTTCTCTAAAATGAAACTCTAGTTTTCTTCCCCAACTAACATTCCTTGCATATGGAATTAGAAGGATTTACCAACTTAGGGAGATCTCTCACATCCTGGGTAAAAATTATCTTGATAATATTGTCAAAGTTTGCATGACATAATCTTCTATGCCACAACTAGCTTTCATCAACTTAATCAATTAGAAAACTTTTACTAGCAGTACTCAGGTGAAAAATATTACCTTTTGTTTTTGTACCTGAAGCAATCACATTTCCAGAATTCCCCGATATTTTACACTTTCCATCCTTGAATTGGATATTATATCCCTTGTCAACCATTTATCCAACACTTAAGAGATCATGCTTCAAACCTTCAACATATAGGACATCATCAGTATTATCCTTACCATCAAAAGAAATGGATCATCTGCCATGGATTACACTAGCTTTTCCATCACCAAATATTACAACACCACCATCATACTTTTCCAAGCTCACAATTTTAATTTTATCACCTATCATGTGATGAGAGCATCCACTGTCGATCACCTATTCATCTTTTTCTTCAATTCTAGCTGCTAGAGCTTTCTCAAAATTCATGCAACTAGTAGAATCAGCAGGTACAAGATTACTTTCCTTGATAGCAAGAAACACAAGCTCACCTTCACTTACATTCCGTTTATCAGATTCATCATCTTTCACACCTTCATAAACAACATAATAACATTTTCTTTGGAATCTAGGCTTTTTAGATCTCGTCTTAGGAACTCTTTCTAGAAACCTTGAGGAAAAATGACCTATCTTATTGCAAGAAAAAAATTTAAAAGGAAAATTCCCTTTATTACCTTCTCCTCTGGCTACTTTTTTGACAAGAAATGCTTCAAGCTCATCTAGCTTTCTCTCTTCTTTTTCAATCTCTCATTTCTTCCTCATACTTGAACACCTTTCTAGAATAAATTTCTCCCAGATCATATCTCCACTTATCTTTCCCGAATGTAGTAGCTTTGAATGTGGATTATTTTATAGGAAGAGCATCACCAAACTCACTTAACTCAAAATCAGTAAGCTTACCAATCAACATGTCTCTAGTAACATTTGTCACAGTTCAGATCTCTTCAATGGCAGTAGCTTTGTCTTTGTATGCAAAAGGCAAGGATTTGAGCACTTTAGCAACAATCTTTGATTCTTCCAATATTCCATTGGCACATCTAATGTTACACACAATTTCATTTACTCTTTGCATGAAAAATTTAATGTTCTGATCTTCACCCATTTTCAATTTTTCATATTTCCCTTTCAGACTTTGCAGCTTAGCAATTTTCACATGAGCATCACCTTCATACAAAGTTTCCAAATTTTTCTAGATCTCATAAGCAGTCTTCAAATCCATTACATTTGTCATCTCAGAATCATTCAAAGAACTCAACAATGCTTCCTTAGCTCTGATATTGTACTCAACATCTTTAATCTCAATAGAAGTAGAAGGACCATTCTGTGGGATGATAGACCTATTCTTTGTAATGTTATAGTAAGATTAACTAATGCATCTCAGATGACACCCCATTCGAGTCTTCCACAGAGAATAATTTATCCCATCAAATCTCAAACTATCCTTCTTGTATGTATCCATCTTGGATCACCTCAAGCTATTAAACTTCTTCCAAGGAACCTACTCTGATACCAATTGTTGGCAACACAATGGTAGACAATAGAGAGGGGGGGTGAATCAGTTGTCACAAAAAATACACTTAATAAACTTATTCTCAGATATGATAATTAAACATGAAAGCATTAAACCATCAACACATCAGAAACACACATAACACCAAGATTTTTGTGTGGAAACCATATTAGGGGAAAAACCACGGTGGAGGTTAATCCACAAGTTTATACTCTGTTAAAAGTATAGAGAATGGGGAATGCACTTGCATTCAGGCACATTGCCTAGCGCTCATTGCTTAAGTACAAAAAGGCTTACTGCCTAAAGGAATACACATTGTCTTATAGTTATATTTGGATTAAATCCATCTAAAGATTTTGTATTGAGAAAATAGCATCTGCCAATGCTTGATTACAGTTCCGGTTAAGCACATAAACTCTGCTCACTCTTCTTCACACTTAACTTTTTCCTTTGAATGATCTGAAATTTATTCACACATAGCACTCACACTTCACCTCACACATGTCTCAAATGAGATAAAAAATTGCTCATATATATCCACAACCAAGAATAACATCATCTACATGTCAGCTTCAATAAAATATAAAGTGAATAAAAATTGTCTGCCCAAAACATAAATAATTATCAATGCGAATCAACCAAAGTCATCCACACCATAGTAGGGACCCAAAATAAAATTCTCAAACATGAAACACTTTCAAATATTACTCCTCCAAGATCCACAACATGCTACAATCACCCTATCGGCCATGAACATGAAAAACATGAATACACAAGAGAAAATCTCCAATCGTGAGCACACCGATCAATAGAAACCAACAACACAAATAGAGAAAAATCTAGAAACATCCACAAGCATCATGAATCACCATAGAATCATTCACATCAACTCAAATTACTAGAATCACATTATGTTCCTCTAGAAACACTAGCTACAGTAACAAAATAATTGTTGGAACACAGATACTCATAACTCGATCAAACCTTTATGTGAACCTCTAAAAATTTTAGTGGATAAACTAGATACACCTAACAAACCCTTTAATCTGAAACTTCTCACCATCAATATACTAAACTTTTCCATCAAACTAATCTTCACTACTTCACAGACAACCTGCAACATATTTTATTACAATTTTCTCAATATCCTCGACATATATAGTCTTAAAGACATTAATTATAATAGTGTTGACATAAATGACAACCACATATCAGAAATCTCCAACAATTCCCAATATTACATTTGATCCATTTAGAATACCATCATGCGTATCATAGTTACCACCATAAATCTCAACCAAAATGTCTATTTTTAGAAGGATTTGGTTTGGTAGATTTGTATTATGATTGTACAAATGTTTTACATTAACAAAATTTTCATGTTCATCAATTGCATTGATTGTGATTATTTTTCTAGGAAGTGATAATAATATCTTTTCATTGAGTTCATTAACATCTTTTCTCTTGTAAAAAAGAAACCGGAATTTTAGGTTTGTAGGTGTAGAATGTAAGCAAATGTTATTTAAGTATTCTATGTCATTATCTATTTGATAACCTATTTGTATTTTGTTTAGAACATTGATAAAGATTTTTTTTTGTCTCATTTTTGTTTGTAAATTATAGCTTTTGATGTTTTGTTCCCAAAAATTATATGGTACTAGCTCAGTATTTGTTTTTAGATTTAAAAACACTGGGAGGTCTTGTATAGGTTCTACTTGGTAAAAATCACCACAAAAAATAATTTCTAAAGCACCAAAATGTTTATTTGGTATTTGCATTACGTCGTGCAATCTTTTATCTATGTTGTAACAATCTTGCTCCAACTAACAAGATTTCATCTATGAGGATAAGACGCAATTTTTGATATTATTTTATCAATATATATCTAATCTATTTGAGCTCAATGGAATTAAAGTGGATTTTTTAAATGGTATTAAGAGTGAAAAAGTGCAAAGTTGTGCCTCCAATATTGTAAGTTTGTTTCCTTGTGTATGCAAGTAACAATCCCTTTGTCTTATTTGGATCACTATCAATTGAGTTATTGTATATACAAAGCTGGCCTTGGTATATAAATTTGGTAGTGAAATTTTTTCCTATCCCAACACCTCCTGTTAGAAAAAAATGCAATGGTTCAAGTATATTTTGTTTTTTTTTATTAGTATGTCCTTTACTATGGCTTGTTGCTCTTTGTTTAACATTATTTTTATATTATAATATTTTGTATTGTCAATTAAGTGTGGATGTTTAGCTATTTCAAAATGTTTTTTTCACTTGTTTGTTGTGGACATTAAGTTTTATTGTGTCAAAATATAATTGCAAATTGTATTTTTCATTGTATTCAATATTTAAGTTTTCAACATGGTTTCTAGGTGTACAACTTTCAATTTGAATGTCAAAATCATTAATAGCATTGTCCATATCACTTAATAGTTCATTTATATTGTATGTATACTTTGTTTGGTTAATTTGTAATATTTTTTCTTTCGTAGCATAAGAATTTTTCCATGTTGTGAAGCCTTCTTTCAATATGTTTTCATCTATGGAAAATGGAACTATAACAACAAAAATTATAGGTTAGGGGAAAATTGGATTGATGAACCACTTAGGGGCCTATTCTTCACTCTATTTCATTAGGAAATGAGATCCACATAAAGAATTGACTTACAACCCTTAGGTGAGTCAACTTAATGAGTGAATCTTCATATTTCCTTATGACTAAAGGGCAGGGGTCAAGGTCAAACAACACTATGGGGAGAAAAACTAAGAAAAGTAAACTAACACCAAAATGCAACTTAACACTTGAAACAACAATTTTAAACTCAATACTAAGAGAACCTAAAATAAAATTGCAGATCAGAGAAGGGAAAATCTAAGTGTACCTTTCACCAAAAGTCAGTTTTTGAAGCTACTCTAGGACTCATTCACCCATGGGTGAATGGGTCCTTTTTTAGGGTTTTTCTACAACTTTCAGGAGCCTATGGTCCTATCTCTACACTTCCAGATTCTCTAGGGTTCAGTGTCAAAAAGTCAAAAAAAAATTGTAGATGAGTTTTTGTGAGATGACAACTTTGCAATTTTGTCAACTTTAAATTTTCTCTTCAAAATATCTTCAAGCTTTCTTCCACCTAGATCTACAAACACAACATGAAAGGGGAAATTTTTTTGTTTTTGGTGATGGGGGTTTGCCTTGGTCAAACCTCGATTTGGTAATTAAACCTTGAAATGAAATGAAACATGAAAGACAGAATGAAGAATGAACAAAGTAATGTTACCACTCAACAAACCCTTGAATAAACCTTGGAATGTAAATATGTAACTTGCATGAAATGTCTTCAATGGATGTTGATCTTGAAAACTGAATCTTGCTTGAAATAGTGGCTTTGAATACTTGAATGGTTCATGAAACCTACATCACCATATTAGCTCCAAGAACATGCATGATGCAAGAAGACTTTGACATGACAATTGGATCTTGATTGCTGCAATAAAACTATAATAAATCTTCTCTTGAATGCCTTTGGTCACCACATTAGCTCTTGTAATTGAACACTTGAAAATATAGCTTGAAAACTTAGCTGAAACATAGTGAAATAACCTTGTATTTATAGATATCTATCCTTAATTTCTTGAAATTCAAATATCAAAAGCCGACATTTGAATATACACTTAGAGATATTAAAATCCTACCAAAAACATAATTTAAATTTAGGTCCTAAGGTCAAGGGAGGACCCTTTTTCCCATGGGCGAATGGGTCCTAGGTCCCTAAACCTAGGACACATATTTCTTAATGAGAAGTGTTATGTTAAGGCATTAATGAATGTCAGGTTTCCTCTTTGTAAAATACAATTAAATAGGATTGGTAAATGAATTAAGGGGCCAATTAAGGAAAATTAAGCTCAATTAATTAAGGGAGCCCCAAATAAGTGTGAAATTCCAAATAAATACATTTTAAAACACTAAATTAAGGCACAATTAAGTCCAATTTAACTAATAGATCCCAAAGAAGTGAGGAAATGTAAAGGAATACATTTTCCATCACTTTAGGAACATATCGTAGAAGTTACTCTCTGTAATATTTTTCGGGGTCAACATGTTTATTGTATTCAATAAATAAAATAATTTACAGTTTGTACTTCATTTTACTTCTCCCTTTTATATTATGTATTCTATGACAAATTATGCTAAACAAATATTTGTTAAAGTGTTATATTGTGCAATATAATGATCAATTAAAATTTTACAACCAGCATTTTTTGATTGATTTGGTTCATTTTTGAGATGTTTGGAGCTTTTAAAACAAATGTACAAATTTCAGCATTTGATGTATCTATGAATCTATATTTTCTTGAACTATAGATAAGAGGAAGTGAAAGCACAATGTAGATTGTATGGATAATATGTATTATTCTTCATTCATGCCTATGTTTACTAGGAAATCTTCAAAGGATATAGAACAATCATAATTTTAACATTCTAAATTGGATCTAATTTTTCTAGCAATACGCATGTTTTTTTTTCCTCTCTGCACGGTTCAAGTATTGTTGTTTTTCTCATTGGTGGCTATGGAAAACCAAAGTGGTAATTTTTTTATTCTTTTTGCAATGTCTAGTATGGTTATGAATATGTACTTTAGCTATTTGTTCATTCAAACTTTTTGTATTGCAAGTAAGATATTTAAATTCATGAAGTTTCCACAGTCCATGATAATATTAAGAAAATATTTTTGGATTAAAATTGTGTGCCAATTTTTACATCAACGTTTTAGATCATACTCCATGATCCATCATTAGGATGCAATGAAGAAAGAGAGTTAAAAATGGAGAAAAATTGGGAAGATAAAAAGATGAGGGGAAAGGGAAGGATAGGTCATAAAATTCAAAAAATTAGAAATCTAAAATACAAAAAAGAAAGGAAAAACCAATGAGGAAAAGAACAATCAAGATATTAAAAGGAGGAAAAAAGAATAAAGAACAAAAAGTGGAGTAGCAAATGAAAAAGACAACATAAGAAAAACACATGAATTAAACAAAGAAGAAGAAATAGACTTCAATGTAATTAAAAATAAAAAAAGAATAAGAAAAAGAATACAATAAAACCAGAAGATGAGACTAAGAAAGAAGAAGATAGAAAAAATTAATAACCACAAAAAATAATGAGAAGAAAACACAAATAAATAAAATACAAAAATAATAATTAAGATGTCAAAGAAAATCAAGGAGAAATAAAACAAAAGGACAACAAAGATCATTCAATGAACAACAAATAAAGACAAAGAACATTCAAATAAAGGACCCCAAAAATAATAATTAAATCAAAATAACAAACAACAAAATAAAGACAAGAATACAAAAAGGAAACATGAACTATCAAACAAAAAGACAACCAATAAAATAATTAAATTAAAATAACAAACAACAAAATAAAGACAAGAATACAAAAAATAAAAGTAACTATCAAACAAAATGACAACCAATAAAATAATTAAATTGAAATAACAAAAAAGACAAGAAGTACAAAAATGAAACGAAGAACCTTCAAACAAACAAATAAAGACCAAAAGAAAACTAAAACAAGAGAAACACAAAAAAAAAAAAGACTAGAAATATTTTCAAAACCAAACAAGATAATTCAAAAGCCAAAGAAAACCAAGGAGAAAATAAAATAAAAGACAACAATAAATAAAACCAAAAAGTGCCCAAAACATTAAAAAAGAACCAAGACACAATGCAAACTAGTATAATGGTAGAAAAAAAAATTGGAACAAAAAGGAAAGGAAAACCAAATTAAAGTCAAGAATACAAAAAAGAAACAAAGAACCATCACACCAAGAGAAAACCAATAAAATAATAAAATGAATCAACAAAGAACATTCAACAATCAACAAAAAAGATAAGAAATACAACACCGAAATGAAAAGCCTTCAAAAAAATAATAGACCTAAAGAAAAAAAGAAAAAAAAAGAAAAAGAAAACCAAAATGAAGAGCCTTCAAACAAAATTATAAAGACCAATGAAACAAATACAAGAAAACAAAATTAAGAAATAAGACAAGAAAATTTTTAAAGAAAAAAATATAATTAAAATGCCAAAGAAAACCGAGGAGAAATTAAAATAAAAGACAATAAAAAAATATAGAAAAAAAACCAAAGGACCCAAACGACACAAAAAAAGAGAAAAGAAACAAGGCAAACAAATAAATTGAAAGAAATCAAAATAGCAAAAAAAGAAAAAGAAAACTAAGATAAATGAAAAGAGAAGGAAAAATAATACCTAATGAAAACCAATACATTGAAAAACTATGTATTATTTTACATTAAGCATAGGATTATAGGAGAGGAAATTAGGACCAAAAGAGGATAAAACAAAGGAACCAAAAACAATTAAAACCAGCTCCTAAATTTGAATCATTAATAATGATTATCCTAAGTTTGGAGGAAAAATAAATGGAAAAAAAAGTTTAGAAATATAAAAATACTATTAGAAGAGTGCTTGAAATGAGTTCAATTTGACTAAACATACAAAGAAGAAAAGGAAATTAAGAACATCGAACCAAAAAAAACCCAAGATAGTGAAAACACCAAAAAGGATACAAGGAGAAACATAACCCAATCAAGAGGGAAGAGACAAAAGGAGATGAAAATAAATCAAAAGAACGAAGGAAGAGGCATTAAGGTAAGATGAGGAAAGAAAGGAGTAATAACAAGAGGGGACAAAGTAAAAGAGGGGGGGGGAAGTAGGATTAAGGCAGGGGGTCGGGAAGATTGTTTAAAAGGGGGTTCCAAGAAAAACCTAGATTCCAACCCCCATCTCAGTTGAGGTTGGAGGGATGATTAACGATACCAATAGACTCTTTGAGTTTAATTCTGAATAATTTGTCTTCTTTGAAAAGTATTTAAGGGATTTCAAGGGAAATGTGATGCTTGGTCTTGCAAGAGTGCTCGACAAGGGCCGCCTTTAAGACATGTTCATATCTGAGGTTAGCGGCATGCTCTTCGATTCTGGTGCTAACTGAGCAACCCATTTCCCCAATGTATGGGAGGCCACATGAACAACTGAATTTATAGATACCCGAGTTGAGGAAAAATTCTAAAGGGTCTTTGGGGGAAGGGATGCAACTTCTAATGGTGGAGAAAGGTTTGAAAGTGCAGAAGAGACCCTTTTTGTGAAGGATCTTGGCAATTTTATTTGAGACACCCTCAATGTAGGGAAGGGTGGCTGAAGGGAGGCGTCGAGGGGTGGAGGTCAAGGAATTGTGGGAGATCCTAGCTTTGGCTTGATTAATAGCCCTATTGATGTGCTTCTTTCTATATACATTTAAGGAAAAACCTGGGTGAGGTGGGCTAGCTCTTGTTCTATGTGCTCATCATCACAAATCTAGAGAGCTTTGGTATTTAAATTTTTGATAACTCTAGCTTTTTGGCTAGGGTGATGGTGGGAAGAGGACTGGAGGTATAAGTTAGCTTGGGTTGATTTACGGAACATGATTCGAGATAAGGACCCATCTACTTTTTTACTGAGAAGGACATCGAGGAAAGGAATTTGATTATTGGCTTCAACTTCCTTGGTGAAATAGGTGTGAGGGGAAATTTTGTTCAAATGGGAGTGGAATTCTTCCAATTTATCAAGACCATGGGGCCAAAAAATGTTGGTATCATCAACATAGCTCTTCCACCACTTTGGTTTAAGAGGAAAGGATTTGAGCGCAATGTCTTCGAAATGATCCATGTACAGGTTGGCCACAATAGGAGAGAGAGGAGAGCCCATAGCCACACCATCAATTTTCTCAAAGATAACACCTTGGAAAGAGAAGAAGGTGGATTTGATACATAACTCAACTAAAGATGAAATTTCATGACTTGCCTTTTGTCTAATAAGATCAAGTGATTCATGGATGGGAACTTTGTTAAAGAGAGAGACAACACCAAAACTAACAAGAAGGTCATTATTATCTAATTTCTTGTTTTTGATGAAGTCTAAAAAATTAGAAGAGTGCTTGATGAAGGAGTTTGATTTGATAATGAGGGGATAAATGAGCTTAGCCAAATGGGAGGCCAACTTGTAAGTGGGGGATTTGATGGTGTCAACAATGGGTCGAAGGGGAATACCAACTTTGTGAATTTTTGGAACCCCATAGATATGTGGGGTAACCTCTTTGGAAGGGTACAACCACTTTTTTGTGACATCATCAAAAGAAGAATTGGCAATTGCTGACTAGACCTTTTTCATGATCTTGTAGATGGGATTAGAATCAAGATTTTTTTAGTTGTGGTTATCACACAGGAGATCGTGCATCTTGGAAATGTAATCTTGTTTGTGCATGATCATAGTTGCATTCCCTTTGTCCACTTTTGAGATGACTACATCATTCTTGTTGATTATACTTTTAAAGACAATGAGCTCAACATTGGGAATGTTTTGCTTGGGAGGTTTGGCATGCCTAAGTGCCACAACACAATCTTGGTTAATTTCTTTGGCCAAATTATGAGGGAGGGAAGGGTGATCCCACAAAGCTGGTTTACAATTTCTGGGAGATTCTAATTTTCGCTGAAATCACATATTTTTAGAAAATATAATGATTTAAGCCTTAAAAATTTCCATTTTAATGATTTCAATTGAAGAGGGTTTGATCAAACCACCTTACATCAAACCCCCTTGGATAGAACCCCACTATTTTTAAACCATACCTACAACGGAGTCTCCTTTACACCTATCAAAATGCTAATAAAAAATCACTTTTGATTTACCTTTTGGGGGATCAAATGAATCCATTTAAAATTTATTTCAAATTATCATGGTAGTCCTTGGAACGAGCTATCCAACGAATACAGTTTTAATATTTTTTGGTTTCATTATGTACGTGTTTTTTTAGTTTTATTAAACATCGGTTTTTCACCAAAAATCAAGCTCTCTATTCTGCACATGTGGAAAAATAGCAGATTATCAAAATAAAATTTTAAAAAATATGTTCGTGTTGGGTATTGATGTCCTTGATCCATTAAGGAAAAATTTGAATTTTGATACATACATAAAAATTTATGTTGTATACAGTCCGCCTGTGTTTCAATTGTAATTGGTTTGACTTCAAAACTTGATTAAGGAAAAAATGTTCAATAAAATACCATGAAACCAAATGAAAGTGCTAGATATCATAGTTGCAAATCAAAATTCGAAAAAATTAAAATTTGATCCTTCATAAAAAGTTATGTTATATACGGTGAGCGTCACTCCTTAAAAATGTTGTTTTTTTTTAAAAGCTAGTTTTCAAAGGAGATGGAAAAAGAAGGGCAATCTGATTCTAAAAATTTTGAAAAAGATATATTTAGAATCTATAGACAAAACGTCACAAATCACTAGTTTGCATCATCTTCAAATTTCTCATTGTTTAGCTGCTATAAGAGCCGAAAGTGAATATTTAGTTTTAAAAAATCAATTCAGTGTCCAGTTTTCCCAAAAATTGTAAACCAGTATTGTGGGATCACTCGTAATGAACAAATTTTTTGATTTCGGTGAGAAAGTAAATGACTAGGATAAAGCGGGAGTGATGGTGAAGCCCATACCCCTTTTAAGGAAGTTAAAATTGAGCGGGTTTAAATGGATATTCGTGAGGTTGATGACCATCCTGATTTCCCAATCAAGAATGGGCATGGGGTTAATCGGTTTGGATGAATGAATCACTGTTAAGGAGGAAAACAAGTCAGAATGTGAAGAGGAGGGTGGAAGAAGAAAGAAAATCAAAGGACCATTGAAGGAGGGACATGAGAAGGATAGTGGTTGCGTGCAAGGAAAGAAGCTAAGAGAGAGTTTAAAGCATCTTGGCTAGGATAGATCAATGGGTGATCTGAGATGGGACACTGGGACTGGTTGATGGCTTGGATAGGTTCAAAGAAACAATTTGATAAGCTACAGGAGGACAAAAATTATGGGGATAGGTCATTAATGGTAGGAGAATGGTGACAGGTAAGGAAATAATAAGCATTAAATTCACTATGAAATTGAGGATGAATGAGAGACAAGGAGCATGATAGAGGATGTTGGAAAAACAAGGATAGACAACTGAGAGGGGGGGGTGAATCAGTTGTCTCATAATTTAAACTTATTTAACCTTTATCAACCTTTAATCTCAGATCTGATAATTAACAGTGAAATCATGAATCAACAACACATCATAAACACATGAACACCAAGATTTTATACGTGGAAACCCCATTAGGGTAAAAACCACGATGGATGTTAGTCCACAAGATTATACCCTATTAAAAGTATAATGAAAAATGAATAAGGAATTTACATGCATTCAGGCACACTGCCTAGAGCTCATTGCTCAAAAGGGAAGGCTCACTGCCTTACATAAAACAATCAAATTAAATCCATTTGATGAGGTTGAACTAAGAAATTAGCTTCTTCAAAATCCTGATGACAGTTTCGGTTAGGTATAGAAACACTTCTTCACACTTCACTCAATCTTCTTCGCACTCTGCTTTGAAATTGAATTATCTGATCTTTATTCACACATATCTTGCACACACTTTGCATACATTCACCGAGCATACTTCAAAATGAGGAAAAAATATCTCTTATATATCCGCTACATGAATTTACATCAACTTTGTCGGCCAAAAATAAATAATAAATGAATTACAAACTATCGGCCCTATTCATGAACAAATCTCAATGCCTACCAACCTAATTCAATCACAACATAATTACTACCTAAATCAACATCCTCAAACATGCCAAGCATAACAAGATTAATCCAAAAGGATCTGCAACACACTGCCACCATCATGTCGGCCAAGAACATGAAAACTTGAGCACACAAAGGAAAATATTTGATCACAGACACACCAATCAACACAGACATACCACAATGATAGAGCAAGATCTATAAACATCACTGATCATCACAAGATCATACGCAACAACTCAATTTACCAAAAATGCATTCTCTTCTTCCAAAAACACCTACTACAACAACATAATAATTGTAGGAACTCAGAAACTCATAACTCGCTCCAATATTGATGTGCACCTTTGAAATTTTTGAAAAAAATACTATATAGGCTGAGCAAAAAACCCTTTAATGCATGAATTCTGATTACCAACTTATATAACTTTCTACCATTCTGATCTTCACAGCTTCACAAACTGCCTGCAACATATTTATTCTAATTTTCTCAATATCCTTGACATATACAGCCTTCAAAATCATTAGTGCTAATAGTGTTGACATCAATGAAAACCAAAAATCAGCAACACAACCACAACATCCAACAATCTCCCCCTTTGGAATTGATGGCAACACATGATTTGAAAAATACCATCAACACAACTAAATCTTCTCAAACTGTTGTACTCTTTCATCTTCTCCCTTAGTTTTGATTGCTCTTCTCCCATTTTCTTCCTCAAAGGTTTTTCACACTACTCTTCTCCCCCTTTGGCATCAATGGCAAAGGTACACAGGCTCTAAACCACATATATGAATCATCTGACTACTCCCCCTGAGTAGCAACCACCACAATATCAATCTGAAACAAGATATGACTATGAGTGCACAGATTGATGCAAAGACTTGCATCTTAGTTTAGATTAGGAGGGGAAATCACCCCTAACTTGCCTCTACGATACTCAAAAGTATCCTTAGGCAATGTTTTAGTGAATATATCTGCAATTTGTTCCTTAGTGGGCACATACTCCAATTTGACTTCTTTTCACTCACTTTATCTCTCAAAAAGTGATACTTGATAGATATATGTTTTGTCTTTGAATGTAACACCGGATTCTTGGAAATGTTTATGGCACTTGAGTTATCAAAAAATATAGAAATAGGCTCATTATACTCAATTTTGATAACTCTTAGCATTTACTTCATCAACATTACTTGAGTACAATTGTTTGCAACATCAATATATTCTGCCTCAACAGTAGATAAGGAAATGGAATTCTAATTTTTACTTAGCCAAGACACCAAATTCTTCCCCAAGAAGAATACACCACCACTTGTACTTTTCTTGTCATCCACAGCTCCTGCCCAATCTACATTTGTAAAGGCATTTAGAGTAATATCATCATCCTCAGGATACCAAATACAAAAATCAACTATCCCTTTCAAGTATCTGAAAATTCTCTATATTGTAGTCACATGTGATTCCTTTGGATCAACTTGATATCTAGCAACCATACATACAACATTCATAATGTCTGGTCTGGTCTGAGTCAAATAGAGTAATCAACCAATCATTGGCATGTACCTTTTTTTATTAGCCTTAGGAGAATCATCATTTTGTGTTAACTTGCATCTGGTTACCATGGGTGTACCAATTGGTTTTGAGTCTTCCATGCCAAACTTTTTCAGTAACTCTCTTACTTATTTGGACTGAGATATGAATATTCCATCCTCTAACTAAGTAATTTGAAATCCTAAGAATAATTTCAGCTCTCCATTCATTGACATATCAAACTCACTTTTCATTTCATCAGAAAAATTCATACATAAGTCATCAACAAAGACTTCAATAATCAACTCTTTATCTTGATCCATCTTGAAATACAGATTGTTGGCAGTAGTACCTTTATTGAGTCCAAGTTTCAACAATTATTTATCCAATCTAGCATACCAAGCTCTAGGGACTTGTTTGAGTCCATGCAGTGCTTTCTTCAATGGGAAAACCATGTCTTTTTCATTAGTCAATTGAAATCCATCTGGTTGCTCAACATAAACTTATTCTTCTAACTCACCATTTAGAAATGTTGACTTCACATCCATTTGATAGACTTTGTAATTCTTGAAAGTAGCATAAGAAAGAAATAACCTTATAGCTTCAATTCTAGCAATAGGGGAAAAGGTTTCTTCAAAATCAATACCTTCCATCTGTGAGTACCCTTTACATACCAATCTTTCTTTATTTTTGACCACTTCACCTTGTTCATTCAGCTTATTTCGAAAGACCCATTTGGTTCCAATCACATTTTTATTCTAAGGTCTAGGAACAAGAATCCATGTATCATTTTTCTCTATCTACATCAGTTCTTCCTTCATTTCTTCCATCCAATATTCATCTTCATATGCTGCATTGACATTACTAGGCTCAGTTTTGGAAATCAGACAATATTCTTCTACAATTCTTCTTCTGGTCTACACACCTTTGTTCTTGTCTCCTATAATCTGATTTTCAGAATGATTTAGCTTTACATACCTTGGGACTTTGGGATTCTCTCTAACTTCTGGTTCTTTTGTTCTCTTTTGTAATTCAACTAGCTTCTCCTTCATGATTCTCTTGATTCACTAAAACAATTTGAACTTGATTTTGTGTCTGTACATTCTTTCCATTAATTTTACTATCTTGTTGATCATCTAAGTCATATCCACAATATCTGGATGATCTTATAGTGTCTTCATCAACTCTAACATTTTCACTTTCAACCATTTTCATCAATCTTCTATTGTAGCATTGGTAAGTTTTTCTCTTAGTAGAGTAACCCAGAAAGATTCCTTCATCACTTCTAGCATCAAACTTGCCAATATCTTCATCTCTCTTGATATAACATCTACTTCCAAAGATTTTGAAATAATTAACAATAGGCTTCTAACGAAACCACAACTCAAAAGGAGTCTTACCAAAATAACCATTAACATTTACCCGGTTGATAGTGTATACAGTAATACTTATAGCTTCTCTCCAATAGATATGAGGAAAATTACCTTCCAACATCATAGTTCTAACAGCATCTAGAATTGTTATGTTCTTTCTCTCAACAACTTCATTCTATTGAGGGGTCCAGGGAGCAAATAACTATCTTTTGATTCCATGCTCTTCGCAAAATGAATTGAGCTCCTAGGAAGTGAATTCACCACCTCTATTTGATCTTAAGCATTTGACCTTCAAACCTGTGTCATTTTCTGCCATAACCTTGAAACATTTGAACTTTTCTAGAGCTTCATGTTTTTCTCTCAAGAAAGCAACCCATATCATCCTAGAGTAATCATAAATAATCAACATAAAGTACCTTTCTCCTTGTATACTTCTGATTCTAGATGGACCACATAGATCAGTATGTACCAGCTCCAGTACTCCGTTAGAATGATGTTGTTTGCTCTGAAAATAAATTCTTCTTTTTTCCCATCTGACATTCCTTGCATATAGTGTTAGTAGGCTTCACTAACATAGGTAGATATTTGACTTCTTGAGTGGAGCTTACTTTGATAATGTTATCAAAATTCACATGACATAGCCTCCTATTCCATAACCAACTTACATCAACTTGAGCAATGAAACAACTTTCACTAGTAGCACTTGAGTGAAAAATGTTACCTCTTGTTTTTGTACCTGAAGCAATTACATTTCTAGAGCTTCCCAATATCCTGCATTTACCATATTTGAACTGAAGATTGTATCCCTTGTCTACCATCTATCCAACACTCAACAAGTTATGCTTCAATCCTTCAACATAAAGGACATCATCAATTTTATATTTACCACCAAGAGAATTAGTGCCTCTGCCACAAATCACACCAACATTGTTATCTCCAAATCTTACAACACCACCATCATACTTGAACTCCAAGCTTAGAAACTTTATTTTGTCACCAGTCATATGATGTGAGCATCCATTGTCAATCACGCACTCATCATTTTCATCAATTTTGGCTGCAAGAGCTTTCTCAGTATTTTGATTGTTAGTAGATTTAGTGGACACCGTACCATTTTCCTTGATAGCAATGAATACCCATCCATCTTCATTTCTATTTTCTTTATCAAATTCATCATCAATAACACCTTCTTCAACATAATAACATTTTTTTTGAAATCTAGACTTGTCAAGTTTATACTTAGAGACTCTTTCAAGACACCTTGATGTAAAATTACCTATCTTACTGCAAGAAAAACATTTAATAGACAGATTTCCTTCATACTTGCCATATCCTCTAGCTTCTCTTTTCACAATCAATGCTTCCACCTCTTCTAGCTCTCTTTCTTCATCTTCAATCTATTTAATCTCATCTTCATATTTGAATGTTTTTCTGGAACTTTCTCCTGGATCATATCTCTCTTGGATTTTTCTGGATACAGTAGCTTTAAATTCATTTTTTTTTTTAGGATTAGACTCACCAAATTCACTCAACTCAAAGGCAGCTAGTTTACCAATCAACATGTCTCTTGTCACATTTGTTACTTTTTTGAGTTCTTCAATAGCATGAGCTTTCATTTTGTAGGAAGTAGGCACTGATCTTAGCACTTTAGCCACAATCTCATCCTCTTCCATAATTCCACCGACACACATAATACCCTTCACTAGTTAATTTACCTTTTGCATGAAAGCAACAATCTTTTTATCTTCACTCATCTTCAAGTTCTCCCACTTGCCTTTCAGACTTGTTAGCTTAGCAATCTTTACTTGTGCATCTCCTTCATACAATATCTCCAATTTCCTCCAGATCTCATGTGTTGTCTTCAGACCTATCACATTTTTCATCTTTGAATCTATCAAAGCACTTAGTAATGCTTTTATAGCCCTGATATTAGTTTCAACTTCTTTGATCTCATCAAGAGTAGAGGGTCCATTCTAAGGAATATTATATTTGTTCTTTGTAATCTTCCAAAAAGGTTCACCATAGCATTTCAAATGACACTCCATTCTGACCTTCCATAGAGATTAATTTGTACCATCGAATCTGGGACTATCCTTCTTAATGATGCCATCTCAGATCACCTCAAGCTATTAAACTTCTTCAGAGGAACCTGCTCTGATACCCATTGTTGGAAAAACAAAGATAGACAACTAAGAAAGGGGGTGAATCAATTGTCCTAGAAATTAAACTTATTTACCTTTATCAACCTTTAATCTCAAATCTGATAATTAACACTAAAAGCATGAATTAACAACACATCATAAACACATGAACACGAAGATTTAATACGTGGAAACCCTATTAGGGGAAAAACCATGGTGGATGTTAATCCACAACATTGTACCCTATTAGAAGTATAATTAAAAATAAATAAGGAATGCACATGCATTCAGGCACACTTCCTAGAGCTCACTACTCAGAAGGGAAGGCCCAGTGCCTTACATAAAACAATTAGATTATATCTATATGATGAGGTTGAACTAAGAAATTAGCTTCTTCAAAATCCTGATGACAGTTCTGGTTAGGCACAAAAACACTTCTTCACACTTCACTCAATCATCTTCACACTCTTCTCTAAAATCAAATGATTTGATCTTTATCCACACATATCTTTCACATACTTCACACACATTCACTGAGCATACTTCAAAATGAGGAAACAATCTCTTATATATCCGCTACATGAAATTACATCAACAACTTTGTCGGCCACAAATAAATAATAAATGAATTACAAATTGTCTGCCCAATTCATGAACAAGTCTCAATGTGTACCAACCTAAGTTGATCACAACAAGATGAAGACCTAAATCAACATCCTTGAACATGCCAAGCATAAAAATATTAATCCACAAGGATCCGCAACATGCTACCACCATCATGTCGGCCAAGAACATGAAAATTTGAGCACACAAAGGAAAATATTTGGTCACGAACACACCGATCAATGTGGACATACCACAATGAGAGAGCATGATCTAGAAACATCAGTGATCATCACAGGATCATATGCAACAACTAAATTTACCAGAAATGCATTCTCTTCTTCTAGAAACACCTGCTACAATAACAGAATAACTATAGGAACTCATAAACTCATAACTCACTCCAATCTTAATGCGCACCTCTGAAACTTCCAAAAAACATACTAGATAGGCTCAGCAACAAACCCTTTAATGTGTGACTTCTGATTACCAACTTACAGAACTTTCCACCATTCTGATCTTCACAGCTTCACAAACTACCTACAACATATTTATTCTAATTTTATCAATATCCTTGACATATATAGCCTTCAGAATCATCAGTGATAATAGTGTCAACATGAATGAAAACCACATATCAGCAACACAACCACAACATCCAATAAAGGAGGCCTACCTGAGATGCAAACTAGATGACTATTGGAGAGAGAATCTTGGTTGGCGATGTTAGGCAAGATTGAACAGACCACTGATTTAATAGAGTTTCCAACCGCGTTGAGATTGGAGGGAGAAGTAGAGCCATTCGAGCTAATGCACGAGGGGGGCAGGAAGAAAGGTCAAATGGAGAATATGACCATTGAATAGGTCCAGAATGGGAGTACGGAGGTGAGGAACACTAGCTAGGAAGGCCAAGGTTAGCACAAGGACCAGGATCAAGAGGCAGAGGATAAGCGAAGGAAGATGTGGTCAGATAATCGGCAATGCCTGTAGAGGATGGTACGTGAGAGGATGTGGGTTGGATGATGTACAGTGGTGGAGGAGAGGTGTTGATAGGGTGGTGGTGAGAAGGAACTGAAGAAGGATTGGTCAGAACATAAAAGCTAGAGGAAGGACGATAGGGGGAGAGATGATCATGACAAGAGCCCATAGGTCTTCTCTTCATGAGCAACACCCTGAATTTTGTTTTTTTACTTTTCTCACATTCATATTTGATTTCAGTAGCTCAGTCTTGTGAGGAGGTGTCGAGGAGAATCTAGAGGTATGGGCGAAGAGAGGCGGCTAGCTCTAGGTGCAAAGGGAAGAGTCTATGTGAACCCTAGTTTTATGCCTACACAAACACAACAAACAAACACATTATCAGATCAATATGCAAGATAAAACAAGGATTTCCCATGAAATCCATTTATGAAGCTTAAATAGAAAGAAAATGAAGAACAATGCAAGAAACTAAATCAAATCTATTTAAACAAAGCAAACTCTTGATCCCATGGGGGAATTGGTGCCAATTAGTATGTCAAAATTGGCCTTTTCCCAACTCTTTTGTTGCAATGTTGATGATTTATGGATGATTGAATCTCCTTGATGAGATTTTGGCATAACTTAGCTATGAAATCATTAAAATGATGAATACTTGAGGAGAAATGGGAAAAAATATCTCTCAATGTGAAGAGATTAACTTTGCATGAGATTGTAGATGTTAAATGAGAGGAAGAACCTTTCATTCATAGATTTCCAAAATGGAAGAGAGTGGAATTGAGCAATGTGGGATCATTCAACATCTAACGGCTATGTGCCACTTGTCAAGATGTGAATGGTTGAAGATTGTGCAAGTTTTGATCAAAGTGTCCATAAATGCATAAATTTGAATTTTGAAAATGTTGAAATGACAAGGTGGAGAGAGAGTCAAATGGAGTAATTACCACTTGGCTCAATCCAAAAGGACTTATATGATGAAATAAATTCCTTGTTGGAAGGACCAAGTCCACTTGGATTCAAATTCAAATTTGAGGGAATATTCCCCTTTTGTGCCATGTGAGGGAAAATAGAGATTTAATAAATGAATTAAATCTATTTTCATGTGCAAGTTGCATTCCCTAGAGGATTTAAATGATTGAGATTAAATTAATCAAGATTTGATCAATTTAATGAGAGATTAGGTGATTTGGAAATTTTGACTCAAATTTATGAGTTGACTTAAATCAAAATTGAGAGGAAAGGATTAATTAAATAGATGTTTTTGATTTATTTAACTAAAGGGGACAATGTTGGATTAAATAAAATAAGGTTTAATTTATTTAATTTAATATGAGGACTTTAGAGTTTTAATTAAATAAAGTGAATTATTTAATTAAAAGGGATTTTAGGGTTAATTAAATTAAATTGATTAATTTAATCAACAAGGGAGAAAGACCTAATTAAATAAATAATGATTTATCTAATTAAGAGACAGGTGATAATAAGTTGAGAGTGTGATTTAGGGAGAAATGGCGTTAGTAATCAGGATCAAGTGTGTTAGATTGAATTGTACATTTTCCATGTCTACATTTTGACCCTCTTTGAAGCAATGTACTTGTTGCATTCATTCAAAGAATAAACTACTGTGATCAAAGTTCAAAATTTTCAGCATTTTTCTAATGCCCCACTATTGCCCCAGTGAAAGGATTATGCTAGTATATTGCCCCCTCGAGAGATCGGACGAAAATTTTGATTTTTTGGATGATCTCGCGAAAAAAGGAGGACAAGGTGCCCAATAGGTTGAAAATGCCCCAGAATGCCAAAAAATGTGTTAAAACACCCAAAAAGATGCAAAATAGCCTTTGGTTGGACAAAAATAGGATCGGAGGGCCAAAACCCTAGTTGGATGGCCAAATTAGGTCAAAAAACCCTAATTTGCAAGCTTAAATCGACCTTGAAAGGTCACTTTCAATACATTTGCACCTTTAGCCTTTATAATTTTTTGCATTTTTGAGCTTTGACCCTTGATCGAGATGGCGCAACGACAGCTTCCCAGGCACATGTCAGAGAGAGTATGAGTGCACCAGCGACCAGTCGGCGCAGGACCCGTGGTATGTACCCCCATCCTAACTTTCAATTTTTTTGTTTTGTGTGCATTAAATAGGGTCCAAGTCAGTTTTAGGTTGAGCGATGTTATATAGCACCACTGCAAATGCTCTATCAGCACCGCATGGTCCTAAACTGGGCCGCATATGAGAATAGCGTCGCACAACTCAATTAGGAAATTAGGGTTTGATGGTCAAACTCAACCACATATGAAAATTCGACCATGCGACGCAGTTTGAAACTAGGGTTTTGCTACAAAGTTAGACGCATATGAAAATTTGACCACGTGGCACACTTTGGAGTTTAGAATTTGACAAAATCTATTGTGGCGGTGCAGTTTGAAACTTTTCAAACTGGGCTGCATTTGAAAACAGCACTGCATTTGATGTTTTAAATGTGATAATCCAATGCAAGAGGCAATTCTTTTTACGGGACTTTGACACGGTGGCTTCCCTTGTGCAGGAGGAGCTCGATGTACTTCACTTGAGGGAGCACAGATGGCCGATGCTCCACAGATTGCAAGGTATGCATGTTTTCCTTTAGGAGCAGCTTGGTATTCTTGGCCGTTGGTACATTACGTATGTCCCTCCTGTTTGGGCACACTTAGGTATGATGATAGCTTTGGTTGAGCAGTGGCACAGTGAGACTTCTTCCTTCCATCTTCCTACTGGCGAGGCCACCATCACTCTCGAGGATGTCTGGCGCATCCTTCGACTGTGTATCCATGGAGCCAGATTAATTTATGATCCATATGCCGGTAGGGACACTTGCTATGATGTGATGGGCCTTGATGAGATTCATTTTTCTGATGGGTAGATTGACTTGGAGAGATATCATGGTAGAGTGGCCACCTATAGGTTGATCATTGTGACCATCATTTCAGGTCTTGTGGCACTAGATCGGCGGGGCCGATACTTTAGTTCAAGCTGGGGACTGGCATGGGAGCGGATGGTCATCCACAGGGAGTGCTTTGCCTGGGGACCAGTATTTCTAGCCTCCCTATATAGGTATCTTCATGAGTTTGCATATTTGGATAGTAGGTCCCTCAGGGTTGGAGTTACTTTCTTACACATCTGGGCCTAGGAGTAGATTCTAGTGCTCCATCCAAATGTCACACCAGTTGTCCTTGATATTGATGACCTCATTGTTTGGCGATATGGTGGGGCACAGATCCACTTTACTCACTGGCACAGGTGGCCTTGCATGTTGCTGATGATTTCTCGATGAGATGAGAGAGTTCGTCTAGAGGCCTTGGATGGGAATAGGCCCATGGTATGATGATGCAGCGCGGTTGTTCTTTGCCTAGAAGGATAGATGGATGCAGGGCCGTGAGCATACCATGATAGAGTGTTATCTCCCAAACAGGGTGGCTCATCAGTTTGGCAAGATACAAGACATACCAGATGATTAGTATGTAGTGATCTTCACCCATACTATGAGAGAGAAAACATAGGGCCAGTCCATCCCGACAGCTAAGGCAGTTTCCTCATTTAGACAGCTAGTGGCCTAACCATGGCCATATGATTAGGGGACATCACATGCAGTGGTGACCCAGGCATACAAAGCCTAGTTTAGGCCTCCCTTGAGATTTATAGTTCCCAATGCAACACTTCCACGGTGGAGGCCCAGAGGCAGATCCACTGGCAGGGGCAGAGGATAGGGGGTAGAGGTGATAGAGATGGGGATGGAAATAGAGGGGGAGGTGGACCACCTCCTCATCAGACACCTCCTAGAGATCAGGCATAGCAAGCACCTCCATGGGTAGAGGCATAGGTTCGACAAGCCTAGAGATGGGGACAGAGCAGTCCCACAACAACAGCCACCAGTGTAGCCGAACCATAGAGATGTACTAATCCAACAGTTGCAAGGTCAAATTCAGGTATTGACTATGGAGAGGGATCAGGTTCGGTAGCAGATTTTGACTGTTACTACTGAGAGGGACCAGGCTCGATCTGAGAGGGATCAGGAGGTTGGTCAGCGAAGGCAACTAGAGAGTATAGCTTCATCATCCCAGGGCTGATTAGTTTCCCTACGGGCTTATAGAGTGGTCGAGTACTATCAACAACATTATAGACAGGTAGTGCTAGCAGCAGGCCGGGTGCCAGACTTATCTTAGCAAACAGGGATGAGACCGCCAAAGGGTCAGAGTGATAGGCCAGAGGGTGAGAAGCACAGCTAGCAGGGCTAGCCCTTTGATCACAATTTATTTTTATTTTTTTTATTCATGGGCCTCGATTATTGCCCCTATTATATCATGTACTTTGATTGTAACACTTGATCTGATTTTTGTAACATGACAATATATTTTTTGATGATATATATGAGATGGTTCACCTTTATGATATGTTTTGCAATGTATGATATGTAGATGCATTTTAATTTCCTATATGTTATGAGATGCTTCTATTTTTTTGCTCATGTGATATGATGTATTCTGGATGTACTTCCTTTTGTATCTTTTCTATGCATTTTGATAGTTACGTGGTAAATGATATGCTAATGATGATGGATCGATGTGCAAATGATAAATGAAATGCAACTAATAAATGATATGCAAATGATTAATAACGATGATGGATGCTAATGTTTTTTATTAATTCATGCATGATGTGAAATGAATTTAATGCAATTATTCCTTAAGATACTTAGAATAACAAATCTATATTGTTCCTCATAACTTAACATGGTGATAATGCGAGATGATATAATGATGTATGATCTATATGGTATGCTATGAACTTATGTTGATGAGTTTATGGATGCAAGGTGGATGCATTGGCAATGTTTTGATTAACTGTCATGATACCATGTTAGTATGGAATGAAGATAGAAGAAAAGGAAACTCAACAAGTCATTAGAGTGATGGTGATTTTCTTACCAGGATTCATGATTTTCAAATGGCCAATTACGTTATGTTTGATAACACACATAGGTACAATGCATCAAGGTATAAGGAACCAAGATGGTGCGGTGCAGAGTGTGATGGACTTTGACTTGATCATCAGATAGGAGTATCATTTTTCACACTTAGCATATGGGACCTTATTCAAGATGTAGTTCAGAAATTTTTAACATCTTGGACCAAAACATAGAAAAGCAAGCCTTCCTTTGTGGTCAACAAGTTACCCAAAACACCCTCCCCACAAACCAAACAAGGCGCGCATGACTAAGTTATTTTACAAGAGTAATCCAACAAACATAGCAGATAAAAAATATAATGATCGTTGCCCCATTCCTTTCTCTCTAAACCTATTTTTTTTAGGCATCATCGAGACGTCCTTGGAATGAGCGCAAAATAAGATAAGTCAAAAAAAGACCAAGACAAAGTAAACAAACAAGCTAATGTTCTTCATACCACTAACCAAGACTAACTATTGCAGGGTACTTGATGCTTACATCCATCGTGGGAAGGATACATCCTAGGAAATGTTGTGATCAGGGTTTTGGTGAGACTGATTGGATGATGAGCTATTGATACTTCGAGTTGATCAACTTACTTGCTTACTGACCTAGATTTTGAGACTTTGAGGATTAGGGTGTTGACTTTGGAACCTACTAGACTTTCTTCCAATTGCTTCACCAAAGGATGAAGGTGATGATTGATTTATTAGGAGTGATGATTATCACGAGTGAAAGCAGGATGAGACAGGTGCACCATTTTGGGTTTTTCAAATTTTTTCAAGTTGTTTTGATTTTTGGATTTTTCAATTTTTTGGTATTTTGAGATGTTTTGAATGTTTTTTGGTATTTTAAAAATTTATGATGAAGATACTAACTTAAAAACCTATCCTAGGGGTCTCAGGAGCTAATCCATAGATTAGCCTTGCCTACGTTATACATGCAGAGACCACGTAGTTCAACTGACGACATACTTGACTTAATGATGAGATAGATGGGCAAACGGATTGCCAAAATATTGCAATGAACACCTAAAGGATTGACCTAAGGTATCTCGGAGGATGATCAAAGATCAACCTTGCCTATGTTCAAGCTCAAAGATGACATAGTTTAGTAAGGTGAAAGAATTGACAAGACTCAATGAATTTTCTGAAAACTTTTGAGATTTTCCAATGTTTTTTTATTTTTTATTTTTGAATGTTTTGGATTTTTGATGTTTTAGGAAGATCACTAAAAATATACATGAATCTTATCTTATGTAGTTATAGGAACATGCCCCTAGCATTGTGTGATAGACTTCTTTGATGAAGGTAGGACAAACTGACCTTAGGATATGCCAAGCAGTTCTATGGTGGAATATGATATGAGCGCAAGATCAAGCTATGGTATGGATGTGAATGGATGGATGGAAGGAAGATTAATGAAATGTGATGGGATGCAATGAACATGAGTGAGTCATGCAGATCTTGATGGATAGAGAGTTTTTTATTTACCCTTGGAGCGTGTTTTCCAAGTTTTCACCAAGGTACCTATCCAAAGTGCCACGAAGTGGTTTTCACTAGAGGACGATTTTTTTCTTTACTATATTTCAATCCTTTTTCTGATTTTTTTGGATTTTTGTATTATTTTGATTTTTTTTCTTGCCACCAAGATGACTGTTTGCCAGGTTTTCATCAAGGTGACCATTTTTTCAAGACATTTTCTGATTTTTTTTGTATTTTTTGGTTCTATACCTTGCAAGATTTAAGGCATAGAAATTTTTGAGATGGGAGTTGTTCAAGGGCTCCTGTAGAGGTTTTCCTTCTTGTGTTGACAGTTGATATGCCCCTAATTTATAGCTTTTCATGATGACGAAAGGTCCCAACCAGTTGGGCTCAAATTTTCATTTGCTTTCTGGATTTGGTACATTCCCTTGGTTCTCTTTCAGCACAAGTTCACCAACTTGGAAGGTGTGTCGCATGATCTTCTTGTTGTATTTGTGATTCAGGTGGTTCTGATAGACTTGTAGATGGTTAAGGGTATCCATGTGCCATTCATCTAATAACTCCAACTCATTTGGTCGTGAGACCCTGTATTCTTCATCTATTATGAGGTTTTGCAATGATATTCTCAGTGATGGGAGTTTGATCTCAACAGGGAGGATTGCCTCTAATTTGTAGACCAAGGAGAATGGGTTGGCACCTGTTAGCGTGTGGATACTAGTGTGGTAGGCCCATAAGGAGGGATTTAGTTGTAGATGTCAGTCATGACTGGAGTCATTGACTATTTTCTTAAATATTTTCAGAATGGTTTTGTTGGTAGCTTCTGCTTGACCATTGCCTTGGGGGTAGTATGGAGTGGAAAAGTGATGTTCGAGTTTGAATTTGTCACATAAGTCAAGGACATCCTGATTCTTGAAAGGTGTCCCATTATCAGAGATAATGGATTAGGGGTGTGAACCCCTAAACCTGCAAATGCACAAGAGCAACAAAACACATTACTTGTTAGTTCAAATGCATGCATACAAGTATGAGAGATTCCCCATAAAATCCATTTATTCAAACTAAACTAGGAAAATGAAGAACACAATAAACTTGAAACAAAAGAGATTCAATCCTAATTAAGCTAATAACATGATCTTATGGGGGAATTGGTGCCAATGAAGTGTTGCAATTGGCCCTTTCCCAATTCCTAAGTTGCAATGAAGATGATCTAGAAATGGTCAAATCTCCAAAGAGATTTGAGCATAACCTTGGTGCAAATGCAAAAATGTGATGAATGTATGGATGAAATAAGCAAAATTAGTTCTCAATTGAAGAGAGTAACTTTGCATTAAGATTGTGGATGAGGATGGATTTGAGTATAATAAGTTTACTCAAATTGTGGATGATTGAATGAGAGGAAGAGTCTCTCATTTATAGATTTCCAAAATGGAAGAGAGAGTCAAAATAAGCAATGTGGGATCATTCAACATCCAATGGCCAAGTGCCACTTGTCAAGATATGAATGGTTGAGGAATTAGCACATTTTGGTCAATGTGCATGATAAATGCCATTGGATTCAAATTTGAAATTTGAATGTGACATGTTGGGGGGAGAGAAGAATGGAGTTAATGTCACTTGGCTCAATGCACAAGGACATGTAAGAGGAATTGAATGCCTTGTTGGAAGGACCAAACCTATTTGAATTTTGAATTCAAATTGAGGGAATATTCCTTATTTATTCCTTGTTGAGAGAAAATAGGCAATTAATAAATCAAAGTAATTGATTTATTGTGCAAGTTGCATTCTCTAGAGGATTTTAGTGATTGAGATTAAATTAATCAAGATTTTGATTAATTTAATGAAGAATTAGGTGATGTGACAATTTAGACTTAAATTTATGAATTGATTTAAATCAAATTGAGAGGAAGGGTTTAAATAAATAAATGATTTTGATTTATTTAATCAAGAAGGAACATGTTAGATTAAATTAAATAATGTTTTAATTTATTCAATTTAATAAGAGGACTTTAGAGATTTAATCAAATAAAATGAATTATTTAATTAAAAGGAGGTTTACAAAATTAATTAAATAAAATTGATTTATTTAATTAACAGGAGATGATGACTTAATTAGATAAAGTTGATTTATTAAATTAAGAGATAGAATGTGATGAAATGTTGAGAATATGATTTAAGAGGAAATGTTGTTAGTGATCGGGATCAGGTGTGCCAAAACAAACTTGTACATTTTCCATGTCTATATTTTGCCTCTCTTTGAAGCAATGTACTTGTTGCATTGATTCAAAGAATAAACTATTGTGATCAAAGGTCAAAATTTCTTGATTTTGTTTTTCAGATGCCCCACTATTGACCCAACGAGAAGGATTACGTTGGTATATTTCCCCCTTGAGAGATCGAACGGAAATGTACAATTTTTCGATCGAGATCGTGATAAAATGTGAGAGGAGTGGTCCTATTGATCAGAGGACGAAAGACAATTCTTTGATGTAGAGAATCTTGATGATGTATAGACAGTCATCGACCATGGGTAGCCTCGTGTATATCTTGGTACAACACAGCGATTTTAGATAAAAATGTAAGTAAAGATAGAAGAATAAGAAGAATAAGATGGATGGAAGGAGGATCCACACAAGTTCACATTATTATTGATGATGATGCTGATTTGCATTGCTAGGAGTTGGGATTTTCAAAGGGTCAATTACTTTATGTTTGATAACACACATAGGTACGATGCATCAAGGTATAAAAGACCAAGATGGTGTTGTACCTAGTGTGATGGACTCTAACTTGACAATTAGATAGGAGTGCTCTTATTCACACTTGACATATCGAAACCTTGCTAGGACGGACCCAACAAAGCAAGTATTCGCCAAGTTATTTTACAAGAACATTCAACAAGCACAACAGATAAAAAAGATAATGATCGTTGCCCCATTCCTTTCTCTCTAAACCTATTTTGTTTAGGCATCATTGAGAGGTCCTTGGAATGAGCGCAAAATAAGATAAGTCAATAAAAGACCAAATAAAGAAAACCAAACAAGCTAATGTTCTTCATACCGCTAGCCAAGAATAACTATTGTGGGGTACCTGATGCTTATTTCCATTGTAGGAAAGCTTCATCCTAGGACATGTAGTGATCAAGGTTTTGATGGGACTGATTTGGGTGATAAGCTATTGATATTCCAAGTTGACCAACTTGCTGACTCACTGATCTAGACTTTCAAGACTCTGACAATTAGAGTTTTCACTTTGGAACCTACTAAACTTGCTTCTGACTGACTCACCAAAGGGTGAAAGCGACGATTGATTTTATTAGGAGTGATAAAATTCACAGGTGAAAGCGAGATGGAATGGATGCACCATTTTGGTTTTTTAGATATTTTGAGGCTATTTTTGGTATTTTCAAGATTTATGACGAAGAGACTAACTTAAAGACCTACCCTAGGAGTCTCGGGAGCTGATCCATAGATTAGCCTTGCCTACGTTATACACATAGAGACCATGTAGTTTGACTGATGACAGACTGACTTGATGACAAGATGGAAAAACGGATTGCCCCTTTTTATTGCTTAAAGGATTGACTTAAGATGCAGACTTAGATGGGAAAACGGGTTGCGAATGTGACAGATGCCTAAAGGACTGACCTAACTGTCTTGGGGGATGATCAAAGATCAACCTTGCGTACATTCAAGCTTAGAGATGACGTAGTTCGACAAGGTGAAAGACTGACAAGACTCAAAGATGAATTTTTTGAAGATTTTTGGATATTTTGACATGCTTTTGGATTTTTGAATTTGGATGTTTTTGATTTTTGATTCTTCTAATGTTTTCAGATTTTTCGCATGATTTTGACAATTTGGATACAGATATGTGATGATATCAGCACTCTATTTTGAGATTTTGTTGAAAACCAAGCTTAATGTTGATCAATCGGATTGATGGATTGATAGTTTGACTGAGTGTGTTAAGTCAAACAAGGTGATAATGCACTTGTAAATTCTAGGAAGTTGTGTTATCCTAGAGTAAACTTGTACAAAAGTGGATGGTTTGACTAAGTGTGTTAATTCAAACAAGGTGATAATGCACTTGTAAATTCTAGGAAGTTGTGTTATCCCAGAGTAAACTTGTACAAAAGTGGATGGTTTGACTAAGTGTGTTAAGTCAAACAAGGTAATTATGGATTTGATAATTTGGCTAAGTGTGTTAAGCCAAACAAATATGATAATGGACTTGTAAACCCAAGGAAGTTGTGTTATCCTAGAGTAAACTCATCCATAAGATGATAGTTTGACTAAGTGTGTTAAGTCAAACAAGGTGATAATTGATTGGATTTTATTGATACAAATTTTTTGATTGATGTTCGATGAAAGATAAAGCTTGATAAGGAATGTCTTCTTATCAAAATATGTCATGGGCTAGTGATTTGGATTTTTTGGCTCACAAATGTTTGACCAATTTTGATTTCATGTTTTCCAATGTTCGGATCGCCACATAAGTTGGATGATATAGATCAAGATTTATTCCCGAAGCAAGATGTAAATATCTGCCCCCAGTGTCTAGCAATGTTTGAATGGCCATGGGTGGATTGTTGGATAGATGTATATGAATTATCTTGCGATAAGATAAGGTGTTTGAATAGAGGAATGTTCATTTGAATAATGCTTCAAGGCTTAGATAACATTTGGATTGCATAGGATTAATGAAAATGACCCATGCCAAGATGTTTACCATAAACACATGTGAAGTATGTACCAAATTTTTCCAAGATCAAGATAACTTGGAGTATGGATGCATATGGATAAAAATGGATTGGATAAATGGTTCATGGATGAACGGATTTATGTTGGTTTTATTATGGATGGAATGTTGCCTTTATTATGGATGTGATAAGATGCTTTCTTCTAAAATGGCGCACGTGGATGCTCAATTCTACACATGACCCCTGTTTGCTAGGTTTTCATCATGGTACACATGATGCCCGTTTTTGGATTTTTTGTATTTTTGATTTTTTTGTTGTCACCAAGATGCTTGTTTGCCAAGTTTTCATTAAGGTGACCATTTTTTCAGGACATTTTTTTGATTTTTTATATTTTCTGAGAGATTTTAAGCTGATGTAGATTCTTCTATCATAACATGCCATCGGTATCCTAATTGAAGAAGTTGCCTTGCCAAGATACGTGCACTTGAATGCAGCTTTTGAGATTCTTGATTTGCTTTGTTGATACCAGAGTTAACTCTGTCTTTGTGTGCACATCACGACAGAGTGCCTTCTGAATCCTTATGATGAAGGGTCATTGCCAACACATGGTCAATGTGAGAATTATATATCATGCATGGAGGCATGGATGGAGTGTGTTTAGGGATAAAAGATGGATTGGTTGATAGTTTGGAGCCTTTGACTCTCCAAACTTGGGAAGATGAGCAATAATGAGTGGATACGGAAGTGTTCATGGAATTAGGACCAACTGCTTGATAAACTTTGTATGTCACTTGAGAATCTTTCTTTTGATTTTGTGGAAGTCTTCGATGGATACTGTTCCCCTTTTTATTTTTCCCCATAGTTTATTTGACTAGTGGAGTTTGATAGGGATAATCTTTCTTTGTATTTTTTGGTATCCACTTATATTTGATTTGTCCTTCATGCTTCTTAGCTTCTTTTTCTTTGATAAAATTCTTCATGCTTCGATTCAAGTCTTTCTTTTGATGTTGGTTCCAATTCGTGGATGGCGTGATGGGTGGATGAAGATTCGTGATACGGCGGGTCATAGCATTGACATTGGTTTCATCATAAGGATCCTTCATGCCCCCTATGTTGACATTTGTTTGAGACAAAGTTGCCCCCAATTTTGTGGAAGTATCATTGATATGTTGAGATCCCTTGATTTTTGAATAACCAAGGCCTTGATGCTTAGGATTGCCAAAAATTTGCACTGGTTCCAGGATACCTTGTTCATGTAGACTTAATCCTCTACCTTGATAATTCATCTGCTGAAATTTTTTATTTTCCATAGGATATGATTTACCTTGGAAACAAGGTGTTGCTCCTTCTCTACTCTGTGGTAGATCTTCAAAAGTGGTAGCTTCTTTATTGATGAGGTAGCTTGCCCTAAGAAAGGTAAGTGATCCAACTTTATAAGTGATTGGATCCTCCATAAGTGGGATGAATGTCTGATTGATATATTTAGCTTGGTCTTGTGAGATATCAGATTGTAGTGCTTCTTCAAGAAGTGTTGATGCTTCACTATCCTTGTAAAAGTCTTCCTCATGATCCATTTCTGATACGTCTCCACATTTATCTATATCTTGATCATGTTTAAGAGTAGGAGACTCTTGTTCCTAAGTAAGAGTATGAGACTCTTGTTTTGAATGACGATGATTTGCGTGTCCATCCAAAGAAAGCATCTTATGGGTAGATGGAGGGGTATGTGATGTATGGATATGATCATTATTTGTGATATCTTGTAGGAGAGTGGCCATCACCTCATTGTAGTATCTTGCATATAAAAATTCTTGATCTTGATTAATATTGAAATTGCTTTCAACTTGCTTTGGATCAAGTTCTTGACATGGGTCAATTTCAAAGGATGGATTGCTTTCAAAGGGTTCTTGGACATCGTCATAAGGCATTAGAAGTGGCTCAATATCCTCTTGATCTTTGAGTGGACTTGGATCAAATGGTGAGTTGAGAAATATTTCACTATCCATAACCATGAGGTCAAATGATGTCAATATGTCTTGGACAGGTTCATTGCTAGACCTTTATGGAATATTTTGATCATGCTTTGGAATATGCTCTTGAGATATGTCTTCTGACTCATTAGGTGATGTAGAGAAATTTTCAACATGATCATTTGTGGATGGATCTTGGTTTATGTCAATAGGATCAAATAACATCAACACTCCTTGAAATAGATCTTTGTAGGAGGGGTCTTGATCATGACTAAAAAATGGCTCTTGATGTATGTTGATTTCATCATCAAATGAGGTGGAAACATCTTCAAGGTGTTCATCGATGGATAGATCTTGATTATTATTTTTGAAAATTGTGTTGGGAGTTTGTTGAAAGCTCTGCTGAGCAAGTAAGGTTTGTTGATATGCCTGCATTTTCTATGCAAACAATGCTTGTTGTTGGTCTTGTTATTGTTGTTCCAACAAAGCTTGTTGTTGGTCCTACTACTGTTGTGCCAATAAATCCTTTTGTTGGGCTCCTGGTTGTGCTACTTGTTGATGGAATTGTTCATGGATTGCTTGCAATAGTGCCCGGAATTGTGCTTGTTCTTGCGCTTGTTGAGCTTGGTGTTGGGCTTGAGCTTGTTGGGCTACTTGAGCCGCTTGTGCTTGTTGATCAGCTAGTTGTGCAACTTGTTGGTTTTGGAGAGCCTTTTTGTGGGAAGCTTCTTGAGCGGCTTGCAACATGATGGAGAATGAATTTTTTATGTTGTGTTTTGGCGGTGGTGGTGGTGGATTGGGAATGGTGTTGATTTTTGGGGTGAATGGAATAATCTCATTGGTTGCCAAGGTTTGAGTGGTGAATGGTGTGATTGAGATTCTTGGTCTTTGAGACATTTGAGGAATGGTAGATGTGTTAACTGTTGGGGTTGCTTGGATGGTTTCCATTTTTTGTTGTGATATTGTTGGAAAAATGATAGATTGAAATTGAACATTGTTGTGGTTGGGAATCATATTGCCTTGATTTAGGTAACTTTGATTTTGCATGGTGTTACCTTCACTTGGATCAACATATGGAGTTGTCAACATATTGCTTGGATTTTGAACAACATTGGTGGGATTTGCAAACATGTCTATCTCAAAGTTCACCAAGTGTGGATTTGAAATGGTCATGTTTGGTAAAGTTGCACTTGGCATGTATGCATTTGGTGGGATAATGTTGTTTGGAAAACTCATGCATTGAGCGTTTGGTTGATAGATTTGTAAATTTGGACTTGGATTTAAATCTACCATTGGGAAAGGTGTTCCAAAATTTGGATTGGGCATACTCACATTCATTGTACTTTTGAGGTTTGGAGGAGATGATGATGCCATGTATAAATGTGAGTTTCGATAATCAATTGGCATTGTGAGACTTGGATAGTTTTATTGAATCAAATTACTCATGATGGATGAATCAAGTTTATATTCCATGCTCTTCTTGTGTTTTGACCTTGTTGACCTCTAAGGGGTTTAGGATCAATGATGAGATGAAAGATGGAAGGGGTGAATGATATGGGTGTTTGAATTTTTAGGAAATTTGAATCAATGCTAGACTTTAGGACTTGTTTTGATTTGATTTTGATTGATAATAGTTTGACTAAGTGTGTTAAGTCAAACAAAGTGATAATGCACTTGTAAACTCTAGGAAGTTGTGTTATCCTAGAGAAAATGTGTACACAAGATGATAATTTGGCTAGGTGTGTTAAGCCAAACAATGTGATTTTGATTTTCCAAAAGTCTAGCATAAAGATGTTTTCAAGGTTCCCAAAAGTTGTTGGTGAGATGGAATTTGATAAATGTCTGGATGGATGAAGTGTTTGACTTGATCCTAGATGACCCTATGAGGACTTACTTACAAGACCAAGGTGATGAAGAACATGCTTTTCCCTAGAAGTAATTCAAACCAAAAGACCAAAGTTCGCATGGAAACCAAATGACTCGAAAGGGACCAAGCACATGTGTGGTTCAATTATCTTTCATCTTGCTTCGGTTCGATTCTTTTTACTACAAACACTTTCTTGATTATGCTTTTCAAACTTCATGTCTAATGTCCCACTTTCTTTTTATCCCACAAAGTCCATTATGTGGAAATCAAGGAAAATAGGGAAAAAGTTTCCTATGTTTAACCTTATTGAAAAAAAATGACGATAGAATCCACAAACTTAGAAACCTCTAAGGATAGAATCCCTAGGGAAAGCAAGAGTGTGTGAATTCGTCAAAGGTATTTGTCTTCTCAAAGGGGTTTGAAATTTTGAGGTATTGTGAATGTTTGTTTTGTAAACGTTTTCGAGAACCAAGCAATGTGTATTTCTAAGCAATTTTTACAACCCTAGGCTGATGAGACAATATTATGTTGGGTTCCCACTTGGACAAATCCAGCTGCACATATTTTGTGTGAATGGCTAAATGCTTGACCACACTAGCTCCCCTCCATGGCACACACTTCTCAGGTGAGCCAAGCATTAGTACACATGAATCTCCCATGGCATACCTTCCATTTCCACAACAAAACCACATGTATATGTGGGGCGGCTTAAGAGCATATGACCTCTTGCACCAACAAAATAGACAAGGTTTTGGCCTTCTACAAATTGGTTCATAATCAAGGTACCCATTCAGAAGGCCACACGAGAGGCAAGATCAACCCATATAAAGAGTATCACCTTATTATCCGTAGGAGCTCCTGTAATGATGAGGTTTCCTCACCATTTGAATTTGTATACCGGTTGGGAATAGCTTGGCGTTTAGCTCGTTATCGGTTTGAGTCATTCCCTTGGGGTGAGTACTTTTTCCCATCAAGGCAGGCCCTCTAAAGGTACACAATAGTGAGAAAGTACATTTGTAGTTCAATCATCTTTGTTTGCGTGAACAAAGAGAGAACCCTCGTAATGCCTTTTTCTCACACTAGACAAGTTTGTTCAATTTTAATTTCCCAAATCGAAGTGTGGAGGCAATATTTTTAACAACCTAATATCACCAAATCGCTTTTGATTCTCAAGATCATTGTGAAGCGTGAGAGAAGCGCATACGCATTTTAAATGATATTAACTTGTGAAAAGGATTGCAAAACATGGAAAACACTTGTTCATTTTAGACCTCAAAGCAATGATGAGTTATTTTTAAGCACCAAATGAAGTGTGAGATTGCCTTGTTCAATTGTTAACCTTTAAACAAAATCTAGTATATTTGTCTAAGATTCTTTTTAGCCCCTTGGCAACTTTTGAAAGGAAATTCGATTGTTAATTTTAGAACCCAAAAGGAAACTAGTGTCCTAAAATCAAAGAACTTATCAAATCCTTTATAGAGTGTTAAAAAAACACTTTAGTGTTTAAAAACACTTTATACAAAATAGGCATGGTATCATAAAAAAATTTGCTTGTTTGTTTTAGACCCAAAGTAAATTTAGTTTTCCTAAGGCCAAAGATGTCTAACAAATTTTCTTAAGGAGTGTTAAAGAACACTTTGGGTTTGTGAGCATGATATCATGATAAACTTCTCCCTTTGCTTTTCCTCTTCTCCAACCAGAGAGCAATAATATAGCAAGCAAAGTCAATGCTCAGAAAATTCAAAATTAAAAAACGTGTCCAAATTTAAAAACAGACTGTTCCTCGCGGCGAAGTTTAGCAGGTGCGACGTAGTTAGCGGGTGCGGTGCTGTTTAGAAAACTGGCAATGCCATACAATGCCGCGTGGTCGACTGTGTGCAGTGCTCTATAGAAACAAAGACTGTGAGTGCACTGGACTTTGGCACGCGATGGAGTTTGGAAGCAGTGGAGCTTGGAAAATTTTAAAATTTCAAGCGCGGGAAGCAATTACGGTGTTGTATAGTGGCGCGGTCTTCAAGGGGTGCAGTGCAATACAGCGTCGCATTTGATTTAGTGGTGTAATACAAGACTGTGTGCCTGATCCGCGGTGCAGTTTCCTGTGTGTGGCCAAAAAACGTGAAAATGACGGAATTTTCCACAAAAAAACGTGATGAGATGGTTGCTGCCCTCCTTCTAGCGCCAAAATGTGAACCCCTAAACCTGCAAATGCACAAGAGCAACAAAACACATTAGTTTTTAGTTCAAATGCATGCATACAAGTATGAGAGATTCCCCATAAAATCCATTTATTCAAACTAAACTAGGAAAATGAAGAACACAATAAACTTGAAACAAAAGAGATTCAATCCTAATTAAGCTAATAACATGATCTTATGGGGGAATTGGTGCCAATGAAGTGTTGCAATTGGCCCTTTCCCAATTCCTAAGTTGCAATGAAGATGATCTAGAAATGGTCAAATCTCCAAAGAGATTTGAGCATAACCTTGGTGCAAATGCAAAAATGTGATGAATGTATGGATGAAATAAGCAAAATTAGTTCTCAATTGAAGAGAGTAACTTTGCATTAAGATTGTGGATGAGGATGGATTTGAGTATAATAAGTTTACTCAAATTGTGGATGATTGAATGAGAGGAAGAGTCTCTCATTTATAGATTTCCAAAATGGAAGAGAGAGTCAAAATAAGCAATGTGGGATCATTCAACATCCAATGGCCAAGTGCCACTTGTCAAGATATGAATGGTTGAGGAATTAGCACATTTTGGTCAATGTGCATGATAAATGCCATTGGATTCAAATTTGAAATTTGAATGTGACATGTTGGGGGGAGAGAAGAATGGAGTTAATGTCACTTGGCTCAATGCACAAGGACATGTAAGAGGAATTGAATGCCTTGTTGGAAGGACCAAACCTATTTGAATTTTGAATTCAAATTGAGGGAATATTCCTTATTTATTCCTTGTTGAGAGAAAATAGGCAATTAATAAATCAAAGTAATTGATTTATTGTGCAAGTTGCATTCTCTAGAGGATTTTAGTGATTGAGATTAAATTAATCAAGATTTTGATTAATTTAATGAAGAATTAGGTGATGTGACAATTTAGACTTAAATTTATGAATTGATTTAAATCAAATTGAGAGGAAGGGTTTAATTAAATAAATGATTTTGATTTATTTAATCAAGAAGGAACATGTTAAATTAAATTAAATAATGTTTTAATTTATTCAATTTAATAAGAGGACTTTAGAGATTTAATCAAATAAAATGAATTATTTAATTAAAAGGAGGTTTACAAAATTAATTAAATAAAATTGATTTAGTTAATTAACAGGAGATGATGACTTAATTAGATAAAGTTGATTTATTAAATTAATAGATAGAATGTGATGACATGTCGAGAATATGATTTAAGAGGAAATGTTGTTAGTGATCGGGATCAGGTTTGCCAAAACGAACTTGTACATTTTCCATGTCTACAAGGGGACACCATATCGGCAAATGAGATAGTTCAGAATGAACTTGGAAATCTTCTTTCCTATTATGTAGGTCATGGGAATCGCTTCGACCCACTTTGTAAAATACTCTATGGTGGTGATGATGAATTTGTTGCCATTGGATGAGGTGGGTGTGATTTTTCCTATGAGATCAAGCCCCCATTGTGAGAAGGGCCATGGTGTAACAATAGGATGGAGTTCCTGAACTGGTGCATGGATAAGGTCTCCATGTTGCTGGCACTGTAAATACTTTATGACAAAGTTGTGTGCCTCTGTTTCCATTGTTGGCCAGTAGTACCCAGTTCTTAGCAACTTCTTGGCCAAGGTCATACTGATCGAGTGTGAACTGCAAGTGCCATTATGTACTTTAGTTAAAGCAGTCAGGGCCTCCTCAGGGTTTAAGCAACACAAAAGGATTCCCTCAATGTTCCTATGATAGAGGGTTTCTCCTAGGATGACAAAGCGTAAGGACCTTTTGACAAAGGCTCTTTTAAGATTTAGGGTAATGTGAGTTGGGAGGACTCCTATTCTTAGGTAGGTATAGATGTCATGAAACTAGGTATCACCGGGACCAATGAGTTTGCACACATATTCAGACTCTGGTACCTCGAATGTGGGTACGAGAAGCTGCTCTACCAAGAATTCATGTTTTGAGACATTGCGAGGAATATCCAGTAAGGATCCAATTGTTGCCATAAAGTCAGTTGCTTTGTTATTATCTCTCGGTGTTTGCTCAAAGGTGATATCAATGAATTATTCTTTGAGGCTCTCTACTAACTTCTTGTATGGTTTTATCTTATTATCCTTAGTTTGGTACTCGCCATTGACTTTTTTGATAATAAGTTGTGAATCTCCATAAAATTTTAGTGCCATGATTCTCCATTGTGCTGCAATCTTGAGACCTATGGTTAAAGCCTCATACTCTGTTGTGTTGTTAGTGTAGGGAAATTCCAATTTGTAGGATATAGGTATACAATCCCCTTATGGGGTGATGAAGAAAGCATGGGCTCCTGATCCATGTTGTGTGTATGAGTCATCAAAGTAGAGTTTCCAATTATCATCTATGCTGAGATTAAAGATGGACTCGTCTGGAAACTCTGATATGAGTGGATTCTCTAAATAGATGGGAGCCTCTGCCAGTTGGTCTGCAATCACCTTCCCCTTAATAGCCTTGGGCTCTACATATTCAATATCATGTTCTATCAATATCATAACCCATTTTTTTGTTCGTCCTATAAGGGTGTCTTTAGACAGCAGATATTTTAGTGGATCAATATTTGCAATCAGCTTGATCTGATGAGCTAGCATGTACTGTCTGAACTTTTGGGCTGCAAACACGAATGTCAGGAAATACTTTTCTATTGGTGTGTAGTTGAGCTCATACCCTACCATTATCCAGCTGATGTAGTATATCACTCACTCTCTTCCATTTTCATCATGTTGGGCTAACAGAGCACCGAGAGCTACCATGGTTGCTGAAATATATAGAATCAATGGTTTTCCTAGGATAGGTGGCATCAAAATTGGTGGCTCAGTAAATTTTCTTTGATTTTACTAAATGTTTGATCACACTTTTTATCCCACTTGTATGCTACCCCCTTGTGGAGTAGATGTGAATACGAGATCTGTTTATCCACCAGTTGTGCTATGAATCTTCGGATGGATTGGAGTCTGTCTTATAGGCCTCTGAGTTGTTTTAGTGTCCTTGGTGCCTCCATGTCGAGGATTGCTTTGACCTTGGCATGATCCACCTCTATTCCTCTCATCAATACTATGTATCCCATAAGTTTACCTGATTGTACCCCAAAGACACATTTCTTGGGGTTGAGTTTGACCTTGTACTTCTCTAGTCTGTCAAAAATGGCACTTAGGGCTGCTATGTGATTTTGTCTCTTCTTTGATTTGGCTAGTATATCATCCATGTAATCTTCGGCAGTTTTGTGTATCATGTCATGAAATATTAGTGTCATGGCCCTCTAATATGTAGCCCGTGCATTTTTTAGCCCAAATGGCATCATGTTCCAGTAGTAGGTGCCCCATAGACATGTAAAATCTATCTTATGCTAGTCCTCCCTTTCCATCATTATCTGGTTATACCCCGAGAAGCTATCCATCAGTGATAGCATCTCATGCCCAGCCATCATGTCCACTATCATATCAATGTTAGGTAGTGGAAAATCATCCTTGGGACACGCTTTGTTGAGGTCTCTAAATTCAGTGCAGATACAGATGCCCCCATTTGGTTTTGAAACTAGCACAAGATTGGATACCCATTCTGGATAATCAATTGGGCGTATGAAGCATATGTCCAAGATTTTCTACAATTCCACCTTGACTATCAAGGCTATTTGAGGATGCATTTTTCTTAATTTTTGTCTCACTGTCTTTGCCCTGGGTAGATAGTTAAGTGATGAACCACAACTTCCGGATTGAGACTTGGCATGTCAGCGTAGGTCCATGCAAATATCACCTTTCTTTCTCTTAGGAATGCTGCTAATAGTTCTTGTTCTTCTATCAGAAGTGACTAAGCATAGAAGGTGATCTGTGGCATTGCTTCCATTCCCAGATTGACAAGATTGCACTGTTTTGCCAAGACTGGTGATTTCTCTTGATGAAGTGCAGTAGGCAGGATATTGAATCCTTCGACGTCTGAGAGAGGTTTTCACCATTAGATGCATCCTTTATTTTTACTATTCTTTGGTTAGAGAGTGGCACAGTCTGGTTTTCACTCAATTACCCCGAGCTTATTCTCATTCTTTTTCTTTTGCGACTGAAGGACTCAATCGTCTCCCCATTGTAAGCCTGGGTGTCCAGTGTGATGTCGAACCCAGCCTTGTGATCTCTATATGGAACTATATCCCTTAGTCCCATGAATTTTGAGAGTGCCTCATCATTTTCAAATGTGTCTAGAATCAGTGGTCCTCATTGGTCATAGTCGATGATTTATGGGTAAACTAGGTTTATTTTGTAAGCTTGGCAATTCAATTCGATGGGTGAGGCACTAATCATCAATAAGGAGGAATCCTCAAAAAGAAAGGGAAGGCCAGTTATGGTATCCTCATCATCACTAATGGTGCAGACATCGGTTATTTCAAAAATGAAATTATCTAGGGGTAGACCTGTGGATATGGGTAGTCAAAGGGCGGTTGTCGATAATTAAGGAGAAGACCTGACTGCTCTACTAGGGGTACCTTTGCCACATATGGTTATACTTAGAGGGGTACATCTGAGGCCAAGGCTTCTCATTCTTCTTTCTATAATGATGGGCTCCAGTCATCCATCACTATTTCTTCCAAGGCTTTCATTCCTGTTATAGCCCATACCAAGTATAATTTGCAATCCTCTATTGGTTTCATCCATGGGTAGAGTGGGGGTGGGTCTTTCATCATGGTATAGCGTACTTGAAATTTCTCCCTCATCCACATTTTTCCAACTTAGATCCCTCTAATGGCAGAATCTAGAAGGATCTTCCCTAACAGTGTGGACAAGTGTTTCGGCTAACTGAGGTTGCCCATGCGACCTAGGAGATTGTGGTAATTCTCCTACAAAAAATGCATTCTTCTTCATTTTGTAATCTCCGCACCCATTATCCTGGATCATGAGCTTGATATCAAATATGTCAGGCATGGAGGGTATCTCTGTCACAGAAGTGGAGGCAAGGTTAGATGGGTCTATATAAGAAGTGGATGGACCTTCATCATTTTTTGGTACTTGGGGAATTTTATAAAACTTGGCTTTCAAGTTTTTGCAATAGGCAAATGGTTTTGAATCACCATGTATTGTGACCTCATTCTGGTATAGGAATTTGATGCATTGATGGAATTTTGAAGTGACCACCTTCATTCCATGGATCCATGGGTGTCTTAGGAGGATGTTGTATGGTAGGTCAAGATCCAGCACTTGACAAGTGGTTTCCATGGTTGTTGGCCCCACTTGGATTGGGATTCTGATAGTGCCTTGAGACACTCTTTCTTGATCATCGTATTCTCTTATGGTGATGCATTTGTTCTTGTCAATGGAGTCCTTGGAGAATCCCAAGTTCTTTATGAGTTTGAGCGAACAAATGTTGAGGCTTGCACCTCCATCCACCAGGACCCTTTTGACTTTCTTTTTGTAAATCAACACTTGAAGGTGAAGTGCATGATTGTGAGATGGTTGGGCAAGGAAATCTTGATCGAAGAAGGTGAGGATATTTGGGGTAACGATGTTACCAACCATAGCCTGGAATTGCTCAGTATCAAGGGTGGTGGAGATGGTGGATGCAGCTAATGCTTCATCAAGGATTTTCCTATGGGTTGCGGAAATTTTCAATAATTCCATGATGGAGATTTGGGCGGGGGTTCTCTTTAGCTAGCCGATGACACTATAATCATAGGGAATGGATTTTGTATTTGAAATGGGGGTCTTAGATGGTTGTAATGCCCCTGCAATAGTAACCTTGCCACCACGTGTGGTGACTCCACAATTAGCATTGGCTCCTTTGATGCTAATGATTGTGACCATCTTGTCTACGCATGCGACAATGTCTTCATATACAAGGTTCGCACTAGCATACTTTTGCTTCCCTTTGTTGTTCCCTTGGTTATTTCCTTGATTATGATTTGGCATCGGATTCATGTATATTTTAAGGTCCTGATTTCTAGCTGGTTGTTCAACATTTATGATCTTGTCCTCAATGAGGTCCTAGATGATATTTTTTAACCTCATGCAATTTGCAGTTTTGTGTCCCTTGATTTTGTGAAAATCACAGAGGAGATTTTTGTTGTACCATGGTGGTTTTGTCATGGGTTTTGTGTATTTATCAGATTTGGATATTTTGATAAGGTTTTCCTTAACCAACTTCTTCATTATGGATTCAATAGATTCTCCAAGGGCCGTGAACTTCCTCTTAGGAGGATACTTGTTTCGGGGAGGTGGTCCTCCTTGATTGCCCAAGTTATTGATTTGGTTGTTAGGAAGAGGTTGTTGTTGTGCCACTGTGCTATTTTGCACATTGTTGCAATTATGATTATGTGGTTGATGGGTCTAGATGTTCTGCTTAGAAGCATTGATGATTACTTTAGCGTCGACCACTTTGTCGTTAGTGATATTTTTATTCCTCGACCATGTTTGAGGTTTATCATTATAATTGGTGGACGGTCGGTTATCCTATTGTGGAGGAAATGTTGATGGGCTCCTCGTGTAGTTAGGGATCTTTCAATATTGAGCGCCTTTGGGATCAAATCATCATACGTTGTGATGCATTGCATTTTTAAGTAGAATGCCAAGTTTTCATCTAGATTGGATATTATTATGCAAACTTGTTCTTCTGGCATGGTCCACTTGCTTTGATTGGCCTTGGATTGCAATCTTTGCAAGAAGGATGCGAATAGCTCTCCTTTTCTTTGTTTAAGCGTTGATAGTTCCTCCAAACTAACATTTTCACCCATGTTGAATGCGTAGTTTTTAAGGAAAGCTTCCACAATTTGTTGGAATTTTTTAATGCCTATGGGTAGGCGATAAAACCATTCCATGGTAGGACTAGTCAGAATTCGAGGGAAAAATCGCATTAGATATGTATCATCATATGCAACCTCCATGAAATGTACTTGAAATTCCCTGATGTGATTTTCAAGGTTTCCCGTCCCCATTATATTAATCAAATTTGGGGATCTCAAATCCCTTTGGGAATGGTACCATTGTGAGACCTCTGTCAAATGGATAGGGGCACAAGTTTTCTGGAATTTTGGTTTTTTTTCCTTCTTGGAGGTCGAGTACCTACTGTCAGAGTGTAAGGAAACTCAGGTGCGGAAACAGCTTCCTACACTAATCTCTTAAGGAAAGTATGGTACAAATTCGTTTTAAACCCTTACAATTTCAGATTCGTTAATCTACTTAACAATGATATTGCAGCAATATACCATACATACAGAAAATAAAGAATGACACAATGATTTACCCTGGGGAAAACCTTTCGGTAAAAAACCCCAGCACTCCAAAACCTGCACAATGTATTATCTTCAACACAACGGTTACAACACACTTGCAATGCAAGTTCTTTCAGGAGATTTCCAACACTTGAAGACAAAATGCGACAGCATCAAAACGTTCCAACAGTACACTCACATCACACATCTTTGCAACCCTAAAAAACACTTATATCATGCGCTTCCCTTTATCAGTTGCCACATGTCTTCACCTATCATTGAATCTTCTAGACATAGCTCTTACGTGTCATAGGAATCCGTCATAACCGTTTCAGCCATGATCTCCTTACACACAATTCAAGATGCCGACACATTAAGTGAAGTGACACATCAACATGCCAACTAGACATGTACACTCACACTTAATTACATTATTTGCAAGAAATACATTTTACAAAACAAATAATAAGAATAGGAATTATCCAAGGTTGAGACACCTTATTCCTAACACAGAGCAGTTTGATTTGTGCTACAACATTGTTTTAAGGATCAAGAGGTGGGATGAATGTGTTTTGAGGTGTTTGATTGATGAGAGGATTATTGGTGGGGGTTTGCTGCAAGCTCTATTGTGCGTTTAAGGCCTGTTGATATGCCTGCATTTGTGTCAACAACACTTGTTGTTGATCTTTTTGTTGTTGTTCCAACAAAGCTTGTTGTTGGTCCAGTGTTGTTGTTCCCATAAAGCTTTTTTTTGGTCTAGTTTTTGTTGTGCCAACAAAGCTCGTTGTTGGTCTAGCTGTTGTTGTGCCAACAAAGCTTTTTTTTGGTCTAGCTTCTGTTGTGCCAATAAATCTTGTTGTTGGTCTAGCTGTTGTTGCACCAACAAATCTTGTTGTGTAGCTTGTTGATGTCATTGAAAATCTTGCAGGCCTTGTTGGTATGCTTGTTGGTGAATTGCTTGTAGTTGTGTGTGGTATTTTTCTTGTTCTTGTTGAGCCTAGTGATGGGCTTGAGCTTGAGCCTGTGCTTGTTGGGCTACTTGTGCGGCTTGCACAACTTGTGCGGCTTGTGCAACTTGTGCGGCTTGTGCAACTTGTGCGGCTTGTTGGGCAGCTAGTTGCACTTGTGCTTGCAGAGCAACCTACTGTGCAGCTTGTTTGTTTTGTTGAAGTACCCTTTGATGGGTGGCCTTTTGGACTGCCTGAATCATGGTGATGAATGAATTCGTCACTTTATCTTTTGGTGGGATTGGTGGTGGATTGGGAATGATTTTAACCGTGTTGGTAGTCAGGACTTGGGTTGTTGGTGGTGTGGTTGAGATGCTCGGTCCCTGGGAAGGTATGTTTTGAAGGATTTGGGGACCGATTGATGTACTGACCATAGTGGCTTGAATGGTTGCCACCTATTATTGCAATGTTTCTAGCAAAAGGAGAGGATTTGATGTGATGCGCAGATTGCCTTGATTTGAGAAACTAGGGGTGGGTAGGGGGGAAGACCCAACCCGAGAGGTGATACATATGTGAACAATAATGGAGGGAATGATGGTATGATCCCTTAGAAAATTGATGATGAGAATGGGTCTGTGACCCCCGCTATCTCAAACAAACCACCTTCTCCTTTTGAAATCATGGGTAGAGAAATTTGTATTTTCAGCGGATAGATTGACATTGCATGGAATGATGATAAGTTTGTTTGGTTATGGAGAGTGAGTGGAATGTATGGGTGTAATGGATTCATGGAGATAGAGTTATTCGGTGTGGTGCTGATATTTGCCTCTCTGTTGTTTACAAGGTGATGCTTTTGTAATTCATGAAACATGGCACTTCCCTTGTTAACAATTGGTGAGGTTGATGCGATTATTGATATGGTTTGGGGAATATCTTGAATGATGTTTGGAATTGACATTGGGGGTATTCTTACAAGAGGCCTTTCTATACTGGTACTTATGTCAAGGTTAGAAGGGAATTGGTCCCCTCCTTCTGTTAATGTGTGTATGTATAAAAAAGGATTAAGTTTTAGCATGGCATTGACAATTCTATGATTCTCTGGATTTTGAATCATTTCATTTATTTCCTTTTGTGTCATTCCCAAGTCCTCGTGAATGATGTCCTCTTCATAGCCTTCCTCTTAAGGATTTTTTGATGGTAGAGAGGAGATTTTTGGGGGATTGCTTGATCCTGCAAGGTTTATTTTAGAGGTTTCTTGACTTAAGTCACTTGAAGTTGATGTTTCTTTGGTTATTTCCATGTTCCTCTTGTGTTGTGATCTTTTTTGGGCCATAAAATAGAGATTGTTTGATCTTAATCTTTAGGCACAAAAAGGAGAAAGACTAGGAGAGTCCAAGGATCAAAGTATGATGATGGGAATGAGATAAATGGATGATGTGGATGAGTGAAACTCTTGAAGAAGTTTATAGGGGTGATGCTAAACTTTATAGGGCTTGGATTGATTTGATTTTTTATAGTTTTACTAGGTGTGTTAAGTCAAACAAGATGATGGTGAACTTTTAAACCCTAGGAAGTTGCGTTATCCTAGAGAAAACTTGCACAAGAGAATGAATTGGCTAAGTGTGTTAAGCTAATCAAAGTGATCATGAACTAGTAGACCTTAGGAAGTTGCATTATCCTAGAGGTAAATTTGTTCAAGGGGATTGATAATTTGACTAATTGTGTTAATTCAAACAAGGTGGTGCTTATTTTTCCTTTAAGTTTAGCATAAATGATGTTTCAAAGTTCTTAAGAGTTTGTTGGTGAGATGAGATTTGATTTTGATGAGGGTGGATGAGAGTGAATATTTTGATCCTAGACTTGGCCTAGACAAGACTCTTTTTTACAAGACCTTGATATTGAAGAACATGCCATACTTACTATGTGAGAAAATAAAACCTTTGAAAAAGCTCAGGATTCTATTGACAATAACACTCATACAAACTTGGGTTGTTCTTCGAAGCCTTCTTGTAGAAATTGTATACCAATATTTCTCTAACTTCAGAAAGCATTTCAAGACGCTCCTCACGAGCTTTCAGACTAAGCTTCTTGAACTTTGGTTTTTGGATTTTGATTTTACGGGAAATCATTTGAGAGAACACATGTGAGGTCCAATTGTTGTTATCTTTTCTTAGTGAATTCCTTTTACCAAAAACGCTTTCTTGATTTATGATTTCAAACTAGATGTCTATGTCTTAATTCCTTTTCATTCCACAAGGTCCATTATGTGAAAATCAATGTTTCAAGAGCATAGTTTCTTAGGTTGACTTTAGTGAAAAAAAATGATGATTAAAACCAAGCACTTAGAAACCTCTAAGGACATAATCCCTAGGGAAAGCAAGAGCACTTAGATTTTTCAAAGGATATTTGTTTCCTCTAAAGGGTTTGAAATTTTGAGGCACTTTGTAAATGTTTGTTTCTCAATGTTTTAGATCCAAGCAAGGTGTTTTGATTTCAAGAACATGTACAATCCCTAGGCTGAAAAGACAATATTTGTTGGGGTCCCACTTGCACGAATCCAGCTGCGCATATTCAGTGTGGATGATTAGATGCTTGACCACACAGGCTCCCCCTTATAGTGCACTCGCTTCTCGGGTCATCCAAGCATCAGTACCCATGAATCTCCCATGGCATACTTTTCATCTCTACAATGGAACCACATGTATAACATGGGGCAGATTCAAAGGACATGACCTTTTGCACCAAAAAATAGATAGGGTTTTGGCCTTTTCTAAACAAGAGGTTTTAATGCTGGCATTTAGTTTGTAAGAGACTATCTAGTACAGCAAGAGACCATTTTTTCCCTTCTCGTCAGAATAATCCTCATGATATTGGCCTTTGTTCCAATATCCTCACTTATATCCCCGGTGGAAGTCACTTGGCTTTAGCGTGTTCTTGGTTGGGTCATTCCCTTGGGTGATTACTTTTTCCCACAAGGCAAGCCTGCTAAGATAAACAAAAGCAAGCAAGTATATCCTGTAGTTCAATCGACCTTCGTTGAAAAACAAAGGGAGAACACTCACAATATACCACACTCACACTCACATGATTGGTTCAATTTTAATCCAAAATGAAATGTGGAGGAAATTATTTTACTCCAACTTAAGATCACCAAAAGAACTTTTGATTCTCAAGATCACCGTGAGGCACGAGAGAAGCACATACGTCATTGTGATGATATTATCTTGAATAGATAATTACAAAACAAAATAGCACTTGTTCATTTTAAGTCCACAAATCAATAAATGAATTCCTTTTAAGGCACCAAATAAAATGTGAAGTTTTTTTTTTTTCAATTGTTAAACCTCAACCAAATCTAGTAAATTGTTTCTAAGGTTCTTTTTAAGCCTTTGTTTGTAAACTTTGAAAAGGAAATTTGTGTTTCCTAAGGCATAAAAGGTAACAAATTCCTTTTAAAGGAGATTAAAGATCCTCTAAAAGTGTTAAACAACACTATAGTGTTCAAAAACACTTGTATAGTATGAGATTGATGTCACAATGAAGCCTTCCATTTTGCTCCCTTCCTTGCTCTTACCTACAAAATAATCAAAACCAGAAGATGCAAAGGCAATGAATAAGTCAAGAAATCAAAAAGCTAAAATTAAACAACACATGTTAAAAAAAATCAAATTTAAATTTTCCACTGTCAGCCAGCATTGCAGTTTGGAAACTCAGTGGCACAATATAGCATCACACCTCGACTGAGTATGGCGCTCTGCAGAAAATAGAGAGTGCAAATGCAATGGATTTTTGGTATGCAGTACAGTTTGTAACTTGAAATTTTGTGGCGAAGTTTAAATATTTTAAGCGGGAAAGTGGGTACGGCACAGTTTGAGCTTAGTGTGGTGCAATATAGTGCCACGTCTATGAAAGCGATGCAGTATAGCACCATAGGACTGTGTGTGGCGTAGTTTCCTATGTGCACAAAAAAATGTCAAAGGCACATAATTTTTCAAAAAATGTGATGAAATCCTTCAGATTCGCCCTCCTTCTAGCGCCAAAATGTGAACCTTGGTTTTATACCTACACAAACACAACAAACAAACACATTATTAGATCAATATGGAAGATAAAACAAGGATTTCCCATGAAATCTATTTACAAAGATTAAATAGAAAGAAAATGAAGAAGAATGCAAGAAACTAAATCAAATCTATTTAAACAAAGCAAACTCTTGATCCCATGAGGGAATTGGTGCCAATTGGTATGTCGAAATTGGCCCTTTTCCAACTCCTTTGTTGCAATGTTGATGATTTTTGGATGATTGAATCTCCTTGATGATATTTTGGCATAAACTAGCTATGAAATCATGAAAATGATGAAAACTTGAGGAGAAATGGGCAAAATTAGCTCTCAATGTGAAGACAGTAACTTTGCATGATATTGTATATTTTGAATGAGAGGAAGAACCTTTCATTTATAGATTTCCAAAATGAAAGAGAGAGTGGAATTGAGAAATGTGGGATCATTAAAAATCCAACCGCTATTTGCCACTTGTCAAGATGTGAATGGTTGAAGGTTGTGCAAGTTTTGATCAAAGTGCCCATAAAAGCATAAATTTGAATTTTGAAAATGTTGAAATGACAAGGTGGAGAGAGATTCAAATGGAGTAATGACCAATTGGCTCAATGCAAAATGACTTGTAAGATGAAATAAATGCCTTGTTGGAAGGACCAAGTCCACTTGGATTCAAATTCAAATTTGAGGGAATATTTTCCTTTTATGCCATGTGAGGGAAAATAGAGATTTAATAAATGAATTAAATCTATTTTCATGTGCAAGTTGCATTCTCTAGAGGATTTTAGTGATTGAGATTAAATTAATCAAGATTTGATCAATTTAATGAGAGATTAGGTGATTTGACAATTTTGACTCAAATTTATGAGTTGATTTAAATCAAAATTGAGAGGAAAGGATTAATTAAATAAATGTTTTTGATTTATTTAACTAAAGGGGAAAATGTCGGATTAAATCAAATAAGGTTTAATTTATTTAATTTAATAAGAGGACTTTAGAGTTTTAATTAAATAAAGTGAATTATTTAATTAAAAGGGTTTTTAGGGTTAATTAAATTAAATTGATTAATTTAATCAAGGGAGAAAAACCTAATTAAATAAATAATGATTTATCTAATTAAGAGACAAAAGGTGATGATAAGCTAAGAGTTTGATTTAGGGAGAAATGACATTAGTAATCAGGATCAAGTGTGTTAGATTGAATTGTACATTTTCCATGTCTACAGGTCTGGGCGAAGAGAGGCGGCTAGCTCTAGGTGCAAAGGGAAGAGTCTATAGGAGATATGATTAATGGAAGCCCTTGCAGATTTGATCACAGAACATAGAAGAGAGAGACCAGCTTGATGGAAAATGTGTCATGGTAGCTGAGAAAATGATGACCAACAAAGACAAAACAGGGTAGAACATTAGAGTCCCAACATCTTTTTAGAAAATCCAAGTCTGCTAATTTCTTTGAAAGCTTGATTCTCATTTTATCTAATTGTCTCAATTTGAAGTAAAGTTCCCTCCCATGAAGGGTGTCAGTTAAATTCATGAAGTTTCCATAGTCCATGATAATATTAAGAAAATATTTTTGGATTAAAACTATGTGCCAATTTTTACATCAACGTTTCAAATCATACTCTATGATCTATAATGCCTTGCTAGATAACCCTAGAGGACAACATGCTACAACATTTAAAAATGAAAAAAAAAAAATTCAAAGTGCAACATATTAAAGTTTGTAGGTTTTACATAACTTCCATGCTAAACCTAAGTCCTCTAAGGTTCCATGACTACGCTACAAGAATCCCATTAATCAAACTAACAAGAATAATAAATCATCGCTATCATCTCATTAACCAAGATTCATCTAACAATATGAGTTACATTTAATCCATCACATTTAAATTACCAACCATTATGAATTAACCATAACATGTCATCAATAGATACCATTCAAAATCGATTTCATTAACTACATAAATAAGGTACATCATTAACTTTACTAATTTCAAGATAAATTTCAATGATGCACTGCAACAAAACATCATTACATCAATGCTTCCTGAGATCATTTGGGAATATTATACATCAGAGTTACAATACATGATACAATTGATTTCAATTCAATACAAATATATAAAAGATGTTCCACATGAACTAGGACAAATTTAGAAGTCCACATCCCCATGAGCAGTCACTAGGAACACAAACATTAGCAAGGGAACCCAATGAAGTACAAGGCACATTCCACTCGACCATGTGGAAGCCTAAGGTCCACCCCTTGTGCTAGGAGATATAATTAAGTTCGCACCACAACAGTCAAGAGACAGAAGATGACACAAGGGCTATCCTGACTCCAATGTACAAGTATAGTACAACATCACATGAAAATAACACCACTTCCAAAGGCACACAAACATCAAAGGGAGACAAGAGGCAAAGGAATACTAGGTTGTCGTAGGAGTGTCATCACATAGTTTTCTATGGGTTACCCTAGAAAATCTTCCTCGGCCCTAGCCCCCATCCTGGGTTACCATGGTAGCCTCTGTTGATCTCTTGCCCCTATACAACCCTATGTGGAATCAACATACCTCTCATGAGGATGAGGTAGTTGATCTTGCCATTCCAAGCCTTCTCAAATCATCTCAAGCCTGAACAAGCACTTGATCCATGAGTGATGCATTTACTTATCTTAATTAGTGTGAGTAATATCCAACCCCCTAACTCATTTTAGGTTATCGCTTAATTACAAAACTCTCACATGGGTTACCTTGGCACCACTTTGTGTGTTGGCCCCCATTGAGAGCCACTCCCCTACTAGCAACTAGGATACCCAATGAAAACAATAGGGAAAAGTCAACTTGCAAAATCACACAAACCTCATGAACATATACAAAAGGGTGAGGCATAAACCATCCTCCACACAAATCTCAATCATAGTGGTGAATAAAATGTGCAAGGCTAACCTTCATGAACTCATTCAAGACGTAAACATCCACCTCAAAATAAAAATCACAATAACATATACTCTCAACAACTATATACGTAAAGATTATATAAACCTACTAGAACAAATATAAGGGAACCGTTATGCTATGAGATCATCAACTCTTTCTTATAAACAAATTCCATAGTGATCTAAACAAATGCTCATATAATGAACCATCCTTCATATCATTTATTGTTTCCAAGTTCCTTCTCTAATGTGATATTTTATTCTTTAAAAGGCAGAAATATACATTTCTAATATTAAATATATAAATAAACATAACTATTAGAATACATATTTTAACTATATAAATATGTATACAAATGTACCTATACATGTATAAATATATCAATATATATATGACATATCTAACTATTGTATAAATATAATGTTTCCTATTCAATAAAATAACATTTATATACTCATACAAATGTACATACATACAAGTGCGGACATAATTACACATATACAAGAATATATATATATAGATAATGAACTGCATGATACAACAAAACATATAATCTAAACTATCCATGAAACATTATTTTCACAACTCATGTTACCTAATTCACCTAATTGGATCAGTTATAAACCGTTGACATTTATAATCTTCATTAAACCCTACATGGTTAACTTTACTTCTTCGAAGCCAACTTCTTAATAATAAATAAGATACTAATCTAAGAAAATATATCCAAAGTAAATATTTATGTCCATAAAAGAAGCATTAATATTCAAAATAATTAAGAAGCCACTCACAACTTAATTATATCTTATCAACTCTAACTTATGTCACTCCCAATTATCCTAACTTGATAGAACAAAAGAAGAGAGGTAATATTCAATGCTATAATACAATGGCTCAAATTTTTCCACCATGTACCTTGGATATCATTCATTACTGTCTTCTATAACATATCTGCAACACATTAATCTTTGTAGTGAAGAGAATTTTACATAGTGTATCGTTAAAACACACACAATCAATGAAACGTATTATATTAGATAATTCCAATCATAAATCTAATTGAATTGAAACACAAAAAATTCCCTAAAGTCATCCCATTGTTCTTTATTCTCAAGGTTTATTAAATCATAATGGCTCTTAGATTGTGTATGCACTATGATTGTTAGAATGACAACCTGGAGAATGAGATGCTAGAAATGCAATAAATTTATTCCTAAATGATGATTGATAAACTATATGATGGGATGCTACATGATAATGGTGTTGTTGTATGAAAATGAAATCTATGCTATGATAATGATGCTATAAAACTACATAAATCAAAATGCAGCTAATGGTGAAGCCATGATTCTAAAATAATATGCTTCTAATTGCTAATTGTTAAATGATCAAATGCTCTAGTACACTGGAATTTCTACATAGTAAGTTTTCTCAAAATTGGCATCCATTTGTTGTAGAATGAGGCTACATTTATATATTTTCCAAAGCATAAAATGATGTGGCAACAACCAACAATCTGGATTTGATCTGGAGGAATTGACAGTGGAGGATGAAGAGGTTGGAGAGAATCATGGAGAGTGTTCCCTTTAGTAAAATATTTTGCCAAGTGTGAGAAAGAATAAATGGAGAAAGAGAGCCAAGCGCCTCAAGTTTGTTTCAAAATTTGTTGAAGATAAAGCCCATTTAAATATTAAGGATATTTAAATTAATGAGACACATGATGAGGTGGAAAGAGGAAAAGATGTAGACATGTGACTAAATTCAAATTTGGAATTATTCAAATTTAGTAAGAGAATATTAATTAAATAAAACAACCTATTTGAATTTGTTTATTTAATTAAAATTAGAGGAAAATAATTTTAAATGAGAAGAATTAGAAAATGTGAACTATATAAATAAATTTAGAATTTATTTATAAGTAGAGGAATTAAAAGGTTTATTAATTAAATAACTCATATTTAATTAATTAGATTATCCAAACCAATTTTAAGTGTATACATTTTTCTCCTCTTTGAAGTGATGTGTTTACACATTGCTTAAAAAAAAAAATTGTTGTTAGTGTTGACAAAAAAAAATTGATGCCCTAGACACTGATTTTCGAGTGATGATGGATATATATGCCCCCTCGGAAGATAAATCGATGAATTTTTGAATTTTAGGATTTTTTTTAATTTTTGATGATTTTGATGATGATTTTAAATTTTAATGATGTTAAGTTGATTTATCTCCAAAAAAATAATACTGATCCTACCCATGTTGATTAGTTGAGTAATTAAGGCCCCTTTTGAAAAATAAACCCAATCCCACTAAATTCACACTTAATTACCCTTTAAAAGGTAAAAAGATGTGAAATGAAAGTCATTTGAGTCATTCGCATTTTGCGAAATTGAGTTATTAGAGCAACTTAGTGCAAATTGAGCAAGATGGTGATTTTGATCTAGACCCACCGATTCGAGCGCATGCAATGTGACAATCGCTCGTGCATATGGACCTCTGGCACGTACCCTGAAAAACCTCCTCGTAAATTTTAAATCTCATTTTTTGCACTTTTTTCATGTTTAAAATTTGGATGTTTACGTTTTAGCGCATAGGGAACCCAATGTAACGCATAGGTAGACTGTTCTAGCGCATACAACACTTTAGCGCATAGGGTTTGTTTTTTAGCACATAGATTCTAGATTTTAGTGCATATAGGAAATTAGCGCATTCATAAATGTTGGTAGTGCATCCATAAAATCTTTTAGCACAATGATAGTTTCGGCATATAAATGACAAGATTTAGCGCATTCAATCAAATTTTTAGCACATTATCATTTAGCACATTGATAGAGAAGAATGGCGCATTGGTGAAATTTGGTGGCGCATTCATTGATTTAGCACTTTGAGACCCTATTCTAGCACATCAGTGAAGTTTTCTAGTGTATAGATGTTTTTCAGCACATAGAAACATTGTTTCAGTGCATTTAGGCCAGATTGATGAAATTTAGATTACTCCTTGATTGTGATAATTTTGGATCGCATCAGCCATTGATTTGTTGATGTTTGATGATGTTGATAGATTAGATGATGATTAATCCCAAGATAGGTGAGATTCAATGATAGTATGATGATAATTGACCTCATGATAGGTGAGAATCAATGATAGATTGATGATTGACCTCATGATAAGTTAGGATCAATGATGGATTCTCATGAGATGTAATCAAATCTCATCAGAGTTGATTAGATTGATAGGTTGATTGATGTTGATTGATTTGATACGATTTTTTATTTGCGATATGTTATGATGATAGGAGCCTTCGACAGTCCTCATGTCACAGTAGTGTTTCCCAAGGACCTAGGATTTGATTCTGCATCTAGAATAGGTTGATCTTGTTGTGATTGGATGATGTGGATTGACCTCTTTGTTAGATATTCCCCAGCATAGGATTAATAGGGGACTTCTAACCACTTTGGCAGAGAGGTGGCACAACGATCGCAACACCTTCCACTTAGCTACTAGTGATATGACAGTCACACCAGAGGATGTTTACCATATTCTATGGATTCCACTTGTTGGTGATTTGGTTGTATATGATTCCACTGAGTAGGGAGGCACCGATGCATTGAGGAGAGTCTTCGAGGATGAGCAGATTTTTGGTTACGAGATCCCATGGTGAGATATGGTTGATGCATATGTGACACTATCATGTGTTCTTTTTGGATTCATTGGAGGATTTTTATGTCTTGATTATAGGTTGAAGGGACTCTCAGTTGGATGGGGTCGAACACTAGAGAGTATGATCACACAGGGGACTGAATATTCTCAGGGCTCCTACATGCTTGCCCATTTGTACCATGATCTTCACCAGGTGGTTTATCTTAGAGCATCTAGTTTGTCTATTGGGGTTACATTGCTACAGATATGGGCATGGGAGCATATAGTTTTCACATGACCTGTTGCAGAGAGACAACATCCAATAGGGAGGCCCTACATTCATGGATACACAGGTCCAGTTTTCTAGCATAAGCTAGGAAAACTAGAGTACTGGTGGAGGGTTCTTGATGATTTGGATACCATGACATGGAGGCCCTACCTAGGCTGTGAGAAGTGGTCGTAGGATGACACAGAGATGCCATATGTGTGCACTATTGGATATTTGATTGGGAGGACACCGTTTGTGATAGAGAGATTCCTTCTTGGGAGAGTGTTGTGATAGTATGGGAGAGTACAAGGTATGCCCCAGGGAGTTTCCCTATATGCAAGGAGACGATAGGACATTCCGGAGTGGGGGCCTATTTTATCATATGATGCAACATGTCAGGAGTACTTTGGGTTATAGCCAGTGATATGGGAGTACCAACCAGAGATTATAGAGGTTGCTTTATCACAAGATTATGCACATTAGTTCTTTGCACATCCTTTTCCTTGGATATCCAGTCTAGACAAGCCAGTACTTTTATTCGATGATGAGCAGGCACCGAGACAGAGGAGGAGTGGAGGAGGTGATGAGGAGGAGGAGAGAGAGAGAAGTGATGATGGAGATGATGATAATGGAGATGGTGATGGAGGGGGTGGTAATGGTGATGGAGGTGATGGTGGTGCAAGTAGAGGTGGACTGGTGTTGGATGTGGGAGACTTCATGGTACCTCAAAGGAGGAGATCACTAGTGGTTGCAGCACAACAGCATGTGCAAATTTGATTGCCCTCGTAGCAACAACAGACACAGATAGCTATTCTACAGGGCTAGGTACAAAATTTGCAGGGTCAGCTGGCACAAGTACAAGATTTTCTAGTACAGGCATAGGGACAGATTGCCACATTGACAGCTGAGAGAGATGCAATGAGACAATAGGGTGATCAAGCAGAGGCCTTGGCTGAAAGGTTACAAAGAGTGGTCGAGGGTACTACCACAGGTGATATGCTCAGAGAGGTCACACGAGTTACCAAAGAGGTTGAATATTACTGAGGTCGATATCATGAGTTAGTTCCTCTAGAGTGACAAGATAGTTATGCTCAATCGAGATCAGGCAAGAGTCGGTCTCAAACCACCTGTAGGGGTGTGACACAGCCACTTTTGAGAGATCCACCAGCTAGGGACCCAAGTGTAGGGCCATTAGGCGATGCAGCAGGAGGGTAGGAGAGATCAACAACATATAGGGGGAGCACCTCATAGCTCCAATGTTTTGACATTTGATGTACTTGAAACATTGATGTAGACATTGATTCAGTTGAGACATTATGATACTACCCTTTTTTGATATTATATCTCTCTACATGTTTGGATATCCTTTTACACTTTGACATTATTATTTTGAGATTATATATTATATGCAACGATGATGATTGATCTATACAGTTCCTATATGTGTTTATAATGGATGCCTATGATGGATGATTTGATTTCTATTCTATATGCTATGTGATGTTTATATGCTTATGTCATGAATATGTATGGATGCAATGATGATATGGTAATGCATAGATTATGATTCTATATGTTTTATGGATAATGATTTTATGATATGAGATGGATGTGATTATGCAAATGATATGTAATGTACTTTGTTTTGTATTTTTCCAATGCAAATATATGATCTAATGCATGGATAGATGAATGATATGATAATTATTTATAATGTATGCATGATGTAATAATGATTATGCAACTATATGTGTGAATGATTTTGTTTTTGTTAATTTCAAGTATACGTAATTTGTTAATGATAGAGATAACATCATTTTGAAATTTTATCAGCCTTGGAAAATCTATATTGTAGATGCAAAACTAATATGAATGCAATCTAATCTAGCCATGCAAATCTAAATAATGCAGCAGTTTTCAGTACATCAGTTGATTTATCATCCTTTTATCATCATTGATCCTTTGAATTGTTGAAAGTGAGTACAAACATCGATGGTATAATTAGACCATGATGACCTGAGTACTACTTTCATGATTTTTGATATTGCAATTTAACACAAGCATCAAGGTATAATTGAACTGAGATGACCTGATCATTTCTTGCGTAAATAGACAAGAGTTAATCATTTTCCTATACAAATCTAGAATGTCATTAGTGATACTTTGTAGAGAACATCTCACGAAAATTCACATAGTAATAATTATCAACGCCCAGATAGAAAACAAAGAAAATATCATACTCCATCCTTACTTCTCTAATTCAAGACATCCTTGAGGTTCTCTGAGATATGATAACAAAAATCAAAGTACAACAGTTGAACATTCATGCTAAATTATTAAAACCATGATTCAAAAGAATATCATCCATTTAAATTTGTTTTAATTGATTGATTTGGTTTTTTGATGTGGATGGTTGATTCAGATGGTTTTATTGATGTTAAAATTTGAGTTGTACTATGGTTGTTATGTTTGATGTGTTTCCATACTACTTTTTTGTCTGTTGGTTTAAGCTCAAATTTTATTGCCCCTAGTGAGTTCAGGTTTTTGCCCCTAATCTAGGGTGAGACACGATCGTGATGCCAAGATATGTGCATGAGGTTATCTTCGATGATAGGTAGAATGATGGTGAAAGCGAATGGTTGACACATGCTCAAATAGATGGAAAAGTTAATCTATCACAAATAGCGCATGTTGCCAGGTTTTCACTACTTGTTTTTTATTGCACTTTTTTAGATTTTATGATTTTTTTGTTATTACCAAGATGCTTGTTTGTCAGGTTTTCATCAAGGCAATGATTTTTTTGATTTTTCGCTTTTTCTATATTTTCTCTTCCTTTTTTGTATTTTTGACTTTTTTTGAATTATTTTGTATTTTTGATATTTTCTAATTTTTTTTTATTTTTGACTTTTTCTTATTTTTTTGTATTTTTTAGGACTTTTTACCATGCACCGAATGAATTAGGTGTAGAAATTTTTGAGATTGATACTATTGATAGGTTTCTCAAACAAATCAACTTCAGGCGTAGATAGTTGATAAGCTCCAGATCCATAAACTAAGACAACAACAAAAGGACCTAACTAGATTGGTTCAAATTTTTCCTTCTTTTCTCAATCTTGTTGATTTTGAGGATTCTCTTTTAAGACCAAGTCACCAACTTGAAATATTCTTGGTTTTACTCTATGATTATAGCTCTTGGACATCCTCTATTGATAGGCTTCCAAATGATCTACAGCTTGTTGACGATGTTCATTCAACAATTCTAGCTCCTGTAGCCTGGACACTTTGTAATCTTCCTCTAAAATGATCCCCTTCAATGACACACTTAGTGATGGTATCTCAACCTCGATAGGTAAAATATCTTCTGATCTATATATTAGGGCATATGGGGTGGCTCCTATTGGTGTGTGGATGCTAGTTCGGTATGGCCACAAAGCAGGGTTTAATTGAACGTGCCAATCACATCTAGCATCATTGACCATTTTCTTTAAGATTTTTAAAATGGTTATGTTTGAGGCCTTTGTTTGGCCATTTCCTTGAGGGTAGTATGGTGTGGAAAATTGATGTTGGATATGAAACCTTTCACAAAGTTCCTGGATTCCCTAGTTCTTAAAAGGTCTACCATTGTCAGTGACAATGGACTGAGGAATGCCATACCAACAAAAAATGTAATTTAGGATAAAAGAAGCAATTTTTTTTCCTATGATTGTGGTTAAGGGAACCGCTTCAATCCACTTTGTAAAATACTTTATGGCTATGATGATAAATTTGTGTCCATTAGATGATGACAGATGAATTTTACCTACCAAATCCAATCCCCATTGAAAAAAAGGCCATGTTGATGTAAATGGTTGTAGCTCCTATGCGGGTGCATGTATCAGTTTTCTGTGGACTTGACATTTTTGGCATTTCTTGACAAATTGAAAAGACTCCTCCATATTCAGTGAGTAATACCCCAAATGTAGGAGTTTCTTAGCTAAAGTTAGTCCACTTGAATGAGTTCCATAGATACCTTTATGAACTTCATGTAAGGCCATTTCAGATTAGTTACGTTAAAGACAACGAAGGAGAGTTCCATCAAGACCTCATTGATAGAGTATATCCGCTATCAGGGTGTGTCGGGCAGCTTGGCGGATAAAGTTACATTTTTGGTTTTGGGATAGATTAGGTGGAAGGGTATTATCTCTCAAATAGGTATAGATCTTCCCATAAATTGAGCAGTCATCATCAACTATATGGAATATGACTTGGGATTCGGGTTTTTCATAGGTATGGTTAAGTACTTGTTCCACCATGAACTAATAACGGCTTCATTTTTTTAGGTATTTGTAGGAGAGAAGCAATTGTTCCCATTGCATCAGCGGCTTTGTTATCCCCTCTTGGAATCTGTTCAAATTTTATTTCAACAAAATACTTTTTGAAATCATCCATCATTCTCTTATATGGCATCAACTTATCATACTTTGTTTGATAATCATTGTTCACCTGATTTATGACTAGTTATGAATCTCCATAGACTTGCAACTCTATGATCTTCCATTCGACTGCCACCTTGATTCCAATGATGAGTGCTTCATACTCAGCCATGTTATTTGTGCAAGGAAATATGAGCCTATAAGACTTAAAGATGGTATGTCCTTGAGGCATGACAAACATGATTCCAACACCTGACCTATGTTGCATGTAAGACCCATCAAAATATAACATCCATTGTTGTGATGATATGGTAAGGACATTTGCATTAGGAAACTCAATATGCATTGTATGATCATCTTGCAATGGTGCTTCAGCTAATCGATCAGTTATCACCTGCCCTTTGATTTCTCTTCGATCTACATACTGGATGTCAAATGCACTCAAAATAATTACCACTTGGCCAGTCTTCCTATTAGGGAAACTTTGTTGACTAAATACTTCAATGGATCAATCTTAGCAATGAGTTTAACAGTATGAGTTAACATATAATGCCACAACTGTTGAGTAGCAAATACTACCACCAAACAAGCTTTCTTAATGGTGTAATTGATTTCATAGTCTTTAAATGTTCTGCTAATGTAATAAATATCCCTTTCTTTTCCCGCAGAATCTTTCTGTGCTAATAGAGCACCCAAACATACTTAAGTTGTTGCTATGTAGAGTAATAATGGTTTTATTTCTATAGGCATCACCAGTATAGGTGGAGACATCATATATTGTTTCAATTGATTGAAAGTTGCTTCACATTTTTTGTCCCATCTAAAGGAAACATTTTTATGTAGCAAATGATTAAAAGGATGAGTTTTATCCACTAGTTGTGCAATGAACCTCTTGATAGATTGGAAACGTCCATGTAGAGATCTCATCTGGTTGATGTTCTTTGGTGCTAACATTTCCATTATAGCTTTGATTTTGGCGAGATCCACTTTGATGCCTTTTTCTGAGACTATGTACCCTAATAGTTTTGTTGATGTCATGCCAAACATACATTTCTTTGGATTTAATTTGACATTGAACTTTTCAAATCGAGTAAATATTTTATCTAGGATTTCCAAGTGTCCCTCTCTAGTGAAATATTTTTCCAATAGGTCATCTACATAGTCCTACATAAGGTATGCATCATGTCATGGAAGATGGTCATCATTGCTCACTGATATGCGGCTCCTGCATTTTTCAAACCAAAAGGCATGACATTCCAATAGAAAGTACCCCATGGATAGGAGAAAGTTCTCTTATCTTGATCTTTCGGTGCTATTTTGATCTGATTGTATCCTAAAAAATCCATCCATGAGTGATAACATGGTATTTCCTAGTATCAAGTCTATGATGATGTCGATGTTGGGCAAAGGAAAATCATCCTTTGGGCATGCTTTGTTGAGATCTTTGAAATCAGTACATATCCTGATGCTGCCATCTAGTTTAGAGACTAGTAAAATATTAGAAATTCGCTCAACATAATCAATTGGATGGATGAACCCGAGATCTAATAATTTCTTCAATTCTTCTTTTACTAACAAGGTGATGTGCGGATGCATTTTCCTCAATTTCTGCTTGACAGGCTTCACCCCAGGTGGTAGGGATAAGTGATTCATTATCAAATTTGGATCTACACTTGGCATGTCAGTGTAGAACCAAGCAAATTTGACTTGTCTCTCCTCAAAGAATTTGATGAAATCAGGTTTTTCTAGTTTTGTCATAGATGCTACTAGATGTAGAGTCTTCACTATTTATGTTATACAAATGTTGATAGATTGTGTAGGTTCAACCAGTACTGATGATCTTTCATGATAATGTTCTGGAAGAGTGTCAAATCTCCCATCCTTCAGTGCCTTAGAGAGGTTTTCACCATTGGATACACTTTTTATTTTTACTCTTTCTTGATCTAATACTGCCATTAAATGGTTTTCACCATTAAATCAATTTTTGATATTATTGATTCTGCAACTGAGAGATTTGGCACCCCCTGGCTTGAAGCTTCATTATGAGATTCATGGGTGGAACTCATTTATGGGTTGATAGAAGAAAGCAGGTTAACAATGGCATCATTGTTTGCAAAGATAGGGACGTTGAGAGGCTCGGTTTGCTCCTAGTCAATGAGTTCAAGATGTATTAGAGGCAAGGGATCATTGGATTGGTCAAGGTCAATGGCAGTGAGGGTTCTGATGGAAACGTCATCAAATTTTTCAATAGCAATGTTGAGGTCTATGATGTTACTCTCCTCCAAATCATCTATCTCGCTCGATGTCTATTTGTTCTCACTTGAGCCATCGATATGTTGTGATCCAACTTCAAGAGGTCTAGACCCTGAGCTTTGTCCCTCCATACATGTGGGTGCATACCTTCTGATCACATCAACCTCGTTTTCATGAAAATATTCCTCAGATAGTGAATCCCATTCATACTCATTTGAATCAGCCTCAGAACTAGCTTGTAGTTGTAGGATTCGCTCAACAACATTCTCTTTTGTGTTTTCCTTTGTTTCTTCTTTATACCCTAATCATGTCTTGTATTTTGGATTAGTTATGATAGGTTGAATCGGTTCCACAATACCTTCTTGTCTTTTTCCAATAGGTCCTTTGCCTTCATACCCCATATTTTTTTAAATTGTTTTCCCCTTACCATATTCCTCTGTTTGGACATCGAAAGTTGATGCTTTGGATTCTTCATCATCTTTGTAAAGCCAATTTAAAATTTCCTTATCCTCAAATTCATCAGCTTGAGTGCCTACTTTTATAAATCTACCATCAAAGAGTGTGATTGGTTGTGAAGATTTTTGTCTTGATTTTGATGGTTTTCCATAGGTTTTGGGTGAAGGTAGTAACTATGAAAGACACAAGGATTGCTCAAATAAATATTCTCCCATGTCTTTGTCCTTCAATTGGATATTTTTCTCAAATTGTTTTGATAATAAATTGAGTTGAATTTCTTGATTGGATGGGGTAGAATCACCAGTGTCTTTGTCCTTGGATTGAATATTTTCTTCAAGCTGATTTGACAAAGAATTTTGTTGACTTTTGTTACTTGATGAAGTAGAATCACTGATACTTTTATCCTTTGACTAAACTTTCTTCTCAACCCATTTTGACATAATTTAATTTTCTTTCACTATTTGATGAACTAGGAGTGTGAGATTTTCTTTTATGTGGCACAAAATAATCTTGAACTACTTTAAGCGTGTTGCAATATTGAGGATTGTTAGAATCAGCTGAAATAGTGATTTCTTGTCCATTAAAAGGAACTTTCAAGCATTGATGATACGTTGACGACACTGCTTGCATTTTGTGAATCTAAGGACATCCCAAGAGTGTATTTTATGTCAACTCCTTGTCTAACACTTGGCAAACTATATCTTTGACAATTGGCCCCAATTGAATTGGTAACACAATTAATTTGTGGGAGGATCTCTCTTCATCATCATAGGCTTTTATAGTGATGTTTCTTCTAGCATCAATGGCATTTTTTGAATATCCAAGTGCATGGATAAGTTTTAAAGTGCAGATACTTAGAGCCTCTCCACCATCTATTAGAACCACATTTAACCTGGTTTTTGTGAATTAGAACCTCAATGTGGAGGGAAGCATTGTGTGGATGGGTAAGTGATACGTCATCCTGTTCACAAAATGATAGGAAATGAGGTGTGCTCAAGTGTCCCACCATAGCTTGGAACTGACAAACTTCTAGATTATTTGGTACCATGGTGGCTACTAGAGCTTGTCACAGAATCTCCTTGTGAGCTAGAGAAATTTTGAGAAGTTCCAATATTGATATTTGAGCTGGGAATTTCTACAATTGATCAACTATGTTGTATTGAGTTGAAGGGGAAGCAGGTTTTTTAGATGTAGCTCCTTTCAATATTACTTTAGCCTGCCCTCTTGTGGTTGCATTGACTAATTGATGGTCTTGTTTTTCTCTAATTTTAATAACATTAATTTTATTATCAGTTGTAGCAACATTTGTGATCAAACTTAATGGTATTATGTCCTTGATTTGATTTGATTTGAGGTTGCTATTGATGTCATTAAGCTGATTTTCATTTGTAAAAATTTCATGAGTTTGATTATCAACTGCAACGATGCCATTAGTTTGATTACTAGCAACAACAACATTTTTTTTTTATTAATTTCAGTGTCACTAGTTTGATCCTTAACTACAGAAATATGAAGGATAGTGGTGTCATAAACATAGTTCACATTTTTGCCTTTTTCATTTGCAAAAGAAGATTCTCCCCTTTCATAATTTGGAAAAGGATTCTTGTATACTCCATGATCATTGTTCATTTGAGTTCCTTCCACAAATATTGTCTTGTTATCAATCAAATCTTGTACCAAATGTTTCAATTGCATGTTGTCATTTGTTTTGTGTCCTTTGTTTTGATGAAAATCATAGTAGTGTGCATCATTCCACCAAGATGGTTTAACTCTTGGTTTCCAATCTCTTGCTTCTACTAGTGTTATAAGTCTATGTGTGAGAAGTTCTCTTAATGTTGATTCGAGTGACTGTTCCAAAGGTGTGAATCTTCTTCAATTTCATGGTTTTTGATATGAGAATGGTTTAGATTCAGCATTGTTTTGATTGCTATTTTGATTGGAATTTCGGTTGTTGTTTTGATTGGTCTTGGTGGTAGCTGATGTAAAGTTAAATACTGGTTTTTTATTTTATGTTTCAGTTGCATCATCATCATTACCAATATTTTTATTTCTTTTCTAGAATTTTTTTTTATCATTGTTGTTCTAATGATTGGAAGAATTTGCATTATTTGATCCTTCATTGTAGATTTTTAAAACTCCTCTTTTGACCAAGGCTTCTTCAATTTTAATTCCATTTTTAGTCATTTTCTCAAAGGTGGGTGGGCATTGCAATTCAAATCTATAGCTCGTATCATCATTTATATTGTCAATGAAAAATTTCATCCATTCCTTTTTAGGTATGGGACAAGCATATCTAGCAAAAAAAATTCTCCATCTTTATAAAAATATGAGAAATGATTCACCCTTTTTCTGTTTTGTATTGCAAAGGTCTTTCATGGGAAAGCTCTCAAGATCATCATATGGATGACTCATTGATCTAAACTATACCTGACTCACAACAACAACAAGACTGAAGCTATTGAGCTTTCCAAAACCTGGTTGGATTCAGAGTCGGTATTTTCTCCAGAGATTCTCGTACCAGTCGATTAGAGACTTGAATACCCTCTTGTAGGTGACTTACATTAACCTCCACGACTTGAGATTGCTTCCTCCATGATTGGATCATAGAGGCGTTGAGGAAAAACGAGGGTTCTGGTGGATAATTTTCTACCATCATCCCATTAAAACAACACCATCTTGTAACCGTCCCTTCCCAGATAGGATTCCACACCCTTATTCATATCGACATGCAATCATTATAATAGGTAAACAATTAAAGTCCTTCCTTCCATGCAAAGTAGTTGCAAGAATCTAGTTTACTAAAAACTTAATAGTTTATGCAACATTTTAAACAAGGAGGTTTATTAAATGTCATCACAACTATTTATATATATAATGATAATATATATATATATATATTAATTAATTTATTTATTTATTTATTTATTTATATTCACAAAATAACTTCTTTCTTATTTATTATTTTCAATAATTTATTTTCATGATAAATTGAATTATTCAAAAAATGGATTACAGAATGAAAAAAATAATATAGAATTCATTTCACTAATTATCAAATTTACAAAGATATAAATTGTGGAAGCATATTATTTTAATGCGACAATTAAACAGAAACACTTATCGAGAAAATTTAAATTAAATAGAATAAACACCAATCAATCCCTAGCCACAAAGCAAAGTCGACAAGCATGACCACAACATTAACAGGATGAATCATGGAGGGGCACTACATGATCCATCATTAGGATGCAATGCAGATAGAGAGAGAGTGAAAAATGAAGCAAACTTGGGAAGATAAAAAGATGAGGGGAAAGGGAAGGATAGGACACAAAATCAAAAAATTACAAATCTAAAATACAAAAAAGAAATGAAAAACCAATGAGGAAAAGAATAATCAAGACATTAGACGGAGAAAAAAATAATAAAGAACAAAAAGTGGAGTAACAAATGAAAAAGATAACATAAGAAAAACATATGAATTAAAGAAAGAAGAAGAAATAGACATCAATATAATTAAAAAGCAAAATTGAATAAGCAAAAGAATACAATAAAACCAAAAGATGAGAAAAAAAAAAGACAGAGAACATTCAAACAAAAGACCCCAAAATAATAATTAAATTAAAATAACAAAAAACAATCAACAAACAACAAAATAAAGACAAGAACACAAAAAAGAAACAAGAACTATCAAACAAAAAGAGAAGCAATAAGAAAATTAAATTAAAATAACAAACAACAAAATAAAGACAAGTATACAAAAAGAAAAGGAATTATCAAACAAAAAGACAACCAATAAAATAATTAAATTGAAATAATAAAGAACATTCATCAAACAACAACAAAAAACAAGAAGTACAAAAATGAAACGAAGAACCTTGAAACAAACCAATAAAGACCAAAAGAAAACTAAGACAAGAGAAACACAAATTAAAAAATTAAAAAATAAAAAGGGAGGACTAGAAAGATTTTAAAAACCAAACAAGATAATTCAAAAACCAAAGAAAACCCAAGAGAAAATAAAATAAAAGACAAGAATAAATAAAACCAAAAAGTACCCAAAACACAAAAAAGAACCAAGACATAATACAAACCAATATAATGGTAAAAAGCGAGATTGGAACAAAAAGGAAAGGAAAACCAAATTAAAGTCAAGAATACAAAAAAGAAACAAAGAACCATCACACCAAGAGACAACCAATAAAATAATAAAATCAATTAACAAAGAACATTCAATAATCAAAAAAAGGACAAGAAATACAACACTGAAACGAAGAGCCTTCCAAAAAGACCAAAAGAAAACAAAAACAAGAAAAACAAAACCGAAATGAAGAGCTTTCAAACAAAATTATAAAGACCAATAAAATAAATACAAGAAAACAAAATTAGGAAATAAGACAAGAAAATTTTTAAAGCAAACAATATAATTAAAATGTCAAAGAAAACCAAGGAGAAACTAAAATAAAAGACAGCAAAAAAATATAGAAACAAAACCAAAGGACCCAAACCACACAAAAAAGAGCAAAGAAACAAGGCAAACAAATACATTGAAAGAAAGGAAAAAACAAAAGAAAACAAAAGAAAACTAACATAAATGAAAAGGGAAGGAAAAATAATACCTAATGAAAACCAATACATTGAAAAATTATGTATTAGTTTACATTAAGTACAAGATTAGAGGAGAGGAAATTAGGACCAAAAGAGGAGAAAACAAAGGAACCAAAAACAATTAAAACCAACTCGTAAATTTGAATGGTTAATAATGATTATCTTAAATTTGGAGAAAAAGTAAATGGAAAAACAAATTTAGAAATATAAAAATACTATTAGAAGAGTGTGTGAAACGAGTTCAATTTGACTAAACCTAGAAATAAGAAAAGGAAATTAAGAACATCGAACCAAACAAAATCCAAGATGGTGAAAACACCAAAAAGGAGACAAGGAGAAACATAACCCAATCAAGAGGGAGGAGACAAAAGGAGATGACAAGAAACCAAAAGAGTGAGGGAAGAGGCACGAAGGTAAGATGAGGCAAGAAAGAAGGAGCACGAACAAAAGGGAACAAAGGAAAAGAGGGGGGGAAGCAGGATAAAGGCGGGGGCTTAGGAAGATTGTTTAAAATGGGATTCCAAGAAAAACTTAGATTCCAACCTGTTGAAATGCACAAGACAACTGAGATTATTAAGTGTAAACATGAAATGTTTAAATAACAGAAAGCAAACACTAGAGACACTAGATTTACGTGGAAAACTCAATGAGGGAAAACCACGGTGAGGATTAGCTCACAATATAGTAATAATGCAATACTGGATACAAAGGCTCACTACCTACAATAGGACTCACTGTCCAGAAGGAGGCTCACTGCCTACAGATAAAGAAAAGATAGATTAAGATCCACCACAATAGGTTCCACACATTCGTAGCTTGATCAGAAGATTGTAGACACCATCAGCTCATTGCTTTCAAGAATCTAACACATCAAAGTATCGTTGCCTTCATTCACTCTTACACACTCTACTTTTTGTACTTGTTCACACTTCACTTGCTTGTCATTCAATTCACAACATATTAACTTGATTTTATACCATATTCAACCCTAGAAGAATTCTCCAAGGTCGACTATACATCCTTCAATTTATAAATTCAAATTAGGTCGGCTAATCAACATTCCTGTGGTGGATAAGAATGAGAGAGGACCAATTACATATTTAATTAGGACCCAAACAACATCTTGGATCAATCACACACTTCCTTAATTCAATGTAAAATATTTATGTAACATATAGACACCAGGTTGGACAAACCTAATGAAAACACCAATGATCTTTGAAGTACGCACATCTCTATAAAAATGATCACACATGGATCACCCAACACACTTCACCAGACATTTTGACAACACTAAGAAACCTTCAGATACATCTGCAACAACTGCAATAATATTCATGCACAAAACATTCTTCAACAGTCCAACCGGACCAAGCAACAACACATAGGGGCTCTGAAGCAACTCTTTTGGAGCATCAAATCACAAGCATGTTTTCCAAAATACTAAGAATGTCAGTATGAATCATCTCCCAGATCCGCAAGATTTGAAACAAAACACTAGAAGACTACAGAGAAAAAACATTTCTCTCAATCCATAAACAAATAGTTATATCAAACTAGTTCACATACCAGTGAACATATCTTCCACTTTACATCGATCTAGAATCTAAAACTTAGGATATATTATCCATTAAAGCTCATGAACAATACCACAAATCTGCATAGGCATAGGATCAACATAGAAGAAATATAGAGCACAATACTAGAGCATACTCAGAACACACACTCAACACTACCTTCATTATTTCTTAAATTTTCTCAAAAGCATTTGGCAAAGACACAACTACAACTTCATAAATATAGCTCCATGTACTCTAAACACTTCTATAGTATCTCAACTATAGAAGTGTCATCTGCACTCACACTGAACTGTGTTGACATCAATGACAATATTAATGACAACACCACCAAACACATCCATACTTGCAACAATCTCCCCCTTTGTCATTGATGGAAACATATGATGTGAAAAACCATCAAGGACAGCATACACATTAATTTGCTTCTTCTACTCTCCTCTCCTTACAAGACTCTCTCTCCCTTTTCAAATTTTTCACATGACTTTCTCTCCCCCTTTGACATTAATGGCAAAGGAAATTTTTGCATGAAAACACTTGCCATATATAAGCTCTGGTCACTCCCCCTTAGGAGTGCACCCAAATCACATACTAAAACAATGCACCTCTCTACTGCCCTTGAGGAGTAGACCACAATCATCAATCCAGATAAAAAGGAATATGTGAATCTACTGGACTGATGCACCTCCATGTGCACCCAATTCAAAAAAGGATGGGCAGTAACCCCTAACTTCCCCCTGAGATACTCAAAAGTATCCTTCAAAAGGGCCTTAGTGAATATGTCAGCAATTTGTTGCTTGGTAGACACATATTCAAGTCTAACTTCATTCTACAACACCTTCTCCCTCAAGAAGTGATACCAGATAGATATGTGTTTTGTCCTAGAATGCATTGCTGGATTATTTGAGATGTTTATTACACTTGTATTGTCACAAAAGATAGAGATAGGCTCATCACACATCACACCTATGTCATTCAGAGTTTGCTTCATCCAAAGTACCTATGTATAGCAAGATGTTGCTACAATATATTCAGCTTCTGCAGTGGATAAGGAAACTAAATCTTGTTTCTTACTCAATCATGATACCAATCTTCCTCCAAGGAAGAATGCACTGCCACTTGTACTCTTCCAGTCATCTACACAACCAACCCAATTTAGTTCAGTGTAGGCATTCAATGTGAAATCATTATCCTTAGGATACCATAGCCTATAATCTGGATTTCTCTTAAGACATCTGAATATCCTCTTCACAGTTGTAACATATTCTTATTTAGGTTCTTCTTGAAATCTTGTAACCAAACATATTGCATGCATGATATCCAGTCTAGTAGCAGTAAGATACAATAGTCCACCAATCCTAGATTTGTACATCCTCTGATCAACTTTAGAAGATTCATCATCCTTACTCATCTTGCATCTGGTTACCATAGGGGCACAGACCAATTTGGAGTCATCCACTCCAAACTTCTTCAACAATTTTGTATCATAGTTAGATTGTGAAATGAATATCCCCTTTATCGTTTTGATTCGCTTGAAGTCCAAGGAAGAAATTCAACTCACCAATCATAGACATTTCAAACTTTTTTTACATCTATTCTATAAATTTCTTACACATACCTTCATTTCCACCAAAGATAATATCATCAACATTTACCACAACTATCAACATTTTGTTTCTCTCAACTTTGAAGTAAATATTTTTGTCTACAAACACTTTGTTGAATCCTTGGTATGTCAAGTATCTATCCAACGTTGCATACCAAGCTTTGGGAGCCTGTTTAAGTCCATATAGTGCCTTTTTCAACTTGTAGACCATGTTTGGTTTGTCTGATAGTTGAAATCCTTCTGGTTGCTCCATATATACTTCTTCTTCCAATTCTCCATTCAGAAATGCAAACTTGGCATCCATCTGATACACTTTGAAGTCTTTATGAGCTAAAAATGCCAAGAACATATAAATGGCCTCCATTCTTTCCACTAGTGCAAATATATCTTCAAAATCTATTCCTTCAACCTGTGAATAAACTTTGTATAGAAGTCTTTCTTTATTCCTTACCACTTCACCATCTTTATTCAGCTTATTCCTGAATACCCATTTTGAACCAATTACAGTCTTATTTATTTGTCAAGGGACTAGTACCCATGTCACATTCTTCTCTATCTACTACAGTTCCTCTTTCATTGCTCTAACCCAACTCTCATCATTGCATACTTTAAATGTCATAGTCTTAGGTTCAATTTTAGAAAGTAAACATAAGTTTACCTCAACCACTTTGCTTCTTGTCTTTACACCTTCACTTATGTCTCCAATTATCTATTCCTCTGAATGATTTCTCTGTACATATTTAGGATTCTTAGGTATAGGTTTTGGAATCTCCTCTTCATCACTTTGTTCTTTCTCTTCCTTTTATTCGTCTTGCACTTGCTTGCAGATAGGATTATTTGGTTCAATTTCACTTATTTCTAATGGTCTGTACATAGCTTCATCAAATTTTACATTAGCACTTTCAACTATTTTCCTTGGTCTTTTATTGAAGCATCTATATGCCTTGTTGTTATTTGAATATCCAAGAGAAATTCCTTCATCACATCTAGCATCAAACTTTCCAAGATTTCCATCATCTCTTTTAATATAACATATGCTTCAAAACACTTTAAAGTATTTAACAGTAGGATTCTTAGTGTTGTTACCTCTGATTTGAACTCTATTAAGAATGTAAACAGCAGTGTGGATTGCTTCTTTCATCAAAGTTTTGGCAGCCTCTTGAACATTCTGGTTCTTTCTTTCCACAACTCCATTTTGTTGAGGAGTTCTAGGGGCAGAATAATGTCTTTTTATTCCATGCTCTTCACAAAATACATTAAACTCCCCAGAAGTGAATTATCCACCTCTATCAAACCTTAAATATTTGATTCTTAGGTTTACCTCATTCTCTACTCTTGCCTTGAATACTTTGAATCTATCAAGAGCCTAATATTTCTCTCTAAGAAAATTAACCCATGTCATCCTAGAGTAATCATCAATCAAGAGCATAAAATACCTGTCACCATTAAGGCTTCATGTTCTTGTAGGACCACAAAGGTCTATATGAATCAATTCTAGCATTTCAGTAGATGATTGTTCCTTTCCTTTAAAACCGCTTCTTGTTTGTTTTCCCAACTAACAACTTCTGCAAATTGAATTTGAAGGCTTTGTGATTCTAGGTAGATCTCTGATAACTTCTTTTGAACTGATCCTGATTAGATTGTTGAAATTTACATGTCCCATCCTTTGGTGTACAACCAACTTTCATTAATCTGTGCAACAAAACACTGACCATCACCACTCTTAAGTTGATAGATGTTTCCATGAGTTATTCTTCCTACTGCTACCACAATTTCAAATCCTTTTCTAATATCACAGGTATTATCCTAAAACACAAGCTTAAATCCTTTGCTACACATTTTTCCAATACTCAAAAGATTATGTCTTAAACCCTTGACATAATAGATATCATCAGTGTTATATTTTCCATCAAAACTAATTGTTCCTTTACCAACAATCTTAGCACCAAAATCATCTCCAAACATAACTATTCCTCCTTCATACTTCTCAAGTTTAGTGAACTTACTCTTATCTCCAGTCATATGATTTGAACACCCACTGTCAATTACCCAATAGTCTTCATCTTGTCTAGCATGAAAAGAAGTCACCATAGTACCTTCCATCTCATCCTTCTTGCTCTTTGAACCAGATTCCTTTGCACATCTTCCATGGTTGGCAAATACATCTTTACTTTCTAGGGCTAGAAATAGACATTCATCTTTATCCTCCTCAAAATTAAACTCATCATCAAAAATTCTTGCATCTTCTTTAACATAATACAATTTCTTGAACTTCCTATCCTTTTTGTCTTTCTAATTATTATTATTATATTTGTTCTTCTTGTGTATAGTGCTATTTGGACATCTTGAGGCATAATGACCAATATGTCCACAACTAAAAAATTTAAAGGGCAACATACCTTTGTATTTACCAATACCTTTCTTTAGTTTCCTTGTGAAGTTTGCTTCCAACTCTTCTGAACTATCATTATCTGAGTCATCTCCTATCTTCATTGCTTTAAAGGTTGTTTTAGCTTTCTCCTTTTCTCTTGTGAATTTTTTCATCTCGAATGTAGTCAAGATGTTGAATAGGTGCTCCTTATTAAATGTCTTCGGATCATATGATTCTTCAATAGAAGTTACCTTGTCACTGTAATTCTCCAGTAGGGTCATCAAGATTCAATTATAACTTCTCTGACATGGTACCACCTTGATTCTTGATCTTATTTTCTACAAGTTCAACTCTATGATAATAGCTTGCAATATCTTCACCCTCTTTCATTCTCGGGTTCTCAAATTTGCACTTAGATGTTAGCTTCCTTGACAATTTTACTCTATCATTTCCTTCATAAATATCTTTCAATTTTTCCTAGACTTCATAAGAAGTGCTTAAAGAAATAAATTGTATACTTTCAATTTTAGATAGAGCACTGAAGATAGCATAGCTTTCCTTTTCATTCTCCTCATAAGAAACAATCTCATCTACAAAGGAAAGACCAGCAGATGGTGCAACATACTTTTTTTCCATAGCTTTCCAGGTCTTGAAACCAAGAGAGACTAGATAACCTCTCATCTACTCTTTCCAGTCACTGTAATCAGCTCCATCAAAAATAGTGATTTGTAACTTGTGCAACATCTGATCTACCTCAAGTGGTTAATCTTTTCACCGAGGAACTAGAGATTTGATACCAATTGTTGAAATTCACAAGACACTTGAGAGGGGGCGTTGAATCAATTGTACCAAATTACTTTACTTATAACCCTAGTCAATTCCACTTTAACTCAATCTATTATTAAGTGTAAACATGAAATACAAATAACATAAAGCAAACACCAAAGACAACAAATTTACGTGGAAAATCCAATGAGGGAAAGACCACAGTGAAGATTAGCTCACAATATAGTAATAATGCAATACCAAATACAAAGGCTCACTGCCTACAATAGGACTCACTATCCAGAAGGAGGCCCACTTCCTACAAATAAAGAAAAGATAGATTAAGATCCACAACAATAGGTTGCACACATTCGCAACTTGATCAGAAGATTGTAGACACCATCATCTCACTACTTTTAGGAATCTAACACATCAATTTACTACTGCCTTCATTCGCTCTTACACACTTTTCTTTTCACACTTATTTGCACTTCACTTGTTTGTCATTCAATTCACAACATCTTGAATTTCTCTTATACCATTTTCAATCCTAGAAGCATTCTCCAAGGTCGGCTATACATCCTTCAATTTATAAATTCAAATTAGGTCAGCTAATCAGCATTCCTGTGGTGGATAAGAATGAGAGAGGACCAATTAAATATTTAATTAGGACCCAAACAACATCTTGGATCAATCACATGCTTCCTTAATTCAATGTAAAATATTTATGTAACGTGTAGACATCAGGTTGGCCAAACCTAGTGAAAACACCAATGATCTTTGAAGTATGCACATCTCTAGCAAAATGATCACACATGGATTACCCAACACACTTCACTAGACATTTCAACAACTCTAAGAAACATTTAGATACATTTGCAACAATTGCAATAATATTCATGCACAGAATATTCTTCAACAGTCCAACCGGACCAAGCAACAACACATAGGGTCTCTAGAGCAAGTCTTCAGGAGCATCAAATCACAAGAACGTTTGCCAAAATATTGAGAACATCAGTATGAACCATCTCCCAAATCTGCAAGATCTGAAACAAAACAAAAGAAGACTATGCAGCAAAAACATTTCCCTCGGTCCATCAACAAATAGTTATATCAAACTAGTTCACATACCGGTGAACATATCTTCCACTCTCCATCGATCTAGAAGCTAAAACTTAGGATGTATTATCCATTAAAGCTCATGAACATTACCGTAGATCCACATAGTCATAGAATCAACACAGAAGAAATGCAGAGCACAATACCGAAGCACACTCAACACTACCTTCATTATTTCTTAATTTTTCTTGAAAGCACTTGGCAAAGACCCAACTACAACTTCATAAATATAGCTCCATGTACTCTAAACACTTCTACATTATCTCAACTATACAACTACCATCTACACTCACATTGAACTATGTTGACATCAATGACAATATTAATGAAAACACCACCAAACACATCCATACTTGCAACACAACCCCCATCTCGGTTGAGGTTGGAGGGATGATTAAGGATACCAATGGACTCTTTGAGATTCCTTTTAAAGAAGTTGTCTTCTTTGAAAAGGATTTTAGGGATTTCAAGGGAAATGTGATGCTTGGTCTTGGAAGACTACTCAATAAGGGCCAATTTTAAGACGTGTTCATGTCTTTGGTTAGTGGCATGCTCTTTGATTCTGGTGCTAACTAAGTGACACATTTACCCAATGTATAGGAGGCCATGCAAATAGCTGACTGTATAGACACCCAAGTTGAGGAAAAATTCTAAAGGGTCTTTGGGGGAAGGGATGCGACTCCTAATGGTGGAGAATGGTTTGAAAGTGTAGAAGATACCCTTTTTGTGAAGGATCTTGGCAATTTTATTTGAGACACCCTCAATGTAGGGAAGGGTGGCTAAAGGGATGGGTTGATGGGTGGGGGTCAAGGAATGGTGGGAGATCCTAGCTTTGGCTTGATTAATAGCCATGTTGATGTGCTTCTTTCTATATCCATTTAAGGGAAAAACACGGGTGAAGTGGGCTAGCTCTTGGTCTATGTGCTCATCATCACAGATCTAAAGAGCTCTAGTGGTTAAAATTTTGACAATGCCAGCTTTTTGGCTAGGGTGATGGTGGGAAGATGAGTGGAGGTATAAGTCAGTGTGGGTTGATTTATGGAACACGATTTGAGATAAGGACCCATCTACCTTTTTCATGAGAAGGACATCAAGGAAATGAAGTTTATTATTGGCTTCAATTTCCTTGGTGAAAGAGGTGTGAGGGGAAATTTTGTTCAAATGGGAGTGTAATTCTTCTAATTTATTAAGACCATGGGGCCAACAAATGTCGGTATCATCAACATAGCGCTTCCACCACTTTGGTTTAAGAAGAAAGGATTTGAGTGTAATGTCTTCAAAATGCTCCCTGTACAGGTTGTCTATGATAGGAGAGAAGAGACCCATAGCCACACCATCAAGTTGCTCAAAGATAACACCTTGGAAAGAGAAGAAGGTGGATTTGAGACATAACTCAACTAAAGAGGCAATTTCATGACTTGCCTTTTTTCTAATAAGATCAAGTGAGTTGCAGATGGAGACTTTGGTGAAGAGAGAGAGATAACATGAAAACTAACAAGAAGGTTGTTATTATCTAATTTCTTGTCTTTGATGAAGTCTACAAAATTAGAAGAGTGCTTGATGAAGGAGTTTGATTTTCCAATGAGGGGAGAAATGAGCTTAGCCAAATGGGAGGCCAACTTGTAAGTGGGAGAGTTGATGGTTTCAACAATGGGTCAAAGGGGAATACCAGCTTTGTGAATTTTTGGAACCCCATAGATACATGGAGTAACCTCTTTAGAAGGTTACAACCACTTTTTGGTGGCATCATCAGAAGAGGAATTGACAATAGTTGACCGAACCTTTTTCATGAACTTGTAGATGGAATTGGATCGAGAATTTTGTAGTTGTGGTTATCATAAAGGATATCGTGCATCTTAGAAATTAATCTTGTTTGTGCATGATCACAGTTGCCTTCCCTTTGTTCACTTTTGAGATGACTACATCATTCTTTTTATTAGACTTTTAAAGGGAACAAGCTCAACATTGGGAATGTTGCGCTTGGGAAGTTTGGCATGCCTAAGTGCCACAGCGCAATCTTGGAGAATTTATTCGACCAAATTATGAGGGAGGGAATGAACAACTTTTTTTATTTTAGTGAGAAATTTAATGATTGGGATAAAGCGCAGAGTGATGGTGAATCCCTTACCTCTTTTAAGGAAGTTAAAAACGAGCGGGTCTAAATGGATATTCGTGAGGTTGATGACCAACTTGCTTTCCAAGTCAAGAATGGGCATGGGGTTAACCAGGTTGGTCAAATGAATCGTTGTTGAGGAGGATGACAAGTGAGAATGCGAAGAGGAGGGGGAAGAAGTGAGAAAATTAAAGGACCATTGGAAGGAGGGACATAAGAAGGACAACGGTTGCGTGTGAGGAAAGAATCTGAGAGAGAGCTTAAAATGTCTTGGTCAGGATAGATCAACGGGTGATGTGAGATGGGACATTGGGATAGGTTCAGAGAAGCGATTTGACAAGCTGCAGGAGGATGACGATGATGGGAATAGGTCATTAACGATGGGAGAATGGTGGCGAGCAAGGAAAGAATCAGCATTAAAGTCACTATGAAATTGAGGATGAATGAGATACAAGGAGCGTGATAGAGGAGGTGTACCTGAGATGCAAACTAGATGACTATTGGAGAGAGAATCTTGGTTGCTGATGCTGGGTGAGACTGAGAAGACCACCGATTCAACAGAGTTTCCAACTGTGTCGAGACTGGAGGGAGACGGAGAGCCATGCGAGTTGATGCATGAGGGGGGCAGGAAGAAATTTGGCATGGAGAATATGACCATTTAATAGGCCCAGAATGGGAGTGGGGAGGTGAGAAACACTGGCTGGGAAGGCTAAGGTTAGCATGAGATCCAGGATCAAGAGGCGGAGGATAAGCGAGCGAAGATGTGGTAGGACAGTCGACGATGCTTGTAGAGGATGGTAGGTGAGAGGATGGGGGTTGGATGATGTACGGTGGTGGAGGAGATGTGCTGACAGGGTGGTGGTGAGAAGGAACTGAAGAAGGATCGACCTGAATAGAAAAGCTAGAGGAAGGGTGGCAGGGGCAGAGATGATCATGACAAGACCCCACAGGTCTTCTCTTCTTGAGTAGCACCCCAAATTTTCTTTTTTGCCTTTGCTCACATTATTATTTGATGTTGGTAGCTTGGGCTTGCGAGGAGGTTTCGAGGAGGTTTCGAGGATAATCCATAGGTATGGGCGAAGAGAGGCGGCTAGCTCTAGGTGCAAAGGGAAGAGTCTGCAAGAGATCTAATTAATGGAAGCCCTTGCAGATTTGATCACAAAACATAGAAGAGAGAGATCGGCTCAGGGGAAGATGTGCCTAGTCTGGTGGTTGAGAAAATGATGACCAATAGAGATTAAATAGGGTAGAACATTAGATTCCAAACATCTTTTTAGAAAAGCCAAGTCTGCTAATTTCTTCGAAAGCTTTATTCTCATTTTCTCTAATTATCTCGACTTGAAGTAAAGTTCCCTCTCATGAAGGGTATCAAATAAATTCATGAAGTTTCCACAGTCCCTAATAATATTAAGAAAATATTTTTGGATTAAAATTATGTGCCAATTTTTACATCAACGTTTTATCATACTCCATGATCCATCGTCAGAATGTAATGCACAAAGAGAGAGAGTGAAAAATGGAGCAGACTTGGGAAGATAAAAAGATGAGGGGAAAGGAAAGGATAGGACACAAAATTAAAAAAATCTAAAATCTAAAATACAAAAAAGAAAGGAAAAACCAATGAGGAAAAGAACAATCAAGACATTAGAAGGAGAAAAAATAATAAAGAACAAAAGGTGGACTAACAAATGAAAAAGACAACATAAGAAAAACATATGAATTAAACAAAGAAGAAGAAATAGACTTCAATATAATTAAAAAGAAAAAAATAATAAGCAAAAGAATACAATAAAAACAAAAGATGAGACTAAAAAAGAAGAAGATAGAAAAACTTAATAACCACAAATAAATAAAATGGAGATAAATTAATTAAGATGCCAAAGAAAACTGAGGAGAAAATAAAAGAAAAGGACAACAAAGAGCATTCAACGAACAAAGAATAAAGACAAGACAAGCAAAAAAGAAGACAAAGAACATTCAAAAAAAGGACCCCAAAATAATAATTAAATTAAAATAACAAAGAGCAATCAACAAAAAACAAAATAAAGACAAGAATACAAAAAGGAAATAGGAATATCAAAAAAAAAGACAACCAATAAAATAATTAAATTAAAATAACAAACAACAAACAACAAAAAAACAAAATAAGACAAGAATACAAAAAAGAAAATGAACTATCAAACAAAAAAACAACCTATAAAATAATTAAATTGAAATAACAAAGAACATTCATCAAACAACAAAAATGACAAGAAGTACAAAAACAAAACGAAGAACCTTCAAACAAACAAATAAAGACCAAAAGAAAACTAAAACAAGAGAAACACAAAAAAAAAAGAGGACTAGAAAGATTTTAAAAACCAAACAAGATAATTCAAAAGCCAAAGAAAACCCAGGAGAAAATAAAATAAAAGACAACATTAAATAAAATCAAAAAGTACCCAAAACACAAAAAAAGAACCAAGACACAATGCAAACCAATATAATGGTAGAAAGAAAAATTGGAACAAAAAGGAAAGGCAAACCAAATTAAATTCAAGAATACAAAAAAGAAAGAAAGAACCATCACACCGAGAGACAACCAATAAAATAATAAAATCAATTAACAAAGAACATTCAACAATCAACAAAAAAAGACAAGAAATATAGTTCACTGAAATAAATATCCTTCAAAAAACTAATAAAGACCAAAATAAAACAAAAACAATAAAAACAAAACTGAAATGAAGAGCCTTCAAACAAAATTATAAAGACCAATGAAATAAATACAAGAAAACAAAATTAGGAAATAAGACAAGAAAAATTTTAAAGCAAAAAATATAATTAAAATGCCAAAGAAAACCAAGGAGAGAATAAAATAAAAGACAACAAAAAATATAGAAACAAAACCAAAGAACCCAAACCTCACAAAAAATAGCAAACAAACAGGGCAAACAAATACATTAAAAGAAAGAAAAATAGAAAAAAACCAAACGAAAACTAACATAAATGAAAAGGGAAGAAAAAATAATACCTAATGAAAACCAATACATTGAAAAACTATGTATTATTTTACATTAAGCATAGGATTAGAGGAGAGAAAATTAGGAACAAAAGAGGAGAAAACAAAGGAACCAAAAACAATTAAAACCAACTCCTAAATTTTAATGGTTAATAATGATTATCTTAAATTTGGAGAAAAAATAAATGGAAAAACAAATTTAGAAATATAAAAATACTATTAGAAGAGTGTTTGAAATGAGTTCAATTTGACTAAACCTAGAAATAAGAAAAGGAAATTAAGAACATCGAACCAAACAAAAACAAGGACAATGAAAACACCAAAAAGGAGACAAGGAGAAAGATAACCCAATCAAGAGGGAAGAGACAAAAGGAGATGACAAGAAACTAAAAGAGAAAAGAAAGAGGCACGAAGGTAAGATGAGGCAACAAAGAAGGAGAAAGAACAAGATGGAACAAGGGAAAAGAGGGGGGGAAGCAGGATTAAGGTGGGTGGTCAGAAAGATTGTTTAAAAGGGGGTTCCAAGAAAAACTTAGATTCCAACCCCTATCTCGGTTGAGGTTGGAGGGATGATTAAGGATACCAATGGAGTCTTTGAGCTTCCTTTTGAAGAAGTTGTCTTCTTTGAAAAGGATTTTAGGGATTTCAAGGGAAATGTGATGCTTGGTCTTGGAAGAGTGCTCAACAAGGGTCGATTTTAAGATGTGTTTGTGTCTGAGGTCAGCAGCATGCTCTTTGATTTTTGTGCTAATTGAGCAACCCATTTCCCCAATGTATGGGAGGCCACACGAATAGCTAACTTTATAGACACCTGAGTTGAGGAAAAATTATAAAGGGTCTTTGGGGGAAGGCATGCAACTCCTAATGGTGGAGAAAGGTTTGAAAGTGCGGAAGAGACCCTTTTTGTGAAGGATCTTGGAAATTTTATTTAAGACACCCTCAATGTAAGGAAGGGTGGTTGAAGGGAGGGGTTGAGGGGTGGGGGTCAAGGAATGGTGGGAGATCCTAGATTTCGCTTGATTAATAGCCCTGTTGATGTGCTTATTTCTATATCCATTTAAGGAAAACTCATAGGTGAGGTGGGCTAGCTCTTGGTCTATGTGCTCATCATCACAGATCCTGAGAGCTCTGTTGGTTAATGTTTTGAGAAAGCCAGCTTCTTGGATAGGGTGATGGTGGGAAGAGGATTGGAGGTATAAATCAATGTGGGTTGATTTATAGAACACGGTTTGAGATAAGGACCCATCTAATTTTTTGATGAGGACATTGAGGAAAGGAAGTTGATTATTAGCTTCAATTTCCTTGGTGAAAGAGGTGTGGGGAAATTTTTCTCAAATGGGAGTGTAATTCTTCTAATTTATCAAGACCATGGGGCCAACAAATTTTGGTCTCATCAACATAGCACTTCCACCACTTTGGTTTAAGAGGAAATGATTTGAGTGAAATGTCTTCAAAATGCTCCATGTGCAGGTTGGCTACGATAGGAGAGAGAGGAGAGCCCATAGCCACACCATCAAGTTGCTCAAAGATAACACCTTGTAAAGAGAAGAAGGTGGATTTGAGACATAACTCGACTAAAGAGGCAATTTCATGACTTTCCTTTTGGCTAATAAGATCAAGTGAGTTGTGGATGGGAACTTTGGTGAAGACAGAGACAACATCAAAACTAACAAGAAGGTCATTATTATCTAGTTTCTTGTCTTTGATGAAGTCTACAAAATTAGAAGAGTTCTTGATGAAGGAGTTTGATTTTCCAATGAGGGGAGAAATGAGCTTAGCCAAATGGGAGGCCAACTTGTAAGTGGAAGAGTTGATGGTGTCAACAATGGGTCGAAGGGGAATACCAGCTTTGTGAATTTTTGGAACCCCATAGATATTCGAGGTAACCTTTTTGGAAGGGTACAACCACTTTTTGGTGGCATCATCAAAAGAGGAATTGGAAATAGCTGACCAGACCTTTTTCATGAGCTTGGAGATGGGATTGGAATCGAGAATTTTGTAGTTGTGGTTATTAGACAGGAGATCGTGCATCTTGGAAATGTAATCTTGTTTGTGCATGATCACAGTTGCATTCCCTTTAACCTCTTTTGAGATGACTACATCATTCTTTCTGATTAGATTTTTAAAGTAAATGAGCTCATCATTGGGAATGTTGCACTTGGGAGGTTTGGCATGCCTAAGTTACACAGCGCAATCTTACCAAATTTCTTCGGCCAAATTATGAGAGAGGGAATGAATAATTTTTTTGATTTCGATGAGAAATTCAATGATTGGGATAAAGTAGGGAGTGATTGCGAAGGTCATACCTCTTTTAAGCAAGTTAAAAATGAGCAAGTCTAAATGGATATCCATGAGGTTGATGACTAGCTTGCTTTCCCAATCTAGAATGGGCATTGGGTTAACCGGGTTGGATGAATGAATCACTATTGAGGAGGAGGACAAGTCAGAATGCAAAGATTAGGGGGGAAGAAGTGAGAAAATCAAAGGAACATTGGAAGGAGGGACACGAGAAGGACAGCGGTTGCGTGCATAGAAAGAAGTTAAGAGATATTTTAAAGCATATTGGTTAGGACAGATCAACGGATGATCCGAGATGGGAGGTTGGGACTGGTTGATGGCTTGGATAGGTTTAGAGAAATGATTTGACATGTTGCAAGAGGACAGCAATGATGGGGATAGGTCATTAATGGTGGGAGAATGGTGGCAGACAAAGAAAGAATTAGTATTAAAGTCACTATGAAATTGAGGATGAATGAGATACAAGGAGCAAGGTAAAGGAGGCATACTTGCGATGCAAACCAGATGACCGTTGGAGAGAGAATCTTGGTTGTTGATGTTGGGCGAGACTGAGCAGACTGTCGATTCAACAGATTTTTCAATCGCGTCGATACTAGAGGGAGACGGAGAGCCATGTGAGCTGATGAATGAGGGGTGTAGGAAGAAAGGTAGCGTGGAGAAGATGACCATTGAATAGGCTCATAATGGGAGTAGGGAGGTGAGGAACACTGGCTAGGAAGGCCAAGGTTAGCATGAGGGCCAGGATCAAGAGGCGAAGGATAAGTAGAGGAAGATGTGGTAAGATAGTCGATGATGCTTTTGGAGGATGGTAGGTGAGAGGATGTGGTTTGGATGGTGTATGGTGGTGGAGGAGAGGTCCCGACAGGGTGGTGGCAAGAAGGAATTGAAGAAGGATTGGTCGAGACAAAAAAGCTAGAGGAAGGACGTCAGGGGGAGAGATGATCATGACAAGATCCCATAGGTCTTCTCTTCATGAGCAACACCCTGAATTTTCTTTTTTTCCTTTTCTCACATTCATATTTGGTGTTGGTAGCTTAGTCTTACAAGGAAGTTTCAAGGAGAATCTAGAGGTCTTGGCGAAGAGAGGCGGCTAGCTCTAGGTGCAAAGGGAAGAGTCTAGAGGAAATTTCATTAATGGAATCCCTTGCAGATTTGATCATAGAGCGTAGAAGAGAGGGATCAGCTCGGTGGAAGATGTGCCTAGTTTGGTGGTTGAGGAAATGATGACCAACAGAGACAAAAGAAGGTAGAACATTAGATTCCCGACATCTTTTTAGAAAATCCAAGTCTGTTAATTTCTTTGAAAGCTTGATTCTCATTTTCTCTAACTATCTCGATTTGAAGTAAAGTTCCCTCCAATGAAGGGTATCAATTAAATTCATGAAGTTTCCACAGTCCATGATAATATTAAGAAAATATTTTTGGATTAAAACTGTGTGCCAATTTTTACATCAACGTTTCAGATCATAGTCCATGATCCATGTCTATAAAGTTAGTTGTTCATGTGGCCTCCCATACATTGGGGAAATGGGTCGCTCAGTTAGCACTAGAATCAAAGAGCATGTCGTTGACCTCAAACACAAACACATCTTAAAATTGGTACTTTCTTAGCACTCTTCCAAGACCGACTATCGCATTTCCCTTGAAAGCCCTAAAATATTTTTCAAAGAAGACAACTTCTTCAAAAGGAAGCTCAAAGATTCCATTCATATCCTTAATCATCCCTCCAACCTCAACCGAGACGTGGGTTGGAATCTAAGTTTTTCTTGGAACCCTCTTTTCCTTTGTTCCATCTTGTTCTTGCTCCTTCTTTCTTGCCCCATCTTACCTTCATGCCTCTTCCCTCACTCTTTTGGTTTCTTGTCGTCTCCTTTTGTCTCTTCCCTCTTGATTGGGTTATGTTTCTCCTTGTCTCATTTTTGGTGTTTTCACTATCTTGGGTTTTGTTTGGTTTGATGTTCTTAATTTCCTTTTCTTCTTTCTAGGTTTAGTCAAATTGAACTTGTTTCAAGGACTCTTCTAATAGTATTTTTACATTTCTAAATTTGTTTTTCCATTTATTTTTTCTCCAAATTTAGGATAAACATTATTAACCATTCAAATTTAGGAGTTGATTTTAATTGTTTTTGGTTCCTTTGTTTTCTCCTCTTTTGGTCCTAATTTCCTTTCCTCTAATCATGTGTTTAATGTAAACTAATACACTTTTTTTCAATTTATTGGTTTTCATTAGGTATTATTTTTCCTTCCCTTTTCATTTATCTTAGTTTTCTTTTGGTTTTTTCTATTTTTCTTTCTTTCAATGTATTTGTTTGCCCTGTTTCTTTGCTCTTTTTTGTGTGGTTTGGGTCTTTTGGTTTTGTTTCTATATTTTTTTGTTGTCTTTTATTTTAATTTCTCCTTGGTTTTCTTTGACATTTTAATTATATTGTTTTCTATAAAAAAATTCTTGTCTTATTTCCAAAAAAAAATTCTTGTATTTATTTCATTGGTCTTTATAATTTTGTTTGAAGGCTCTTCATTTCAGTTTTGTTTTTCTTATTTATTTTTTTCTTTTGGTATTTATTATTTTTTTGAAGGCTATTCGTTTTGGTGTTGTATTTCTTGTCTTTTTTGTTGATTGTTGAATGTTCTTTGTTAATTCATTTTATTATTTTATTGGTTGTCTCTTGGTGCGATGGTTCTTTGTTTCTTTTTCGTATTCTTGACTTTAATTTGGTTTGCCTTTCCTTTTTGTTCCAATTTTTCTTTGTACCATTATATTGGTTGCATTGTGTCTTGGTACTTTTTTTGTGTTTTGGGTACTTTTTGGTTTTATTTATTGTTGTCTTTTATTTTATTTTCTCCTGGGTTTTCTTCGGCTTTTAAATTATTTTGTTTGATTTTTAAAATCTTTCTAGTCCTCTTTTATTATTTTTTTGTGTTTCTCTTGTTTTAGTTTTCTTTTGGTCTTTATTTGTTTGTTTGAAGGTTCTTTGTTTCGTTTTTGTACTTCTTGCCTTTTTTGTTGTTTGATGAATGTTCTTTGTTATTTCAATTTAATTATTTTATTGGTTTCCTTTTTGTTTGATAGTTCTTTTTATTTTTTTATTCTTGTCTTTATATTGTTGTTTTTTGTTTGTTATTTGTTATTTTCATTTAATTTTTTTATTGGTTGTCTTTTTGTTTGATAGTTCTTGTTTTGTTTTTGTATTCTTGTCTTTATTTTGTTGTTTGTTGATTATTCTTTGTTATTTTAATTTAATTATTATTTTGGGGTCCTTTGTTTGAATGTTCTTTGTCTTCTTTTTTGCTTGTCTTGTTTTTTTTGTTGTTCGTTGAATCCTCTTTGTTGTCCTTTTTTTTATTTTCTCGATTTTCTTTGGCATCTTAATTAATTTATTTGCATTTTATTTATTTGTTTTTTCTTCTCATTATTTTTTTTTGGTTATTAATTTTTTCTATCTTCTTCTTTCTTAGTCTCATCTTTTGGTTTTATTGTATTCTTTTGCTTATTATTTTTTGCTTTTTAATTATATTGAAGTCTATTTCTTCTTCTTTCTTTAATTCATATGTTTTTCTTATGTTTCCTTTTTCATTTGTTAGTCCACTTTTTATTCTTTATTATTTTTTTCTCCTTCTAATGTCTTGATTGTTATTTTCCTCATTGGTTTTTCCTTTATTTTTTGTATTTTAGATTTGTAATTTTTGAATTTTGTGTCCTATCCTTCCCTTTCCCCTCATCTTTTTATCTTCCCAAGTCTGCTCCATTTTTCACTCTCTCTCTTTTTGCATTGCATCCTGATTGTAATGCCTCGCCATGCAAACCCTAAAGGACAACACAACATCTACATTTGTAGAATAATTTTTTTTAAAGTAAACTAATGTGAAACTTAAAGTAATATACAACACTAATAAAGAATATTATGCATACACATCATCTACCTAGTCCTCTGGGGTAACATGACTGCATTACTAGCGAACATTCCTAACATGACTCAATTCCCATAATGATGAAAATATACTCACAAGTATTCATTTTAAAACCATTATAAAGAATAATTAAACAATGTACATATTTCCATAACATTAGATATCCATCCATTTGTGATCACGTGTAAATTCCAAGAATACAATCATTACATTCATTATAAGAATATACATCATTTCAAAGATTACAATAGTACATATGTTATTCCCAACATGAAACAAGAAAGATTCAACAATTACATAATGTGATATAACTGAAAAGAATGTAATACATAACATCAATATTATCTCCAAATCTGGTAAGCTCGGGAACCATTACAACTGGTACAACTCCTTGCATCACGAATTTTGACTAGGAACCCAATGGAGTGCATAGCACATTCCACCCAACCGTGTGGACCCTAAGGTCCACCCCCCGTGCTAGGAGATGACAAAAAGGACCCACAACATAAAAACAATCAAGCAGACAATGCTAGCAAGACTCCATAATAAAAGTAACAACAAACACAAAGAACAATCACTTCCAGAGTTACATGAACAAGGGGAAAACAAACAAGGCATACAACATTGCTATAGGGAAGAGTTTCATTGTATAGCTCGATATGGGTTAACCATAATAGATCTTCCTAAGTTCTCGGCCCCCATCTTGGGTTACCTTGGCAACCTCAACCAATACTCGGCCTCCATTCTCACTCATGCAAAATCAACATACCTTTCATGAAGAAAAGGTAGTTGATCATGTCATTACAATCCTACTCATCTCATCTCAAGCCTAAACGATCACTTGAGCCATGAGAGAGGCATCCATTATCTTATATTAATGTGAATACAACCCAATTCCCTAACTATTCATTAGATTATCACTAATTAAAGAAACTCTCAATGAGTTACCCTAGTGCCACTTTGTGCATCGGCCCCCATTGAGAGCCACTCCCCCTATTAACAACAAAAGACTCGACAGTCCACTAATTGGGTAAGCCAACTTGCACAACATATAAAGTCACATGAAATACCACATTAACTGAGACATCTACCATCTCACACCAAGTCTCCATAGTTAACAATTCCACAGTGCAAGGCCAGAACCCACATAATCATAAATCAAGTATAATATTAACAATTCATAAGGAACTCAACATTAAAACCAATAACCACCATGTGAAACAACATGAAACTCATGCAAACACTCATGGTTTGATATGGGTTACCCAATGTAGATCTTCCTAGGTTCTCGGCCCCTATCTTGGGTTACCTTGGCAACCTCAACTAATCCTCGGCCCCCATACAAACTCATGCAAATACAACCATACTCCCCTCTAACCTTTGGAAGATTACCACATAAATTTCACGCAAAGACTCCATAAAACTCATGGCACAAAACCTGAAATCAATTCAAAGTCAAAATCAAAAGCTTGTCATTTTCACTAACTCGACACCTCAAACTAAACAAGCAACAACTAAACATTACAACCATGAAAAGCACTATTTTGAGAAAACACCCAATAAACAAGCTATCATGAGCATCTCCATAAATAAAGATTACTTCCACTTTTATAATTCTCATTTTCCATATTCAAGACACACACATTGTCACAATATAACCAAAAAAACAAGAATTCTTTCAACTCCCATTTCACTCTCTAAATTAATCACTTAAACCAATCACTCAAACAATTATACATACACTCAAAGCCAATTCCAAGTCTTAACATCTACTCTTAGAATTAATTCTAGTTTAAACACTCATTTAATTATACCAAACCCTATATACCTCTCTACTTAAGATCTATTACCAAATGGTTAATTGGAGAATAAGGCTCAATTTGAGCTTTAATAAAACTAGTATTATAAACCTTCTCATGTAGAAATCCTATCATATTAAGTGATACCCTAAGATCCTTCCCATGTTGCCATACTTTAAGTCATTAAACCATTAACGACATAACTATATGTCTAGGTATACGCCCATCACATAAAGTCATATTCACATGTTTTAACATATATACTTTCACAAAAATACTTGACTCTATAGTGAGTGGTTAACAACCTCATCTAGGATATTGGTGAAGAGTTCGTAACCCATACATTACTACATAGCTAAGTTAAGGTAGATAAGTTATTCGAGGGAAAAGAATGAAGGCTAATAGTTATTTCTCTGATGAGACTACCATAAAGAAGCATTTAGTAGAGCGTTCTAAGCATGGAGACAATAATTAGCCTTAGCACATTAGGAGTTTGAAACAATGGGGAGGAAGTAGAAGTCGACTAAACAATTAACAAAATCAAAGAACAAGCTATGGAGGTGATCTTATGCTAAACCGAATCAATTCTCATATATATGTATATATATATATATGTATGTATGTATATTTACTTGGATATGTGTGTTAAATAGGCTAATATATGCATATACTTAAATTATTTAAGCATGGTTGTAAATATACTTACGTATGCTTTAATCCCAACCCCGTAACTTTCTAGAAATTTATAATCTAAGAACAAATAAAAAGATGATAGTTACATCTTTTATATGTAAATGAATATCTATTTTTTAACTATGAATACTAATTATTAAAGAACGCTACATTAGTATCTACTTTGTCAAATAAACATTAAATTAATAACTACACTTATGAATATTATAGTACCAACTAACACCACTAATGAATTCCAAAATGGGTAATCATGCATTATCTCTACTACCTATCCAATAACCATAACATGCATTGCCAATGGATATCAAGTTAACTATAACATATAGTTTTATTAAGTTCCACTATGGTATTCATGAAAACAAATGATTGACAAGCTGATAACTATAGCAAGTAATGGTCAAAGATTATTGTTCGGATAACTATGCCATGTTAATGGGTAAAAAATATAACTATTCAAATCTAACAAGATTAATAAAGGGATTCAATACAATTCTCATATACTCATGATAAGGAAAAGTTAACTTTTTATTCACATGTAGTTATATATTTCCTTGAAACACTGTAAAGACGGGCAGTAAATTTTCTGTATCTTGATTACAAGAAATATAATTAATAAGGGTTGAATACAAATCATTATATGAGAAAATCAAAAGTATACCAGGTAAGGAAAGGTCACTCACTAGTTGCTTATATGAAAAAGAAGTAATAAGTCTATTATCAAAATATAAGTGGTAAATCTCAACAAAACTTGGTATACAAACATGCAGGAGTATGGGTAAGGTAGGCGATCTGATAGACAGAATGTCTTGAATTACAATGATTCCACATGAGAGGCCAACACTGCATGACATGCACAAAATGGATTACGTAGGGAAACCCTCCAAATCAGAGAATAAGTGAAGCACACTGGAACACATTCTAATATTGTAAGCTTGTTGTGTTCTAGTCGCATGCCATCATGCAGGTGGTGAGGGTTGTGATTACTTAACACATCAGTAACCTTTATCGCATTACATATATAATTGATCATGAGGTGCACATGGTTGACCTTCCTACCGTGTTGGTTACCTTGGGGATGCCCTAAGCCTTGATGCTAAGATGTCATTAAACTTGTGGTGCCTATGAATTCATATATGAATAAAGGCTAAGAAATTCCAGCAATGTCGTCTCATTGGACCCTAAATTTTGTGACCTATGTTCTTCTCTAAAACATGTCCTTGTGGTGAATATTGGTGGTGCTAAATGAAACAATCTAAAAAAAATAAGCCTACAATATAATAATTTCAAGTAGAGGCAACTTGCTGGTGAAAAGCTAAGTTCGCAGCCTTATAAGATGGAGTAAAAATTCAATGTTAAGAATGTATATTTGAATAGAGACGATTGCCTTGGAAAACATGTACGAAAAATGAGGAAACAAATACAACGGGTAAACAATACACAAATATGATCTAGGCTTCTAAAATCGTACCCTTCAAAATTCAAGACAATATAATTGTAAATCGATAGCCATATGAATATATCGTTTTAAAAAATGATTTTTCAAGCAATAGTTTATATAAATCAAATGTTCTAAAGATAAAATCCTAGACATAAAAATTGGATCGCCATCTATCGGAAAGGTTGCAAAACACGCATAAAAGATTCAAATGATATTCTCTATTTGTCTTCAATTCACATTGATTAAGTTAAAGAATACTTGGATTTCTTTATAGTATTATACTCTAATTTTTTTACTTCAAACAAACAGAGACAGAAGATTCAAGGAATGGAACCTGGTTAAAACGAATAGCAAAGCTAAAGATTTTACACCGAGGTCCACTATCACATTCGCAATGATCCACTTCTTCAAACAATCCAATAACGATCCCCTTTTCCTAAATTCAATATTTTCTTTTCAAGAAAATCATAAGATGCAACTATTCTACAGAAGAATTTCTTTGAGATCCAGTTTTTTGTTCAAAAAAACAAAAATCTAAAAGATTCTTCAAAACTCCCCAAAAAGGATTATTATAAAAACAAGGAAAGTGATACAATTTTCAAAATAAAAAATAAAGCAATAATCAATTAATAAGACAAGTTTCTATTTCACAACCCATGCATGGACTCGAACCCACTTTTTTGATCTTTTAATTTGTTTTTATATCTCGTTCGAAAATATCATCTTCTTTATTTATTTAAAATTATATTATTTTTCCACATTTAAATAATTATCCTATAATAATATTATCAATTATCATTAAATATAATTTAAAACACTACTTTATACAAAACAATTTAATTTAATTATTTAATCAATAAACCGTATACTTTTTATCTCACAATATTGGTTTATTTAATTATTTATTTTCATTCCAAATTAATTTAATTCACCTAATAAACAATTTAATTAATTTAATTGATTAAACAAGGTCATTTATAATATTAATTTTACCACATAATTTCAATAACACATTAAACAACATAACAACGAACATCACCAATCATCCAAACAAACTTACTCAAATGTCAAGAAAGGCCAAATACAAAGGGGCACTACATCCTCCCCCCTAAGCTTCGACTTACTCCTAGAAGTCGCAAGGTAAAGTAAAACATACGCAATTATAAGCAACATCATCACAAACAACCACGTGACATCACAATTTAATCAAATAATCTAGTAGACATCGAGTAAGACAACTGACAAAGAATACAAACCAGACAGACAGGGTAACAAAGTGGGTACTCATCCTCATCGAGGATGATGGCAAGGGTTGGGAACCTATTGTCAACTTATTTTTCCACATCACTTTCATTGGGCTTTTGAGGCATGCTAAGACCTGACCGTGTAGGTGGAATCGATGCTTGGTACCTACAACTTGCATCAAACAAGATGTTGAGCAACATATATATATATATATATATATATATATATATATATCAAACAAAACACACACCATGAGAGGAAATCACAACATAGCAGGGCGCTCACGAATGAGTGATTCTACACCATCCCTCTCACCAAGACCTCAACAATACCCACATCATCGAGTAACAATAATTGCATCATAATCACATCATATAACAATCACTAACTAGATGCACAACAAGCATAGTCATAAGTTCACATGATAAACATAACCAATTTAATCCAAATACACAACTAACTATGTATATCCATCATTACATAATGTTTGTCAATAGTGTCATGATCATCAAAATCAGACAAACTATCATCCAAACCAATCTAGAATGCTGAAACAAGCATCAACAAATCTCGAAGTACATAATATATCATAATAAGTATCAATGCAAAGAAAGCAACATTACTTACAAAGAAGTTATCATTGTATATGACAAGTTCAACACGAAAGTGATTAGGTATCACTATCACTACCTATGATAGGTTCCTCTTGATCACTATACTCAGAGGGAATGAGCCTGTAATCGAGAGTTGGAACGTGAACTTTCTTAGTAGTTACTGGTTCGCTCTTAATAATCCCAAGATTTGTCAGGTTGGTTTTGCTCCTTCTCTTATAAGTAATTTCTTTCCCTAGCCACCCATGGGTTACATACTAGACCAGGGTCTAAATGGGTAGGAAGCTCCTTGAGCAAGGGACATAACTGATCTAGATTCGGACCTCCACCTCCTGGGTTATTCTGGGAACCCTATTGTTCCTCATGTGCAGACTCATGGGAACTCTGAGCCGAAGTGCACTGGTGGTTATTCCTATGGCTACCACCCTGTCCTCTACCTCGACCTCGACCTCGACCTCGACGCCTAGACATCCTACACACACTACCAAGGGAAAAAGGGTCACAACAATTAAGCAAGCGTGACAAAAAGAAAACAATGCAAGTTCAAGAGTCAAAATATGTGACATATTTTATGCCTCTTTCAAGAACAAAGAACACAATTTATCACTTCATCAGCACAAAATTCTAGATTTAACACACATTCTTCAAATACACCCACAAATTCACATCACTGGGAAACACATCACAAGGCAACACAAGGGTCCCTAATGCATCCTCGGTAGGTAGAATATCGGTGCATTGTGCACTACACCGAGGGTCCTATCCTTTCCATTGGTTTCCTGCACCATTGTACAACACCATCTAAGGACAAAATCAGGTTGCTAAGAAAAGATAACAGAAGGGTGAGAACACAAACTCAAGAGTACAAGCAACTAGGTCACATAATGGGCCCATATGCATCCAGAGTGCGTAGTGTATGAACCTAGGCTCTGATACCAAGATGTAACACCCATTCTAAAGATCAGATTATAGGAGATAAGAACAAAGGTGTGCAAACTAGAAGAAGCATTGTAGAAGAGTATTGTCTAATTTCCAAGACTGAGCCCAACAATATCAATGAAGAATGTAAAGATGAACATTGGATGGAAGCAATGAAGGAAGAACTGATGTAGGTAGAGAAAAATAATACATGGATTCTTGTTCCCAGACCTCAGGATAAAAATGTGATTGGAACCAAATGGGTCTTTTAGAATAAGTTAAATGAACAAGGTGAAGTGGAAAGAAATAAAGCAAGACTGGTATGTAAAGGGTACTTACAAGTGGAAGGTATTGATTTTGAAGAAACCTTTGCCCCTGTTGCTAGAATTGAAATTGTAATATTGTTTCTTGGTTATCCTTCTTTTAAGAATTACAAATTCTATCAAATGGATGTAAAATTAGCATTTCTAAATGGTGAACTAGAAGAAGAAGTATATGTTGAGCAACCAAATGGATTTCAACTGACTGATAAGGGAGATATAGTTTTCCTTTTGAAGAAAGCACTATATGGACTTAAGAAAGCCCCTAGAGCTTGGTATGCTAGATTGGATAAATACTTGTTGAAGCTTGGATTCAATAAAGGTAATGATGACTTATGTATGAAGTTTGTTGATGAAATGAAAAGTGAGTTTGAGATGTCAATGATTGGAGAGCTGAAATTATTTTTGGGATTGCAAATTACTCAATTAGATAATGGAATCTTTATATCTCACTCCAAATATCTAAGAGAGTTACTGAAAACGTTTGGCATGAAAGACTCAAAGCCTGTTGGTACACCCATGGTAACTGGATGCAAGTTAACACATAATGATGATTATCCTAAGGAAAATCAAACAAGATACAGGTCAATGATTAGTTGATTACTTTATTAGACTCAGACCAAACCTGACATCATGAATGTTGAATGCATGATTGCTAGATATCAAGTTGATCCAAAGGAATCCCACGTGACTGTTGTAAAGAGAATTTTCAGATACTTGAAAGGGACAGTTGATTTTGGTCTTTGGTATCCTAAAGATGATGATCTTACTTTGAGTGTCTTTATTGATGCAGATTGGGTAGGAGATGTGGATGATAGGAAAAGTACTAGTGGTGGTGCCTTCTTCTTGGGGAAGAAGTTAGTGTCTTGGTTAAGTAAAAAGAAGAATTCCATTTCCTTATCTAATGTTGAGGTAGAATAAATTGTTGTTGCAAACAATTGTACTCAAGTAATATGGATGAAGTAGATGTTAAGAGATATTAGAATTGAGTATGATGAGCCTATTGCTATATTTTGTGATAATTCAAGTGCCATAAACATTTCCAAGAATCCGGTGATGCATTCAAAGACAAAACATATATCTATCAAATATCACTTTTTGAGAGACAAGGTGAGTAAAAAAGAAGTCAGACTGGAGTATGTGCCTACTAGGGAACAGATTGCAGACATCTTTACTAAGTTGCTTCCTAAGGATAATTTTGAGTATCTCAGAGGAAAGTCATAGGTGATTTCCCCTCCTAATCAGAACTAAGATGCATAGTCTTTGCACCAATTTGTGCATTTATAGTCATATCTTGTTTTAGATTGATGTTATGGTGGCTACTACTTAGGGGGAGTAGTTAGATGATTCAGATACGTGGTTCAAAGCATGTGTACCTTTTCCATTGATTTCAAAGGGGGAGAAGAGTAATATTGGAAGAGCTAAGAAGAAAAAGGGAGAAGTACAGTGAAATATCTAAGGGGGAGACTGTTGGAGAAAATTTAGTAGTGTTGATGGTATTTTTCACATCATGTGTTTCCATCAATGCCAAAGGGGGAGATTTTTGGATGTTGTGGTGGTGTTGTTGATATTTGTTTTTCAATGATGTCAACACTATTAGCATTGGTGTCTTGAAGGTTGTATATGTCGAGGATATTGAGAAAATTATTATAAATATGTTGGAGGTTGTCTATGAAGCTGTGAAGTTCAGTGTGATGAAAATTTTAGTATGTTGGCATTCAAAAGTTGTGCTTTAAATGGTTTTTTTTTAGCCTATCTATTTTATCCTCTAGAAGTATCTGAGGTGTGCATCAAGATTTGAGCAAGTTGTGAGTCTTTGTGTTCCTACAGTTATTTTGTTACTGTAGCTGGTGTTTCTGGAATAAGAGAATGTGACTCTAGTAATTTTAGTTGTTTTATATGCTCCTGTGATGTTCGTTGATGTTTCTAGATTGTTCTCTATCTTTTTTGCACGTCCGCATTGATCGGTGTGCTCGTGATCAGAGATTTTTCCTTTGCATGTTCGGGTTTTCATATTCTTGGATGACATGATGGTTGTAGCGTGTTGTGGATCCTTGTGGATTAATTTTTGAATTTTTGGCACATTCAAGGATGTTGTTTTAGGTCTTCATTATTTCATGACCAACTTCAGTTGGTGCGTATTGAGATTTGATCATGAATTGGGCCGACAGTTTGTACTCATTTATCATTTCATTTTTGGCCAACAAGGTTGTTGATGTAATTACATGTAGCGGATATATAAGAGCAATTTTTTCTTCATTTTTAATTGTGTAAAGTGTGTTTAATGTGAAGTGTGTGAGTGCTATGTGCAAATAGAGATCAGATCATTCGATTGCAGAGAAGAGTGTGAATAAGTTTGAGCGAAGTGTGAAGAAGTGTTTAAGTGCTTAACCAAAACTATAATTAGGCTTTTGTAGAAGCTAATTTATTAGTTCAAATCCTTCAGATGGTTTTAATTTGAATGTCTCTATAAGATAGTGTGTTTTCTTTGAGAAGTGAGCTCTAGGAAGTGTGCCTGAATGCATGTGCATACCCATTATTCATCTCTATACTTTTAACAAGGTATAATATTGTGGACTGACATCCACCATGGTTTTTCCCCTAATATGGTTTCCATGTATAAAATATTAGTGTTCTTTGTGTTTCTGATGTGGTGATTGTTTATGCTTAATGTTCTTTCATCAAATCTAAGAATAAGTTGAGTAAAGGTTAATAAGTTTGAATAATTTGTGACAACTAATTCACCCCCCTCTTAGTTGTCTATCCTTGTTTTTCCAACAATTGGTATCAAAGCAGGTTCCTCTAAAAAATTTTAATAGCTTGAGGTGATATGTGATGGCATCATACAAGAAGGATAGTCCTAGATTCGATGGAACAAACTGTAGACTTTTTATGGAAGGATAGAATGGAGTGTCATTTGAAGTGCATTGGTGAACCCTTCTAGAAGATTCCAAAGAACAGATATGTTATTCCTTAGAATGCTCCCTCTACTCCTTATGAGATCAAAGAAGTGGAAACAAATATCAGGGCTATAGAAGCATTATTGAGTGCTCTGACAGATTTAGAGATGACAAATGTGATGGATCTGAAAATAGCACATGAGATCTGGAAGAAGCTGGAAACATTGTATGAAGTTATAACATATTTGTTCTTTGTAATCTTGAAAATTCTTTCATGCAAAAATTAAATGAACTAAAGATGGGTATTAGATGTGTCAGTGGAATCTTGGATGAAGAAGAGATTATAGCTAAAGTACTCATATCATTTCCTACTTCTTACAAAATGAAATCACATGTTATTGAAGAGCTCAGGACACTAACACATGTGACAATAGATATGCTAATTGGTAAGCTTTCTACTTTTGAGATGAGTGAATTTGGTGACTCTATCCCTAAGATAGAATCTGCATTTAAAGCTACTATATCTGGAAGAAACAAACAAATATATGATTTGGGAGAAATTTCTAGAAAGACATTCAATTATGAAGATGAGATGAAACAAATTGAAGATGAAGAAAGAGAGGTAGAAGAGTTGGAAGCACTGATTGTGAAAAGAGAAGCCAGGGGACAAGGTAAGTACAAAGGAAACTTGCCTATTGAATGTTTCTCTTGCAATAAGATAGGTCATTTTGTATCAAGATGTCCTGAAAGAGTTCCTAGGTTCAAACCAGACAAGCCTAGATTTCAAAAGAAATGTTATTATGCTAAAGAATGTGTTACTGATGAAGAATCTGATAAAGAAAATGAAAATGAGGATGGATGGGTATTCATTGCTATCAAGTAAAATGGTCTGGTGTCAATTGAATTTGCTAATGATAAGAATGTTGAAAAAGCTCTTGCAGCCTGAATTGAAGAAAAGGATGAGTGAGTGATTTACAGTAGATGCTCACATCATATGACTAGTGACAAAAGCAAGTTTATATGCTTGGAGAAATATGATGATGGTGTTGTAAGATTTGGAGACAATAATGCTGGTGTGATTTGTGGTAGAGGCACTATTTCTCTTGGTGGTAAATATAATACTAATGATGTCCTTTATGTAGAAGGCTTGAAGCATAATTTGTTGAGTGTTGGACAAATGGTCGACAAGGGATACAATCTTCAGTTCAAATATGGAAAGTGCAGGATACTGGGAAGTTCTGGAAATGTAATTGCTTCAGGTACAAAGACAAGAGGTAACATTTTTCACCTGAGTACTACTAGTGAAAGTTGTTTACTTGCTCAAGTTGATGAAATTTGGTTATGGCATAGGAGGCTATGGCATTTGAATTTTGATAACATTTTCAAAGTAGGCTCCACTCAAGCAGTTAGAGATCTTCCTAAGCTAGTGAACCTACTAACACCATATGCAAGGAATGTCATATGGGAAAGCAGACTAGAGTTTATTTTCAGAGAAAACAATATCATTCTAATGGAGTATTGGAGTTGGTGCATACTCATCTATGTGGTCCCTCCAGGATTAGAAGTCTACAAGGAGAAAGGTACTTTATGTTGCTTATTGATGATTATTCTAGGATGATATGGGTTGGTTTCTTGAGAGAAAAATATGAAGCATTAGAGAAGTTAAAAAGTTTCAAAGCTATGGTTGAGAATGAGACAGGTTTGAAGATTAAATGCTTAAGGTTAGACAGAGGTGGTGAGATCACTTCCTAGGAGTTCAATTCTTTCTATGAAGAGCATGGAATCAAAAGACAGTTATCTACTCCTCAGACTCCTCAACAGAATAGAGTTGTAGAGAGAAAGAACAGAATAATTCTAGATGTTGCTAGAACTATGATGCTAGAAGCTAATGTTCCTCATATCTATTGGAGAGAAGATATAAGCACTATTGTGTATACTATCAACTGGGTAAAGATCAATGGTAATTTTGGTAAGACACCTTTTGAGCTGTGGTTTGGTTATAAGCCTACTGTTAAATATTTCAAAATCTTTGGAAGTAGATGTTATATCAAGAGAGATGAAGATATAGGGAATTTTGATGCTAGGAGTGATGAAGGAATCTTTCTGGGTTATTCTACTAAAAGCAAGGCCTACTAGTGCTATAATAGAAGATTCAGGAAAATGGTTGAAAGTGCAAATGTCAGAGTTGATGAAGACACTACTAGATCATCTAGATACTTTGGATATGATTCAAATGACCAACATGATAATACTATTAAAGGAAAGAATGCTCAGACACATAATCAAGTCCAATTTGTTTTGATGAATCAAGAGAATCAAGAAGGAGAAGATAGTGGAAGTGCAAAAGAGAGAACAGTAAAACCAGAAGTTCAAGAGAATCCTAAAGTTCTGAGTTATGTAAAGCTAAATCATTCTGAAGATCATATTATAGGAGATAAGAACAAAGGTGTGTAGACTAGAAGAAGAATTGTAGAAGAGTATTGTCTGATTTCCAAGACTGAGCCCAACAATGTTAGTGAAGCATGTAAAGATGAACATTTGATGGAAGCAATGAAGGAAGAACTAATGCAGATAGAGAAAAATAATACATGGATTCTTGTTCCTAGACCTCAGGATAAAAATGTGATTGGAACCAAATGGGTCTTTCAGAATAAGCTGAATGAACAAGGTGAAGTGGTCAGGAATAAAGAAAGACTATTATGTAAAGGGTACTCACAGATGGAAGGTATTGATTTTGAAGAAACCTTTGCCCCTGTTGCTAGAATTGAAGCTGTAAGATTGTTTCTTGCTTATGCTGCTTTTAAGAACTACAAAGTCTATCAAATGGATGTAAAGTTAGCATTTCTAACTGGTGAGCTAGAAGAACTATATGTTGAGAAACTGGATGGATTTCAACTGACTGATAAGGGAGATATGGTTTTTCGATTGAAGAAAGCACTGTATGGACTCAACCAACCCCCTAGAGCCTGGTATGCTAGACTAGATAAATACTTGTTGAAGCTTGGATTCAATAAAGGTAATGATGACTTGTGTATGAAGTTTGTTGATGAAAATAAAAAGTGAGTTTGAGATGTCAATGATTAAAGAGCTGAAATTATTTTTGGGATTGCAAATTACTCAGTTAGATAATGGAATCTTTATATCTCACTCCAAATATGTAAGAGAGTTACTAAAAAAGTTTGGCATGGAAGACTCAAAGCCTGTTGGTACACCCATGGTAACTGGATGCAAGTTAACACAAAATGATGATTCTCCTAAGGCAAATCAAACAAGATACGGGTCAATGATCGGTGGATTAATTTATTTTACTCAGACTAGACCTAAAATCATGAATGTTGTATACATGGTTGCTAGATATCAAGCTGATCCAAAGGAATCCCACATGATTGTTGTAAAGAGAATTTTCAGATACTTGAAAGGGACAGTTGATTTTGGTCTTTGGTATCCTAAAGATGATGATCTTACTTTGAGTGCCTTTACTGATGTATATTGGGCAAGATATGTGGATGATAGGAAAAGTACTAGTGGTGGTGCCTTCTTCTTGGGGAAGAAGTTGGTGTCTTAGTTAAGTAAAAAGAAGAATTCTATTTCCTTATCTACTGTTGAGGTAGAATATATTGTTGTTGCAAACAATTGTACTCAAGTAATATGGATGAAGTAGATGTTAAGAGATATTAGAATTGAGTATGATGAGCCTATTGCTATATTCTGTGATAATTCAAGTGCCATAAACATTTCCAATAATCTGGTGATGCATTCAAAGACAAAACATATATGTATCAAATAACACTTTTTGAGAGACAAGGTGAGTGAGAAAGAAGTCAGACTAGAGTATGTGCCTACTAAGGAACATATTGTAGACATATTTACTAAGCCATTGCCTAAGGATAATTTTGAGTATCTCAGAGGATAGTTAGGGGTGATTTCCCCTCCTAATCAGAACTAAGATGCATAGTCTTTGCATCAATTATATCTTGTTTCAGATTGATGTTATGGTGGCTACTACTCAGGGGAGTAGTCAGATGATTTAGATATGTGGTTCAGAGCATGTGTACCTTTTCCATTGATGTCAAAGGGGGAGAAGAGTAATGTGAAAAACTTTGGGGAGAATCTAGTAATATTGGAAGATCTAAAAAGCAAAAGGGAGAAGTACAATGCAATATCTAAAGGAGAGACTGTTGGAGAAAAGTTAGTTGTGTTGACGGTATTTTTCACATCATGTGTTGTCATCAATGCCAAAGGGGGAGATTTTTGGATTTTGTGGTTGTATTGTTGATATGTGGTTGTCAATGATGTCAACACTATTAGCATTGGTGTGTTGACGGTTGTATATGTTGAGGATATTGAGAAAATTATAATAAATATGTTGGAGGTTTTCTGTGAAGCTGTGAAGTTCAATGTGATGAAAAGTTCAGTATGTTGGCATTCAGAAGTTACACTTTAAAGGGTTTTTTGTTGATCCTATCTATTTTATCCTCCGGAAGTATCTGAAGTGCGCATCAAGATTTGAGCAAGTTGTGAGTATGTGTGTACCTACAGTTATTTTGTTACTATAGCTGGTGTTTTTGGAAGAATAAAACGTTACTCTGGTAATTTTAGTTGTTGTGTATTCTCCTATGATGTTCATTGATGTTTCTAGATTGTGCTCTATCTTTTTTGCACGTTTGTGTTGATCGTTGTGCTCATGATCGAAGATTTTTCCTTTGCATGTTTGGGTTTTCATGTTCTTGGATGACATGATGGTTGTAGCGTGTTGTGGATCCTTGTAGATTAATTTTTGAATGTTTGACATGTTTGAGGTCTTCATTATGTCGTGACCAACTTTGGTTGGTCCGCATTGAGATTTTTTCATGAATTGGGCCGACAGTTTTTACTCATTTATCACTTCATTTTTGGTCGACAAGGTTGTTGATGTAATTCCATGTAGCTCAGATATATAAGAGTGATTGTTTCTTCATTTTTAAGTGTTTGAAGTTTGTGTAATGTGAAGTGTGTGAGTGTTATGTGTGAATAGAGATCAGATCATTCGATTACAGAGTAGAGTGTGAAGAAGTGTTTATGTGCTTAACTAGAACTATAATCAGGCTTTTGTAGAAGCTAATTTATCAATTCAAATCCTTCATATGGTTTTAATCTAAATGTCTATTTAAGAAAGTGTGTCTTCTTTGAGCAGTGAGCTCTAGGCAGTGTGTCTGAATGCATGTGCATTCCCATTATTCATCTCTATATTTTTAATAGGGTATAATATTGTGGACTGACATCCACCATGGTTTTTCCCCTAATAGGGTTTCCATGTATAAAATATTGGTGTTCTTTGTGTTTCTGATGTGATGATTGTTTATGCTTAATGTTCTTTCATCAAATATAAGAATAATTTGAGTAAAGGTTAATAAGTTTGAATAATCTATGACAATTGATTCACCCCCCTCTTAGTTTTCTATTCTTGTTTTTCCAACATAGAGTGCATAGCACGTTCCATCCAACCATGTGGACCCTAAGGTCCACCCCCCATGCTAGGAGATGACAAAAAGGACCCACAACATAAAAAAAGTCAAGCAAACAAGGCTAACAACACTCCACAACAAAAGTAACAACAAACACAAAGAACAACCATTTACAGAGGTACATGAACAGCAAGAGGAAAACAAACAAGGCATACAAGGTTGCTACAGGGAATATTTTCATCGCATAGCTCGATGTGGGTTACCCAATGTGGATCTTCCTAAGTTCTCGGCCCCCATTCTCACTCATGCAAAATCAACATACCTTTCATGAAGACAAGGTAGTTTATCATGCCATTCCAGGCCTACTCATCTCATCACAAGCCTAAATAAGCACTTGCACAATGAGAGAGGCAATATTGTTGCAAGTATGGATGTGTTTTATGGTGTTGTCATTAATGTTGTCATTTATGTAAACACAGTTCAAGTTGTGTATAGGTGGCATTTGTATAGTTGAGATACTATAGAAGTGCTTAGAGTACATGGAGCTATACTTATGAAGTTGTAGTTGTTTTTTTTCCAAGTACGTTTGAGAGAATATGAGAAATAATGAAAGTGGTGTTGAAGTGTGTTCTGAGTTGACTCTGATATTGTTCTTTGCATTTCTTTTGTGTTGATACTATGCCTATGCAGATCTGTAAGTATGTTCATAAGCTTCAATGGATCGTATATCCTGACTTTTAGCTTCTAGGTCGATGGAGAGTAGAAGATGTGTTCACCGGTGTGCGTGAACTGGGAGAAATTTTTTGGCTCCGTAGTCTTCTGATATTTGGTTTCAAATCTTGCAGATCTGGGAGATGACTCTTTCTAATGGTTTATGTGTTCTAAAAAAATTTCTTGTGGTTTGGCACTCTAAAAGACCTGCTCCAGAGCTCCTATATTTTTGTTGGTTGGTCTGGGTGGACTGGTGAAGAGTTCTCTATGAATGAAGTTTATTGTAATTGTTGAGGATGTACTTGAGGTGTTCTCAAAATTGGTAAAATGTTTGGTGAAGAGTTTTGAGTGATCCACATGTGATTATCTTGCTGGAGATGTGTGTACTTCAAAGATCATTGGTGTTTTCATTAGGTTTGGTCATCCTGGTTTCTACACGTTACATTAAGTTTTTTCATCAACTTAAGAAAGTGTGTGCTTGATCCAAGATGTTGATTGGGTCCTAACTTAAATATGTAATTGGTCCTCTCTCATTCTTATCCACCGTGGGAATGTTGAGTAGCCAACCTAGTTTGAATTTGTAAATGAAATTGTATAGCCGACCTTGGAGAATGTTTCTAAGGTTAAAGATGGTATAAAATCAAATCAAGTTGTAGTGAATTTGATATACACCCATCCACGAATCAAGCAAGTGATTGAAGTGTGTGAACAAGTGTGAAAAGTAGAGAGTGGAAGAGTGAATTGAGGCAACAATACTTTAAGGTGTTAGATTCTTAAAAGAAATGAGCTGATGGAATCTACAATCTTTTGGTCAGGTTGCGAATGTGTGGAACCCTAGTGGTGGATCTTCATTTATCTCTTTGTATCTTCTATAGGCAGTGAGCCTCCTTTCTAGATAGTGATTCCTTTGAAGGCAGTGAACCCTTGCATTTTGGTGGTGAGCCTTTGTATCTAGGTAGTGAGCCCTCTAGTAGTGAACCTTTGTATCTAGTATTGTATTACTACTATATTGTGAGTTAATCCTCACAGTGGTTTTTTCCTTCATTGGGTTTTCCATGTAAATCCGGTGTCTCTAGTGTTTGTCTTCTATTATTTGCATTTCATTTTTACACTTAATAATGATTGAAGTTAAGGTGAAAATATTAAGTTAAGTAAAATGATTTGATACAACTGATTCACTCCCCCTCTCAGTTGTCTTGTGCATTTCAACAATTGGTATCATAGCTTTGGTTCCTCGATGAAAAGCTTAATCGCTTGAGGTAGATCAGATGGCACACAAGTTGCAGATTCCTATTTTTGGTGGAGTTGATTACAATGACTGGAAATAACATATGAGAAGTTATCTGATTTCACTTAGTTTCAATACCTAGAAAGCTATGGAGACAAATTATCTGATACCGGCAGCTGGTCCTTCCTCTGCTGATGAGATTGTAGCTTTTGAAGAGAATGAAAGAGCAAGGTATGCTATCTTTAGTGCTTTATCTAAAACTGAAAGAACAAAATTTATTTCTCTAGCTACTGCTCATGAAGTATGGACAAAATTTCAAGACATTTATGAAGCGAATGATAGAGTAAATTTGTCAAGGAAACTAACTGCTAAGCAAAAAATTGAGAACTTGAGAATGGAAGGTGGAGAAGACATTGCAAGCTATTATTAGAGAGTTGAACTTATAGCAACAGAAATCAAGAATCAAGGTGGTACCATGTCAGATGAAGATATAATTGAGAAGATCTTAATGACTTTACTAGACAATTACAGTGACAAAGTATCTACTCTTGAAGAACAATATGATCCAAAGACATTTACTAAGGAGCATCTATTTGGTGTCCTAACTGCATTTGAGATGAGAAATTTTTCAAGAGAGAAGGAGAAGACTGAAACAATCTTTAAAGCAATGAAGATAGGAGATGATTCGGATGATGATGATTCAAAATATTTGGAAGCAAATTTCACAAGGAGATTGAAGAAAGGTACTAGTAAATACAAAGGTAATTTTCCTTTTAAGTGTTTCAGTTGTGGAAATATTGGTCATTATGCATCAATATGTCCTAATAGAGCTACACACAAGATGAACAAGGACAATAAAAATAATCACAAGGATAAAAACGATAGGAAGTTCAAGAAATTATATTATGTCAAAGAAGATGCGGGAATTTCTGATGATGAATCTGACTTCGATGAAGATAAAGATGAATGTTTGTTCCTAGCCCTAGAAAATAAAGTTGTATCTACTAACCATGGGAGATATGCAAAATAATTTGGTCTAGAAAGCCAGAAGTATGAAATAGAAAGTACTATGGTAACTACTTTTCATGCTAGATAGGATAAAGACTTTTGGGTAATTGATAGTGTATGTTCAAATCATATGGTTGGAGATAAGAGTAAGTTTATTAAACTTGAGAAGTATGATGGAGGAATAGTTATGTTTGGAGATGACTCTAGTGCTAAGATTGTTGGTAAGGGAACAATTAGTTTTGATGGAAAAAATAATACTGACGGTGTTTACTATGTAAAGGGCTTAAGGCATAATCTCTTAAGTGTTGGAAAAATGTGCAGCAAAGGTTTTAATCTTGTGTTTCAGGATAACACTTATGAGATTAGAATAGGATCTGAAACTATGGTAGCAGTTGGAAGAAGAACTCATGGAAACATCTATCAGCTTAAGGGTCGAGATGGTCAATGTTTTGTTTCTTAGATTAATGAGAGTTGGATCTGGCACCAAAGGATGGGACATGTGAATTTTGATAATCCAATCAAGATCAGTTCTAGGGAAGTTGTTAGAGATCTACCTCAAATCATAAAGCCTTCAAATTCAATTTGTAGAAGCTATCAGATGGGAATATATACAAAAGATAAGGATCAATCATCTACCAGAATGCTATAATTAATCCATATAGACCTATGTGGTCCTACAAGAACAAGAAACCTAAATGGTGGTAGGTACTTTATGCTCTTGATTGATGACTACTCTAGGATGACATGGGTTACATTTCTTAGAGAAAAGGCTCAGGCTCTTGATAGATTCAAAGTGTTTAAGGAAAGAGTAGAAAATGAGGCAAATGTGACAATCAAATGCTTAAGATTTGATAAAGGTGGAGAATTTACATTTGGTGAGTTAAATGCAATCTATGAAGAGAATGGCATAAAAAGACATTCTTAATAGAGTTCAGATCAGACACTATTGTTTACATTCTTAACAGAGTTCAGATCAGAGGTAACAGCACTAAGACCCCTTTTGAGTTGTGGACTGGTAAGACTCCTACTGTTAAATAATTTAAGGTATTTGGAAGTAGATGTTACATTAGAAGAGATGATGAAAATCTTGGAAAGTTTGATGCTAGATGTGATGAAGGAATTTTCCTTGGATATTCTAACAACAGCAAGGCTTACAGATGTTTTAATAAGAGATTGAGGAAAATAATTGAAAGTGCTAATGTAAAGGTTGATCAAGCTATGTATAGACTAGTGGAAATAAATGAAGTTGAACCTGATGATCCTATCTATGTGAAAATACAAGAAGAAGAAAAGAAGGAGAAAGAACAAAGTGATGAAAAGGAAGAGACTCTGGAACCTGCACCTAAGACTCCTAAATATGTATAGAGAAATCATCTAGAGGAATAGATAATTGGAGATAAAAGTGGAGTGAAGACAAGAAGCAAAGTGGTTGAGGTAAACTTTTTTTTACTTTCTAAGATAGAACCTAAGATTGTGAATGAAGCATGTAATGATGAAAGTTGGGTTAGAGCAATGAAAGTGGAACTACATCAGATAGAGAAGAATGAGACATGGGAACTAGTCCCTAGACCTGTAAACAAGAATGTAATTGGTTCAAAATGGGTATTTAGAAACAAGTTGAATGAAGATGGTGAAGTGGTAAGAAATAAAGCAAGACTTGTATGTAAAGGATATTCACAGGTTGAAGGAATAGATTTTGAAGAAACTTTTGCACCTATAGCAAGAATAGAAGCCATTCGAATATTCTTGGAATTTTTAGCTCGTAAAGACTTCAAAGTATATCAGATGGATGTCAAGTCTAAATTTTGGAATGGAGAACTAGAAGAAGAAATATATACAGAGCAACCGAAAGGTTTTCAACTGTCTGGCAAACCGAACTTGGTTTGTAAGTTAAAAAAGGAATTATATGGACTTAAACAAGCTCTTAGAGCTTGGTATGCAAGATTGGATAGATACTTGACAAAGAAAGGATTCAGCAAAGGGTCCATAGACAACAATCTTTACTTCAAGGTTGAGAAATACAAGATACTGATAGTTGTGGTATATTTTGATGAAATCATCTTTGGTGGAAATGAAGGTATGTGTAAGATATTTGCAAAAGAAATGCAAAAATAATTTGAAATGTCTATGATTGGTGAATTAAATTTCTTCCTTGGAATTCAAGTAAATAAACTGACAAAGGAATATTCATTTCACAATCCAAGTATGTTAGGGAATCGTTAAATAAGTTTGAAATGGATGACTCCAAACTGGTTTGTACCCCTATGGTAACTTGATGTAAGCTGAGTAAGAATGATAAATCTGCTAAATTTGATCAGAGCATGTACAGATCTATGATTGGTGGACAATTGTATCTTAATGCTATTGGACCTGATATCATGCATGTAGTATGTTTAGTTGAAATATTTCAAGAACCTAAGGAAGCACATGTAACAGCTGTGAAGAGGATATTTAGATATCTTAAGGAAACTCCAAATTATGGGCTATGGTATCCAAAGGACAATGATTTCATGTTGAATTCCTACACTGATGTAGATTGGGCTAGTTGTGTAAATGACCGGAAGAGTACAAGTGGTGGTGCATTCTTCCTTGGAGGAAGATTAGTTTCATGGTTGAGCGAGAAATAGGATTCAGTTTCTTTATCCACTGTAGAAGGAGAGTATATTGCAGCAGCATCCTATTGTACACAGGTACTTTGGATGAAGCAAACCTTGATGGAAATAGGTGTGGTAAGTGATGAACCTATTTCTATATTTTGTGACAATACAAGTGCTATAAATATTTCAAAAAATCCAGTGATGCATTCTAGAACAAAGCACATATCTATTAAGTATCACTTCTTGAGGGAGAAGGTATTGAAGAATGAAGTTAGACTTAAATATGTACCTACCAAGGAACAAATTGCAGACATATTCACTATGGCCCTTCTGAAGGATACTTTTGAGTTTCTCGAAGGGAAGTTAGGGGTTATTTCCCCTCCTTCTTTGAACTAAGTTCACATGGTGGTGCATCAATCTAGTGGATTCACAGACTCCTTTTGTTCTGGACTGATGATGGAGGTCTACTCCTCAGGGGGAGTAGAGAAGTGCATTGTTGCAATATGTGATGTGGATGTACTCCTAAGGGGGAGTGAACAGAGATTTATATGGCAATAATTTCCTTTGTCATTGATGTCAAAGGCAGAGAGAGAATCATGTGAAAATTTTATGCTTGACAAGTTGTCACTTCGAAAAATCATGTATTTTATCTTTGATGGTTTTTCACATCATGTGTTGCCATCAATGACAAAGGGGGAGATTGTTGCAAGTATGGATGTGTTTGATTGTGTTGTCATTAATGTTGTTATTGATTTCAACATAGTTCAGGTTGTGTACAAGTGGTATTTTTATAGTTGAGATACTATAGAACTGCTTAGAGTACATGGAGCTATATTTATGAAGTTGTAGTTGTGTTTTTGCAAAGTACTTTTTAGAAAATTTGAGATATAATGAAAGCAATTTTGAAGTGTGTTCTGATTGTGCTCCGATATTATGCTCCACATTTCTTCTGTGTTGATCCTATGCTTGTGTGGATCTTTAAGTATGTTTATATGTTTCAATGGATCGTATATCCTGAGTTTTAGCTTTTGGGTTGATCGAGAGTAGATGTGTTTACTGGTGTGTGAACTGGTTTGGCAGAACTATCTATTTGTGGACTGGGAGAAATGTCTTAGCTTTGTAGTCTTCTGATATTTGGTTTCAAATCTTACGAATCTAGGAGATGACTCTTTCTAATGGTTTATGTGTTTTGAAAAAAATTCTTGTGGTTTGGCACTTCGGAAGACCTACTCTAGAGATCCTATGTTTTGGCTAGTTGGTCCAGGTGGATTGGTGAAGAATTCTTTGTGAATGAAGTTTTTTGTAATTGTTGTGGATGTACCTGAGGTGTTCTCAGAATTGGTAAAATTTTTGGTGAAGCATTTTGAGTGATCCATGTGTGATTATCTTTCTGGAGATGTGTGTACTTCAAAGATCATTGTTGTTTTCATTAGGTTTGGTTGACCTAGTGTCTACACATTACATTAAGTTTTTTCATCAATTTAAGAAAGTGTGTGCTTGATCCAAGATGTTGATTGGGTCCTAAATTAAATATGTAATTGGTCCTCTCTCATTCTTATCCACCGCGGGAATGTTGAGTATCCAACCTAGTTTGAATTTGTAAATGAAATTATATAGTCGACCTTGGAGAATATTTCTAAGGTTGAAGATGGTATAAAAGAAAATCAAGTTGTAGTGAATTTGATATCTATCCATCTAGGAATCGAGAAAGTGAGTGAAGTGTTCAAAAAAGTGCAAAAAGTAGAGTGGAAGAGTGAATTGAGGCAATAGTACTTTAAGGTGTTAGATTCCTAAAAGCAGTGAGTTGATGGCATCTACAATCTTATGACCAGGTTGTGAATGTGTGGAACCCTAGTGGTGGATCTTCATTTATCTCTTTTTATCGTTTGTAGGCAGTGAGACTCCTTTCTATACAGTGAGTCCTTTGAAGGCAGTTAGCCCTTGCATTTGGGCAATGAGCCCTCTGGCAGTGAGCCTTTGTATTCGGTATTGTATTACTTCTATATTGTGAGTTAATCCTCATCGTGGTTTTTTCCCTCATTGGGTTTTCCATGTAAATCTAGTGTCTTTGCTGTTTGTCTTCTATTATTTACATTTTATGTTTACACTTAATAACAGATTGAAGTTAAGTTGAAAAGATTAAGTTTATAAGTAAAGTGATTTGATACAACTAATTCACCCCCCCTCTCAATTATATTGTTCATTTCAACAAATTCTACCCAATCCCCTAACTATTCATTAGATTATCACTGATTAAAGAAAATCTTAATGAGCTACCCTTGTGCCACTTTGTGCACCAACCCCCATTGAGAACCACTCCCCCTACTAACAAAAAAAGACTCAATAGTCCACTAACTAGGTAATCCAACTTGCACAACATATAAAGTCACATGAACTACCACATTAAGCGAGACATGTACCATCTCACACCAAGTCTCCATAGTTAACAATTCCATGGTGCAATACCAAAACCCACATAATCATAAATCAAGTATAAGATTAAATGTTCATAAGGAACTCAACATGAAAACCAACAACCACCATGTGAAACAACATGAAACTCATGCAAACACTCATGGTTTGATATGGGTTACCAAATGCGGATCTTTCTAGGTTCTCAGCCCCCAACCTATATTACCCTGGCAACCTCAACCGATCCTCGGCCCCCATACAAACTCATGCAAGTACAACCATACTCCCCTCTAACCTCTGGAAGATTACCACATCAATTTCGCACAAAGACTCCATAAAACTCATGACACAAAACCCGATATCAACTCAAAGTCAAAATCAACCACAAAAATCAAAAGCTTCCCATTTTCACTAACTCAACACCTCAAGCTAAACAAGCAACAACTAAACATTACATCCATGAAAAGCACTATTTAGACCAAACACCCAATAAAAAAGCTAGCATGAGCATCTCCATAAATAAAGATTACTTCCACTTTTATAATGCTCATTTTCCATATTCAAGACACACACATTATCACATTATAACCAAAAAAACAAGAATTCTTTCAACTCCCATTTCACTTGCTAAATTAATCTCTTAAACCAATCACTCAAAAAATTATACATACACTCAAAGCCAATATCAAGTCTTAACATCTACTCTTAGAAAGAAGTCTAGTTTAAACACCCATTTAATTATACCAAACCCCATATACCTCTCTACTTAAGATCTATTACCAAATGGTTAATTGGAGAACAAGGCTCAATTTGAACTTTAATAAAACTAGTATTATAAACCTTCTCATGTAGAAATCCAATCATATTAAGTGATACCATAAGATCCTTCCCATGTTGCCATACTTTAATTCATTAAACCATTAAAGACATAACTATATGTCTGGGTATACGCCCATCACATAAAGTCATATTCACATGTTTTAACATATATACTTTCGCCAAACTACTTGACTCTATAGTGAGTGGTTAACAACCTCGTCTAGGAGATCGGTGAAGAGTCTGTAACCCATACATTATTATTGAGCTAAGTTAAGGTAGATAAGTTATTTGAGGGAAAATATTGAAGGCTAATAGTTATTTCTCTGATGAGACTACCATAAAGAAGCATTTAGTGGAGCGTTCTAAGCATGGAGACAATAAGTATCCTTAGCACATTAGGAGTTTGAAATGAGGGGGAGGAAGTATAAGTCGACTAAACAATTAACAAAATTAGATAATAAGCTATGGGAGTGATACTATGCTAAACCGAATCAATTCTCATATATATATTTGTATCTTTACTTAGATATGTGTGTTAAATAGGCTAATATATGCATATACTTAAATGATTTAAGTATAGTTGCAAATATACTTACGTATGTTTTAATCCCAATCTGATAACTTTCTAGGAAGTTATAATCTAAAAACAAATAAAAAGATGATAATTGCATCTTTTATATGTAAATGAATATCTAATTTTTAACTATGAATACTTATTATTGAAGAACACTACATTGGTATCTACTTCATCAAATGAACATTAAATTAATAACTATACTTATGAATATCATAGTACCAACTAACACCACTAATGAATTCCAAATCTATGCATTATCTCTACTACCTATCCAATGACCATAGCATGCATTGCCAACGGATATCAAGCAATATAATTAATAGTTAACTATAACATATAGTTTTATAAATTTCCACTATGATATTCATGAAAATAAACGATTGAAAAGTTGATAACTATAGCAAGTAATGGCCAAATATTATTATTTAGATAACTATGCCATAATAATTCCCATGTGATGTTAATGGGTAAAAAATATAACTGTTCAAATCTAACAAGATTAATAAAAGGATTCAATACAGTTCTCATATACTCATGATGAGGAAAAGTTAACTTCCTATTCTTGGGTAGTTATATATTTCCTTGAAACACTATAAAGACAGGAAATAAATTTTTTGTCTTGATTACAAGAAATCTAATTCATAAGGGTTGAATACAAATCGTTGTATGAGAAAATCGAAAGTATACCAAGTAAGGAAAGGTCACTCACTAGTTTCTTATATGGAAAAGAAGTAATAAGTCTATTACTGAAATACAAGTACTAAAGCTCAACAAAACTTGGTGTACAAACATGCAGGAGTATGGGCAAGGTAGGTGATCTAATAGACAAAATGTCTCATTACAATGAGTCCACACGAGAGGCCAACACTGTCAAGATTTGAAAACAAAAACAAATGCAAATGCAAAACACAGAGTTGCTACTTTGTTTTCTAGTCAAGATAGAAATACCCAAATCTAAAATGTGGAAAAAAATGGAGACATGCAACTTCTTCTCTTCATTTAATGAACTTGAAATAAACAAAAAAAGAAACTATTACAACTTTCTGGGAGCAATCGGAAGCTGCTCAACTAGACTTGTAATGATCAGGAGCTATCAATAGCTCTCTATCAAGAGCTACGCAGAACTCTACCTAGAGCAATCACTGCTCTTACAAATAGCAAACAGTTGTTGTTGTTCAGGAGCTATTGGGAGCACAGAGAGAATGTTCTTCTCACAGTCTACTGCTGCAATCTTCTTCTTTGACTTCTTCTCTCAACTTTTCCCAACTCCTTCCAACTGACTTATTGACAAATGTGCCTTCAATCCATTTTGTCTAAAACAAACATTCCCTCCTAAATTTTGAAATCACCTACCTCGATAAATGTTGAATTCAAAAACAACTACCGTAATCAATTTTGGAGTTGTCAGGAGTTGCAAGGAGGATCCCCAAAACTAGAAAACTACTCCTAATAGGTAGGTGAAGGCTGCAGGGGCACTAACGGATGAGCAAAGGCTTGAGAAACATTAAATTCCAACACTCCCCCTTTGTCCTGAGTCGACAAAACAACAAGATCAAAACTGATCTAGATCAACAATGCCCAATCTGCTCCTTAGGCGCACAAAATTGTCAATGCTCAAAGGCTTGATGAATATATCTGCTAGTTGCTACTCAGACCTGCAAAACTTCATTTTAATTTCACCATTTTCAACCAATTCATGAATGAAATGATACCTGATTTCAATATGCTTGCTTCTTCCATGAAACACAAGATTTTTCATCAAGGCTATCAATGAAACATTGTCACAATAAATCATTGTTCCATCCTCTTGTTCTTCTTTTAAATCTGCCAAGATTCTTCTCAGCCAAATAGTTTGACATATTGTTGCATTTGCTGCTATGTACTCAGCTTCAGCTTTTGATAGGGAAACAACAGGTTGCTTCTTAGAAGCCCAAGAGATAGAACCTGAACCCAAATGAAATACATAGCCCGAAGTGCTCTTCCTATCATCCAAACTTCTTGCCCAATCACTGTCAGTGTAACCAACCAGCCCATAATCTTTTGTTGTTGTGTACAACACACCATATCCTTTGGTACCATTCACATACCTCAGGATTCTCTTATCCGCTTGCTAATGGGTGTCTCTTGGAGTCTTCATGAATCTAAAAATCAGACTCACTCCGTGCATTATGTATGGCCTAGTTGCTGTCAAATACATCAAGCTTCCAACCAAACTTTTATACATGGTTAGATCCACATTACTGTTGCAATCTTCCTTGCTCAACTTTAGGCCTACGGTTGTTGGTGTTGGGGCAAGTTTTCTCTTAAGCATTCTAAATCTCTTCAAGATTTCATTTGCATACTTCTCTTGAGAGATAAAAATACAATCATGCATTTTTTTTTACTTCTATGCTTAGAAAATAACTCAAGAGTCCTAAATCTATCATTTCAAATTCTCTTTTCATGGCCTCTTTAAAATCAACAATGAGGAAATCATCATCCCCAGTAAAAACTAAATCATCTACATACAAGACAACAATTAAAATGTTACCATTTGTTGCCTTGATGTAGAGATTGGGCTCACCATCGCTTTTGCTAAAGCCATTGCTCATCAAATATGAGTCAATCTTACTATACCATGTTTGTGGAGCTTGCTTCAGCCCATAAAGAGCTTTCTTCAGCCTATACACCTTGTGTTCTTGGCATGGAACTTCATATCAAAAGGTTGCTCCACATAAACCTCTTCTTTCAATACTCCATTAAGGAAGGTGGACTTCACATCCATTTGAAATACCTTCCATTTGTGTTGGGCAGCAATAGCTATGACTGTCCTCACAGTCTCCATCCTAGCAACAGGGGCAAATGTCTCATCATAGTCTCTTCCAAACTGTTGTTTGTACCCCTTAACAACTAATCTTTCCTTGTGTCGATATATTCTTCCTTCAACATTGCTTTTGGTCTTATAGACCCATTTTACTCTAATAGTTTGTTTTTTTGGAGGCAAGTCAATCAGCTCCTATGTATTGTTTATTTCTAATGCATCTATTTCCTCATCCATGGCTTCACACCATTTATCCTCTTTCACCGCTTCTTCAAATAAATTGGATCATTGTGAGAAAATAGTGCAAAATTCACACTCTCATCAAATTCATCATCATACCTTTCATTTTGGTAGATCTCCCTTAGACTCTTGGTCTTTCTTGGCATTAGGGAGGTGGGAGTGGGATCTGAAATTTTAGTGTTAATGTTGTTCTGCTGAACAGGTTGATTCTGGAGCGATCGGGAGCTGTCAGGAGCGATCAGGAGCTGTCGAGAGCTGTCAGGAGTTCATCTAAAACTGTCAAGAGCTCGTCGGGAGCTGTCAGGAACTCATCCTCTAACTATCTGTGGTTGCTTCCCTTTCTATTTGTTCTGATCAGAAGTGATCAGGAGCCATCATTTTCTGCTGCTGCAGAATTATCTTGATCTTCATTTTCATCTCCTTCATCAATCTGAGCTATCGGGAGTTATTGGGAGCTATCAAGATCTGTCATGCCATCCCATGATTGATTTTCTAAAAACTCCACATCTCTACTAATGATAATTTTTTTGGTGACCAGATTGTACAACCTATAGGCTTTGGACTCTTCACTATAGCCCGTGAAAATGCACTTTTCACCCTTGTCATCCAATTTTTTTCTTTTTTCTTTAGGCACGTGTGCATAAGCCATACATCCAAAAACTCTCAAGTGTTCAACCATCCATCTTTGTTTTGTCCATGCCTCTTGAGGTACCTTGTCACGAACTGCCTTTATTAGACTTCTATTAATTAAATGCACGGTTGTTGCAACAACCTCTCCCCAATATTTTGTAGGGAGTCCTTTTGCTTTTAGCATGCTTCTTGCCATCTCTACGATGGTTCTGTTTTTCCTTTCAGCCACTCCATTTTTCCGTGGAGTGTAATTGGTTGTAAGCTTCTTTTTTATGCCATTCTGTCTGCAAAAATTCACAAAATAATTGGAGGTATACTCTCCTCCTCTATCCAACCTTAGGACTTTAATAAAATGTCCACTCTCTTTTTCAGCCTGGGCTTTACACAATAAAAAATTATTAAATGCATCAGACTTGTGCTGCAAAAAATAAACCCATGTCTTATAGTCGTAATCATTAATAAAGGTCATAAAAAATCTATTATTACCAATGGAAGTGATTTGCATAGGGCCTACCAAATCCGTGTGCACCAACTCCAATGGAGCTCTTGCCCTTGTAGAGTTGCCCGATTAAAAGGGCTGCCTATATTGCTTGCCCAAAATGCAAGCCTCACATCTAACATTAGGCTCTACTATCCTTGGCAAACCATCAACCATCTTGCTTTTGGACAAAAGACTTAAACCAGCATAGCCTAGATGTCCATACCTGAGATTCCATAGTTTGGAGGGGTCTTCAATGGTGCTCTTGAGGGCTGCAAGTTGTATTGCTATACATTTTCCATCCATGAGAGGTGCTACAATGGACTGAGATGAGAAGCATGTCTCAATCTTCAATGGAAACATCCAGTTCTTTGTCATTTGTATTGCTGCAAACACCTTTGTCCTCTCATTCTTGTCATAAATGACACATTTTCCCTTCTCCATCAACACTTTGTATCCATTCTAGATCAGCTATCCTACACTCATGAGGTTATGCTTTAACCTCGGTGCAAGGAACACATTTTGAACCTCCTTCTCTTCACCCTACGTGGTGAAGATCATGATAGATCATTTTCCTTTAACTGGAACTATTCCATTGTTCCCCATTCTAATTTCTGATTTAATATTTTTGTCAATGAAAGAAAAAAGACTTTCATTACCACTCATGTGGTTGCTGCAACCGCTGTCCAAGTACTAGACTTCGGGGTTGCCTTCTTCACCAACATTGCACATGATGAAGGCTATGGACTGATTTCCTTTAGCCACATTTGAATCAGCAACATTAGCATTTTGTCTTTGCTGATTACCGTGCTTCTTCCAGCACTCACTAGCATAGTGTCTAAGCTTGTGATAGTAGTAGCACTAAATGTTGTTCTTGTCACTTATCCCACTCGAACTATTGCTCTTTGTGTCTCTTTGGGAGTTGTTTAGGGAGTTGCTTGCTCCCTCTTGGCTGCTTGCTCATCCCGAGCTTTCTCCACCAACATTTCCTTGATTGGATTTATCTCTACCTCTTCAAGAGCCATTTCTACCTCTCCCTCTGCCTCTTGCATTCGACTGAGCTTTGAAAGCTTGCTCATGGGAAGTAGTAGCCGACCTTTTTAAATGTTGCTCATGGGTATGGAGAGAACCCATTAACTCATCCACTGTCAAAGTAGAAAGGTTTTTCGTTACTTTAATAGCAATGACAAGAGGATCATACCTTGTGGGTAGACATCGAAGAAGTTTTTCAACAATCTTTAGCTCCTCTATCACATCTCCATTTGCTCTCAGCTGGTTCAACAAATCAGAGAACCTTGTTTGAAATTCTGCAACAGACTCACTTTCTTTCATCTCAATAACTTCGAACTCTCTTTGAAGTAGCTGGAGCTTCACACCTTTGACTTTATCAATCCCTTTGTAGCCAGTCTCAAGGATTTCCCAAGCTTCTTTTGCATACTCAGCTGCTGCTATTCTGGAAAAAATGGCCTCTGTCAAGGTTGCTTCGATCAAACTCAAAGCTTTTGCATCTTTCTTCCTCTGCTCCTTCAGCTAGGTCTTCTGGTTATTTGTGAGAGCTGCAAATGCAGATGGCTCAGTGATATTCACAAACCCATTTATGAGAAAATCCCACAAATCATTGGCCACCATGATGGTCTTCATCTTCTTGGCCCAAATGTCATAGTTCTATCCATTAAAAGATGGTGGCTACTACCAACTCCTTGCTTCATCTTCAGCCATGTCTCCTACAACAAAAAACTCAACACCTAGAAAATACAAATGCCCAAACTCACAAGGAAATGGGGCCTATGGCTCTGATACCATGTCAAGATTTGAAAACAAAAACAAATGCAAATGCAAAACACAGAGTTACTGCTTTGTTTTCCAGTCAAGCTGGAAATACCCAAATCTAAAATGTGGAAAAAAATGGAGACATGCAACTTCTTCTCTTCATTTAATCAACTAAAAATAAACAAAATAGAAAATAAACTAAAATAAGAAACTATTACAACTTTCTGGGAGCAATCAGAAGCTGCTCAACCAGACTTGTAGTGATCAAGAGCTATCAATAGCTTTCTGTCTAGAGCTACACAGAGCTCTACCTAGAGCAATCACTACTCTTACAAATAATAAATAGCTGCTACTATTCAGGAGCTACTGGGAGCATAGAGAGAATGTTCTTCTCATAGTCTGCTGCTGCAATCTTCTTCTTTGACTTCTTCTTTCAACTTTTTCCAACTCCTTCCAACTGACTTACTGGAAAATGTGTCTTCAATCCATTTTGTCTAAAAAAACATTCCCTCCTAAATTTCAAAATCACCTACCTCAATAAATGTTGAATTCAAAAACAACTACCTTAATTAATTATGGAGTTATCAGGAGCTGGAAGGAGGATCCCCAAAATTGGCAAACTGCTCCTGATAGGTAGGTGAAGGTTGTAGGGGCACTGGCGAATGAGCAGAGGCTCAACAAACATTAAATTCCAACATACGTGACATGTACAAAATGGATTATGTATGGAAGCCCTCTAAATCAAATAATAAGTGAACCATGCTGGAACACATTCTAATATTGTAAGCTTGTTGTGTTCTAGTCGCATGCCATCATGCAGGTGGTGAGGGTTGTGATTACTTAACACATCAGTAACCTTTATCACATTACATATATAGTTGATCATGAAGTATGCATGGTTGGCCTTCCTATCATGTTGGTTAGCTTGAAGACGCCCTAAGCCTTAATGCTAAGATTCCATTAAACTTGTGGTGCCTATGAATTCATATATGAATAAACGTTGAGAAATTATAGCAACGCTGCCTCATTGGACCCTAAATGTTGCAGCCTATATTCTTCTCTAAAACATGTCCTTGTATTGAATATTGGTGGTGCTAAATGAAACAATCTAAAAAAATAAGCATGCACTATATAATTTCAAGTAAATGCAACTGGCAGGTGAAAAACTAAGTTCGCAAGCTTATAAGATGGAGTAAAAAGTTGATGCTAAGAATGCAGATTTGAATAGAGATGACTAGCTTGGAGAACATGTATGCAAAATGAGGAAACAAATACAATGGGTAAATAATACATAAATATTATCTAGGCTTTTTAAATTGTACCCTTCAAAATTCAAGACAATATAATTGTAAATTGATAGCGATATGAATATATCATTTTAGAAAATGAATTTTCAAGTAGTAGTTTATATAAATCAAATTTTCTTAAGATAAAATTGTAGACATAAAACTTGGATCACCATCTACCACAAAGGTTACAGAACATGCACAAAAGATTCAAATGCTATTCTCTATTTGTCTTCAATTCACATTGATTAAGTTAAAGAATACTTGGATTTCTATATAGTATTATATTCTAACTTTTTTGCTTCAAACAAACAGAGACAGAACATTCAAGGAATGGAACCTGGTTAAAACAAATAGCAAAGCTAAAGATTTGATGTTGAGGTCCACTGTCACATTCGCAATGATCCACTTCTTCAAACAGTCCAATAATGATCCCCTTTTCCTAAATTCAATATTTTATTTTCAAGCAAATCATAAGATGCAACTATTCTATAGAATAATTTCTTTCAGATCCAGTTCTCCATTCGAAAAACTAAAAATCCAAAAGATCCTCCAAACCTCCCCAAAAAGGATTATTATAAAAATGAGGAAAGTGATACGATTTTCAAAATCAAAAATAAAGCAATAATCACTTAATAAGATAAGTTTCTATTTCACAACTAGATCGGAGCCATGCATGGACTCGAACCCACCTTTTTCATCTTTTAATTTTCTTTTACATCTCGTTCAAAAATATCATCTTCTTTATTTATTTAAAATTATATTATTTTTCCACAATTAAAAATAATTATTCGATAATAATATTATCAATTATCCTTAAATATAATTTAAAACACTACTTTATACAAAACAATTTAATTTAATTATTTAATCAATAAACTATATACTTTTTATCTCACAATATTGGCTAATTTAATTACTTATTTTAATTCCAAATTAATTTAATTTACCTAATAATCAATTTAATTTAATTAAACTGATTAAACAAGGTCATTTATAATATTAAGTTTACCACATAATTTCAATAACACATTAAACAACATAACAACGAACATCACCAATCATCCAAACAAACTTACTCAAATGTCAAGAAAGGCCAAATACAGAGGGGCACTACACTGATGATGGATCATGGAGTATGATCTGAAATGTTGATGTAAAATTTGGCACACAGTTTTAATCCAAAAAACTTTTCTTAATAGTAAGATATTTGTCAACAAAATGTTCAATGCTAGGATTATTATCTTTTCCATAAATTGGTGCATCTTTAACCCATAGCATGAAAATTTCATGTTCCTTTCCTCAATTTTAAAACTCGGTGATTGAAAAGTAGTCTGATATCTTTCTGAAAAATGTTTCATCTAAAAATAGTAATTGTTTCATTGCATTAATCCTATGTTTATAATAGTGAGTACAAGTGGTTGGATCCTTTTTAATCAAATATAAAATTTCAATCTTGTTAAGTATATCAATTTGGCTTTCTATTGATTTTTATGATGTAATCTATGCAGATCTTTCAATGTTTTTGTTAGTGGTTGTCAATTTTGCTCTACACTAGTGAATGTAACAAAAAATGTTGATGCTCCTAACTATCATATCATCACATAAACATTTTTCTTTAGATTTTGAAAATATTTTGGCGAATGTCTTATTTTTTTAAAATCTACATATTCAATATCTGATTGCAATATTTTTTCAAGGTTTACTTTTTTCTTGTGGAGGGGATTTGCTACTCCCAAGTCCCAAGACAAACAAGGTCTAAAGGGATCAAATTTCCCTCGATCACCTCAATGAAAAAGGCTAAAAGATGGGATAACAAACAAAGGAAAAGCTAATCTATGTTTTGGGTTCTCAAGGTGGAGGAATTCAAAAATTGGATGAGAAGACCACAGAGATCTTAGATAACAAATTTACTAGCTCTTGGCCAGAGGATGATAGTGTGAGTCAAGGATGACAGTGTGGCACACTGGCATCTTTGTGGCACGTAGGCATCTCATACGGACAGAGAGCAGATTTCATGGCTCAGAACACACAAGGTGTGTTAACAACCCAAGAACTTTAATCTGATAGTTTAACTAAAAATTATAGAATGCTATGAATGCATAAAAAGATAACTAAGTATAAAAAAAAATACTATAAATATGATAAATCAACTACAAACAAAATAACAAACAAGGGTAGTAGAAATCCAACTTATGGTAGGTCCAACCTCCTACAAGCTCCACATGAACGAAGTATCTGCATACACGAAGATAGAAAAATGTTGGGGTTGTTTTTTGGAGTTTGCCTTAGTCAAACCCTTACTTTGGTGTTTCCACCTCCATGAACAACCAATAGACTACAAGAGAGAAAAGATGATAAAGAAAATAAGTAGACAATACGTATAGAAAGCAATGATAATCTATATGCTAACTATAATATTGATAATGCAATAAAATAACAAGTGTTACCCTCCCTTCTACGAGCTTGAAGAAGTTGAGAGGAAGGACGGTAGCTTTGAGAGCACAAGAAGAACATGTAAGAACATAGTGCCAATAGCTTGAAACCTGCAAGAAAATGGTGTAGAAAGAATGGAGAGAGTGAAGTGAGAAGTTGCAAGAATGAAGTGCAGAATATGAGAGATATTTAATGGAATGGATAAGTGAGTTCAAAATGGATGTTTGGAGGCAAAAGAGATGTTTTTGGGCAATTCTATAGTTGCAAGACACTTTAGAACTTGTGGATGTCACAAAATGTAATGTCCCAACATCCAATGACCTAGGAATCTGTCAGGGATGTCCATGTTGCGTGCAAATGTCTATGCAGTGTGAAAGTGTCCTAGTCAAAATTACCTCCACCAATAAAAATGACGAAGCATAGATAGGACAAAAAGATTAAGGTGGTAGGTTTTAGCAATATCAATGTTATAAGGCTAAAGTAAGGGTATATTGTGGAAAATTACATTAGGGTGCAAATTTACGCCATAAAATTTTTCCCCCACTCTAGTGAGCATGTATGAGCTAAAGTAGAAAGAGATTGAAGAGAATATATCAAAAACGAGGAAGTTTTCTTTCAATCCGGCATACCTGACGTGAAAGTGGGAGCTCCACCAAAATGTGAAGAGGGCATGGGTCTTTGATCCTACAAAACTAGTTGCAATCTTACCACAAACATGTTATCTACAAACAAACATGTTAGGTGAAAAAGAAAAAAATAATAGACACCTTAAGAATTTCATGACACAATAATACACAATCTAACACAATAAGACATAATTTGACCAGATATAAGATAGTGTTGATAGGTATGGCTAGCATGGATAGAGTCTATATGAAAAGAATGTAGGCATGTGGTTACTGCAAGCTACATTGTAAGACAGTCATAGAAAAGATAGGTCTATTCAAGTTTCCCCCAAGCTAGATGCCAACATATAAGACAATAAGATACAAGACATCAAATATCAAACATAAGACACCAAAGAATCCTTTTAAAAGAGATTTTCATAAAGGAGTTATTTCATCATAAAATCCTTTTCATAAGACATCAAGACATCAAGGAACCCTTTTGTAAGACATGGAATTTTTTGCAAGTGATTTTGTCATCAAGTAATCCTTTTGAAAGAATACTCCTTGTTTTGAAAATGATTTTTTTAGCAAGGGATTCTTTCATCAAGGAATATTTTTGAAAGCATTTTCATCAAGGAATCCTTTTTGAAAATTAGGTGGGTATGATATCCCCCCATTAGAATGGTGTGTGCTACATAGAGGAGCACATGGCATTCTAAGGAGAAACAAAAAGACAAGAGATTTTGTGGCACAAGATACATGGTGATATGTATTCATGGAATGTTGTCACACATGCGAGGGAATACACATCAAAACCACAACATCAAGAAGCAAAAGGGATGAGATGAAGAAATCAAGAGCACAGGGGGATCTAATAATTTGAGGTCAGAACTTCTCATAGATATAAATAGATAGATAAGATATAATATATGTATCAACTATCATCAATCCCCAAATGTATCATAACATGAAGAAGAGCACATGAAGACATATGAAAAATAAAAATCACATCAACATGGAAGAAGGCCAAAATGCCCTCAACGCTTTGCATCATCCTCGACATGAAAATAAAATCTTACAATACACAAAATAATGATGAAACAAATAGAAGAATGTTATGATAGATTCATGTTCCTATATCCAAGAACCTACAAGCATAGCAAGGGTCATCCAAGAAAGAGCACAAACATATACAAACAAGTATAGTGGAAGAAAAATAATCATACAAATCTACTATAAAGATGTAGAAGAGTTGTGACCCTAATCTGAATCCACCAATAGGTCATCCTGGTCCCAATTTAGATCATTGTAAGGGGAGGGAGGATGATCCTAGAGGAGAGGGATAGAAAGGGTTGCGCCAGTTAACTTTCCTGTGACAAGGGCCAAGGAAGAAGTCCCATCAAGGTTCTCTTCACTGAGCTCTTGTGAGACTGAGGTCACCAAACTCTCAAAGATCAAAGACAAAGTTAGGATGTCCTCCAATGAGTCAAACATGAATTTTTTTGGAGTGCCATGTGTCAACTAAGAAGGAGGAGGACAAGACACCCAAGATTCATTTTCTACCTTGAGAAAAGGGGTAGTGACAAATTCTAAGGATGTGGGGGTTGCCTCTATCACAAGGATGGTGTGGGCCAAAGCATAATGACTCAAAAGGAAGAGATGAATTATTTTTTCCATCACTTGAAGTGAGGTCATCCTTAGACTTGTGATTCATTGGAGGATGCAGAATTCCCATAGATTGAGAAAAATCAAAAGGAGGAGATATAGCCACATAGGACACCACCTTTATTTGAGGCATGTCTACGGGCCATGAGAAAGGAAGAATATTGAGAAGAGAGGTAAGAAGGGGAGGCTCCACCAAGGGAGTGATGAACACCTACACCCTTTTGGGGTCAGGTTCATCGGGATCTTCCAATGAAGCCAAAATAAGAATGAAGGCAATGGCAGTGGAAGTAGAAGAAAATATAGGAGAAAATGAAATAATAGAAGAAAGAGGAGTAGAAACTAAAACAACATGATCCTCCCCACTTTTTTGCAAAAAAACAAGCTCCTTAGCCAAATCCTTTAATTATCATTTATGCTCATTCACAATTTGACTACATTGGATGTGGGCATTAGAAGGCATGACCTGAGAAGAGGTCGGGGCTCCTGCTCTACTAGAAGAGCAACCTCTACAATCACCATTGGTGGAAGGATGGGCTCCTTAGGAGGAGTAGGAGGAGGAGGCACAAAATCAGGAATAGACACAAGCGATTCGGTCATGGGACTCTTTCCTTTCCCTACCATAGGAGTAGGTGGAGGAATTAATGGAGGCTATGAAGGCCAAAATTTTGGAGCAACCCCATGGGAACATTTCTCCATGCCATAAAGGGTGGGTTGAGGCACTGTGAGCAAAAAAATAAGTTAGAAAACTTGGGGCTTCAACTTTCTTAGCATGGGTTCCTTTCCTTTTCTTGTGCTAGACAGAGTGGCAAGAATAGAGGACACCACCAAGGTACAAAAGAAGAACTGGAAGGGGAAGGCCCAAGGGCAAGAGAAAGCTTGTCCTTCCCATTTGGAGGGGTAGAATATGAAGCCTATTGTTGTGCACGTAGAGAGGCCTTCAAATAAATAATATAAGGAGACAGGGGAAAACCACCCTTCGATGTTGATCCCCCAATCTTATATTTGTAATAAACTCTATATAAAAGATATCCCCTCAGAGGGAGAGGTCTGATTGGAGTGGGCCAAAAGTGGTCAAGGAAGAAGCCCTCATGTGCTACAAATGGCTTGTATCTAGCATCTTGGGCAACATGCATAGTACCTTGATGGGGAAACTTTAGATATTTTTGGATCACGAAAGTGACGGCATTCATGGAGGCTAGTCATGAAATGCCTAGCCTCACTATGAACAATTCAAACTTTGGGATCACAACAAATGGGACATCCATAGCCTTAGGTCCTATCAGGACTGAAAAATGAATTATGCCCATAGGTGCAATAGAGAACCCATCATGAGTGTGAGGGGTATCTTGTGACTCATCATATTTATCCTTATGTAAATTATTAATAAACAAGGCCTCCTTTGTGATAATATTCACACGGCTTGAGGGATCAACCATAACACCTATTACGATGTTACCGTTGATTTAAGCAAGAACATAGAGTGAAGAGGGATCCTTGTTCAAGGGTAGATTATGTGAGGTGAATTTAATGTTAGGTAAAACATTCACATGCTCTATGGGAGAAATAGGAGAGAACACAAACACATTCACATATTTAGATGGGGAAAGATCAAAAGATAATAAAGAAGGAGCAACCAAATTAGCTAAGTGTGACGAGAAAGAATCTATATATATTTGTAGTTGGTTGTTATGATTTTCTATAGGCTTGTTATCTAGTTCCATTTTCTACCATCGAGGCAAATAGTCTTTTCATTAGTGTGGTCTTGAATCACATGATCTAGGTGCATGCATCTTTTGATATCATGTCCAAAAACTCGGTGGTATTGACAAAAAATTTGAGTCATACCATTAAGGATAAAGCTCAGACAATGGTCGAATCTCAGGAAATTTAATTACTTTATCCTTTAGTAACTTTTGTAGGATTCTATTATATGATTCAAATAATTTAATAAATTTTATTACATCCTAGAGCGTTTTTATCTGATGGAATGGATACCATGTTTTCCATGGCCTTTTTCTTGCTAGAGATTAACATGACTAACCAACTATCCTAGCAGGAGTGTGAGGATGAATCCTCATACTAGAAAATTGATTGATGATACTCTCTCAAAGCAACACGTAGATGTGTAAAAGAAGGATATTTCACTAAAATAAACTTCTCTTGTATTGCAAGCTACAAGTTCCCAATAAGCACTTTTTGAACATTGAAGTCAAGAAAAGGATAGGAAATTTGAGTAAAAATATTCTGATACTGAGCTATGAAGTCAGTCAACTAGTGGTGGGTTCCCTTCTTGCATCAAATAAGATCATTGAAGGAAATATTCAGCCCAATGTTGGCCTAAAACTGTTGGAGAAACTCATTGACTAATTGATCAAAAGAGAAAATATAATTGTTATGCAAGGCACAATACCATTCCAATGCAACTTCCTTGAGAGAACACTGGAATATCTTGGCCAAAAGTGCATTGTTATAACATAAATCAATACAAAGCACATTAAAGGATGAGCCAAGCATCTATGGATCCCCATGACCATTTTACTTTTTAAATTTTAGGATCTCCACACCTTGAGGGATAGGAGTATTCAAAATGGAAATGGAAAGAGGAATACAATGGGAAAAGGGTTGAAACATGGGTTGGGAGGAGTATTTGGTAAAATTCACTAACTAATTCTATATGTGTCCCATGTTCTATAAAAGAGCATCAAGGACTCGATCACTAGATGAAGTATAACCAACTGAACCACTAGTACTTGCATCGACAAAGCCCTTAGCACTGACACCACCAAGGACTCCAAAACCAAAACCAAAACTAGAGGAGGTGCCAACACTAGTGTTGATAGAGGTACTAACATCAATTCCTTGAGCTTCAATTGTGGAACAACTAAATCCCAAAGGTACCTTATTTAATTTTATTGTATAATATTGCTTAAAGGGACCTACATTATTCATGCACACTAACACCTCGAGTATCAGGATTTCCAACTATTTTCTAGGGATCCCTAATCCCAAATCTTGAGTAGCACTCAAGGTAGAGGTGTAAGAGGGAACGTGGGTCTCTACAATATTATCAATACCACAAAGGATCTCTAGACCCTTTTGATCTTTCATCACCAACTCTTTCAAATTTTCAACCATAGGAGCTACATGGGAAAAAGCTTGATCTCCTACTAAAAATCTCACAAGCTCTATGAGTCTCAACTCTAAGGAGTAAAATTGTTTTGTAGGGACCTTGAGAGAAGCTTCATCTTCCAAAGAGGAGGTAGAGGTCATAGGTGAGGTAGGAGGGGTACAAACATGAGTCCTAGCTTCAAGGATAGGAGGATTATATTTGACGAAAATATCAACAAAAAAATCCTCAAAGGACGGACTAGTACAAGGAGGCTTAAACTTCTTAGATCCCATGTCTAGATTCTGATAACTCCTAACAACATGATCGTAGGTAGTTGATTGGGTCGTAAAACTCATAAAGTGTGTCACAACGCACCATCAACCACACATCCCAACATGTGAGAAAAACTTTTGAAATAAAGATGAAGGGAGAAAGATGGTTCACATTGGGTTCACCAAAATGTGGAGGGTATTCACTACTCCCAAGTCCCAAGACAAACTGGGTCTAAAGGGAGTGAATTTACCTTGGTCACCTCAATGAAAAAGGCTAAAATACAAGATAATAGATAAATGAAAAGCTAATCTATGTTCTGGGTTTTTCAAGGTGGACTTCAAAAATCAGATTAGTAAACCACAAAGGTCTAAAATAACGAACTAGATGGCTCTCGGCTAGAGGATAGTAATGCAGTTCAAGGATGCCAGCATGATGTGCTGGTGTCTTTGTGGCATGTTGGCATCTTGTACAAATAAAGAGAAAATTTCACGACCCAAAACACACATGGTGTGCTAACATCCCGAGAAATTTAATCTAATAGTTTAACTAAAAATGATAGAATGTTATGAACGCATAAAAAGATAACTGAGTACAACAAGAAGAATACTATAAATGTGATAAATAAACTATGAACGAAATGACAAGTAAGGGTAGTAGAAATCCAACTTATGGTAGGTCTAGCCTCACGCAAGCTCCACATGAATGAAGTACCTACACACATGGAGACAAAAAAAAATTGGGGCTATATTTTAGAGTTTTCCTCATTCAAACCCCCACTTTGGTGTTTCCACCTCCATGGATAGCCAATAGACCACAATAGAGAAAAGATGATAAAGAAAAGAAGTAGACAATATGTATAGAAAGAAAAGATAATCTATATGCTAACTATAATATTAATAATGCAATAAAACAACAAAAAAGTGTTACCCTCCCTTCTACGAGCTTGAAAAAGACAAGAGGAAGGATGGTAGCTTCAAGAGTACAAGAAGAACGTGCAAGAACGTAGTGCCAATAACTTGAAACCCACAAGAAGATGGTGTAGAAAGAATGGAAGCAATAATGGAGATATTAAAGTGAGAAGTTGCAAGAATGAAGGGTGGAATGTGAGAGAGATTGAATGGAATGGAGAAGTGAGTTCAAAATGGAGGTTTGGAGGCAAAAGAGATGTTTTGAGGTAGGTTTACAGTCGTAGAAGGCGTTACAAATTGTGGATGCCATGAAATGTAATGTCCCAACATCCACTAACTTGGGAATCTGTCAGGGATGTCCCTATGGTGAGCAGATGTCTACATGACATGGAAGCATCCTACTCAAAAATCCCTCCATTGATGGAAAATGATGAAGCATAGATAGGAAAAAATGCTTAAGGTGGTGAATTCTAGCATTATCAATGTTATACTTGGATAAATTAAGGGTGTATTATGGTAAATTTCACTAAGGTGAAAATTTACACCATAACAGTGCTTGACATCTTTTTCTAGCAGTGTTCTTCCTTTTAATTTTTCTTTTCGTATTCTTATCCACAATGTAGAGAGAACTTGGCTAATTAGAATTTTGATGGTTTTGAAAAATAAGTTGGTGGTATCATAAGAAAATATTTGATTTGAATTTTCTAATTCCCATTATGCAATTGTTTGGTATGAAAATATTTTTTCAATATTTTCATCACCTAACTCTCCAAGAAATAGTGTTTGAAAGTTAATCTCTTATGCATGTTTGTCTTGAAATATTCCAAGAGGTTGCTTTCCTTTTGCTGGTGTTATTTCAATGATTTTATTCTATACAATGTATAGTTCTTGACTCAGTAAATCTATGTATTAAGGTGTTTGTTTCCATTTCCACATTATTATTAATATCACTAGCATTTTCATTGTCACTGTCACTTGATGAAGAGTCAGTAATTGCAATGTGTTATTCTGAATGATACAAATTCTCATGCCAATTTTTGTTCAACTTGACATTTTACATTTTTTATAAAAAAAATTTACACAACTCATTTAGAGAATTCATAATAACATTTGGTCACACTCTACCTTTTTGGTATGCATTTGCATATTGTAAGTGTCTCTTTAATGCAATAGCAATTGTGCATGTTTCATCGATTGAGTGTGAAAAAACTATTTATATAATGTTCATGTATGTTAGCACATTGATAAAAGTTCCATTTAGTCCAATTTGAGATCTTTTGTGTCCCGGTTGCGTGATTTTAGAAAAAGAAATTCAAAGGGACACTAGTCTTTCTTCAAGTTTTGAAAATGTACTTTTGTATTATAGCAACTTGTTTGTTTTAATATGTTTTGGTGTTGCATATAGTTATTTTATCAAATTTTGGATAAGATATGAAATCATTAGTTAGTAAGGTTGGTGAATCAATTAGTTCCAAAGTGTAGTTGTATATGAAATATGTGTGGTTTTTAAGAACATAAAGCACTTATATTTCATGTAAGTGGCAATTAACAAAAAAAACATATGCATTTTTATTTAAGTAGTTATTGTAGACACTTAAAAATGTCCTGAATGATATCATGCACTCAAATCGGATATACTAACATCGCTTTGTCCTTAAATCCATCCTCTTTTTGCTTAATTGATTGAATTAGCCTAACTATTTAATTCATCACATCATTTTCATCTATTAACTTGATTAACCTAATTACGTGAATTCATCCCCTTTCATGCTAACATTTTATCCTATCAAATTGGATAAATCAAACTATTTAATTTAATCCTAAAGTACTCTTATTTAATTAAATAACCCTAAGTTATTTAATTAAATATCATAACACTTTCCCCTTTTTCATTAAATCATTTATTTAATGAATATCCAAATTCCCCTAATTTGATAATTAAAACAATTAATCTAATCCTCCCACTTGCAAGGGAATATTCCAAGGGAATATTCCTCCTTTGCATATTCCTTCAAAAAGGGAATCTTCTTAAGAAATATTCCTTCTCCTTTGCACAATTAAATTTTATTTTAATTAACTAAATGCTAATTTTCCTCCATAAGGGGAATATTCTTTTCCTTTGTACTCATTTGAAAAATGAAATATTCCTTTTGGTAACAAACTTTCAACAAGACTTCTTGTGCAAGTTTTGAAAGTATGTTTATTTGGGTGAATGTAAGCCCTTGATTAAATATCATCTTGCATCCTTAACCCTTGATAGGAATCCATGATCCATGCCTCCATCTTTCCTCTATTCTAATAATTGATTGATCCTTTCGATCCTGGCCATCAATTTCATTTTGGCTATTCTGTAAATAGACCTTGCTTCTATTGAATAGGGATCCACCTTTTCAGAGAAAAGCTATGTTGCTGAAACTTATCCATCCACCTTTTAATAGTAAACTTATGCTATTAAAATCACTCTCATTTATGTACACATTTAGCACATATTTAGCTTTTTTCTAGTTTTGATCTTTCATTATTAGCTTAGAGCATCCATTAATGGCTTTCATGATAACTTAGTTGCATCCATTTAGTATATTTTAAAACTAGGGTTTGAATCTTTTGAATCTTGCATACATTTAGAATAGCTTTACATACACCCATATCGATCATCTTAGCACATATCATGTTAAATTAGCTTTCATCATGTTAATTTAGCTTTTAAATCATGTTCTAAAACACATCTCTCATCGGTTTCATCGATTCTCTTCAATAAAATTGATTGGAACAATCTCATTTATCCAAGGTGATGAGTCTTGTTTATGGTTCAATTTTGATAGAGTTTTCTATCCATTTTCTGCAGTTGTCATAGACTTTGATACTTGGATGTTGACCTTTTTATGATATTTCCTTAAAACCATAGACATTGGACATGAGTTTATTTTCATAACCTTTAAATGACATTGATATGCTATATGAACTATCTATGTTAATTTTACATGTGAATTAATGAATTTCACTTTAAGATAGTTATAGATATGCAGTTGTTGTGCACACTAATATTGTCATGCAAATATAATTAGAGGTCTACAATTAAGGAAGAGTCCACTAGTTGGTCATCCATCATTCAGGTCAACAAGGTGTCCATTCAATGAAGAAAGACTCTCGATGGCAGGAGATTCCTTGTTCAAATTGAATTTATAACCACCTTGTAATGGTCTTAATTGTCTATAGAGTGAATATAGGTGTTACTACTATGCTAAATTTGCGTTTAGGAAAACATGCTTATCCAGATTCCACGCATGCATAACCACCTCTCTACTTTTTATGCTTTCCCTAAAGTGGCTTCCTCCAGATCTGAAAAAGTTGACCACCTTGCTAGGTGATTAGTTAGTACTTTTTTTCTTATAAATAAGGCTTGGATGCTCCTTCTCAGGAGGTTGCTCAATCTGATGATGTACTCGCATTCTTAGTTTTTCAGTAATATAGTCATGTTGCTTGATTGTACTCATGTTTTCCAATGAATAAAATGAAGTTATAAGTTCGTGCATCTGAGGTTACATTTGTTTTAGGGGATACTCATCTAAGGGGGGCCACTTGGTGAGTATTTCATCCTTTAGTTAAGTATTTATTTTTTGTTTAGTAATTAGTTAAGAATCTGGCACTGTTTGTTCCTGTAGCCACTAGAACTCCATTCTGTGACTGTTCCTACAGCCAAAGCAGACAGAGTAGTTTCTTGTTTGTTTGCTCAAATTTTCATTTTTTTCATGCATTTCAGCTTAGTATAGTTATTGGTTGATGCTCAGCACTTATGTTATTTCCTTCCAAGAAATTTACTTTCAGCATTGTGTCTTTCTTAGCTGTAGGATGAATATGGCTACTTTGGATTCCTAGTGCACATACTGTGCTAACCCATTTTAAGTTTATGTCCCTAGGTTGACAAGTTAAATGCACCTTCATGATGATTAAAATAGCTATCCAAGTTAGATGTCCAATCTCTGAATCACAGCTGTAAGGGCTTAGTTATTAAATCATTGTAGGAGGTCGACATTTTTGGTGTCATTGTCAAGGATGGTGTCAAAATAGAGAGTTCTTTGGAGTCATTGATAGTTTCTTGTTGTAGTATTTCTACAAATTGTTCATATTATATGTCTCATTTAGGAAAGTAATGACCCCCTATTATTTTTCCAATTCTTTGGGTGAGTTGGTTGATAGTGAGTTGATATTGTATGCATAGAGAAAGGAGGAGAGATGGTCGTGGGAGATTCCTTCCTAACAATCCTAATCTATTCCAGATAATTGAGTATCTGAACCTACCCAGAGATAAAGAAGAAGAAGAAGAAGAGCCACACCCCTTTGCTAATACATTTCTGGATCTTACTAGTTCTGAAGTTTCCTCTAAAGATCAAAATCTAATTGAGAACCCCCTTGCTTTGGAACTTCATTAGGTAGGCATGGGTGATGCAAATAAAAAAAAACCTAACCAACTAGCTTTTCCTTTCCCCATTTCTCATCAGAATGAAGTAGACAACCTCAAAAATATCCCTGCTTCAATCCTTCCTAAGTTCTATGGACTTGTCATAGAAGATCTTGATACATTCTTGTTCGAGTTTGATATACTATGTAGGAGTTATGACTATACCACTGATGCCCATAGGCTTAAGCTATTCCCTTCCACCTTGAAAGAAGCTGCATTAAGATGGTTCATGATCCTAGGTAGAGATACTATGGAGGCTTGGGAAGACATGAAGACAAATTTTCTTGAGAAATACAAGGAGTGTTGTAGGGGTAGTGACATGAGAGGAGATGACATTTTTAGGATGTAGCAAAAGGAAGATGAGAGTTTGGAAGATTATATTTCAAGGTTTTTGTTTTGCCTATAGAAATCTCCACACCATACACTCAATGAAAAATCACAGAAGCTTCTTTTCTTAAGAGGAATTAATGATAGCTGCACAGATTCCTTGGACCTGATGGGAGGAGGAGATATCACCCAAGTTCCTTGGGAGGACATCTATGTCAGAACTATTCTAGGCAGCTTCAAAGAAAGGGAGAGCTTACCAATCCTCCATGGGTAAGTCATCTACCAGTGGAGTTTCAAGGATGGATATTACTCACTTACTGGAAGACTTCAAGCAAGACATCATAAACAATCTGGTTACTTGGCTGGATACACTTCAGGCCAAGAAGAAACAAGAGGAGGCAGAGGCAATGTTGTTAGAATATTGCCCTCATTGTAGACAAAAGAAGAAGGACTGCAGATGCAAGATGATAGCTAATATTGATAGCAAACAGATGGCACCGAAGTTCAAGCCAATCCAAGGTAAAGAATATCAAGCCTACTATGTTGAACAAAGGAGGCCATGGGAAAGACAAGCCATGCCACCAGATCCACTATCTTTTGTTGGGCCATATTTCAATTCCTACTCATATAGTAATCAATGGCAACCCCCATATCCATCCAATTATGGAGGATATCCACCATAGCCTTGGAATAACCCTCCAAATCCTTGGCCCAACCACCAAAACTCTCCACCCCAGTGGTAGCAACCCCAGGGGAATTGGTAGCAGTTTGAAGGAAATTGGCAACCACCTCCAGGAAATTGGCAGCAAACATCCCAATGGAGGGGAGGATAGCAATGGCCAAACAAGACAACCAATTACATGCAGCCACCTTCTCAGCCCCAAAAACCTATTATAATGCCTCCTCCTACTAGTTTGAATTCAAATGAACCTAAACCTACTCAGCTACCAGCTCATCCCATACCTAACCCAAATAATAAACCACAGTAGCAGTCGATATACTTTGTTGATCCAAATAAATTCCTTGCATATGTTGTGAGTGTAAGTAACATCTGCTTGCATTCAGGAACTACTTTTCTAGCTCCTTCCACACCCATTATCACTAAGCTTCTTGTGGAAGAAGAGGAGCCTCTGAATGTCCCCATTTAGCCAAGTGCACCTAAAAATCCTGAACCAGTCCCAATCAAGTAGACTGAACCAGAACCACCATTTCCCCAAAGGTTGGAAACTGTGAAACAAAAGGAAGAAAAGGAGGACAAAATTTTTGACATTTTAGATCATTTGAAGCATATATGTGTCCAAATACCTCTATTTCAGGCCATAAAAGATGTTCCCATATATGGAAAATCAATCAAGGAATCATGCCTTAAGAAGCCAAGCAAGAAGAAGAAAGACCCCACTACAATTCATGTGGTGGGATAATTGGTTGAAATTATGCTTGGGAAAGTGACTGTTCCCAAGTATAATGACCCAGGGAGTCCTATGGTAGGAGTTGTTATAAATGGGATCTAGATAAAGAATGTTGTGATTGATTTGGGAGCAGCAATAAATGTAATGACTAAGGACATCCTGCAGCAACTAAATGTTGCAAGCATGAGACCTACTCCTACTATCCTGGAGCTTGCTAATAGTTCTACTATTAAGTATGATGGGATAGTAGAAGATCTTTTGGTAACTCTAGACCCTTAGGAGTACCCAAAAAAATTTATGATTCTTTCTCCTAAGGCCACACTAGGAAGGTACCCCATTATTCTTGGAAGGCCATGGTTAGCAACAATAGACGCTTATATTGGATGTTGGACAGAAGACATGATAATTTCTGATGAAAAGAGCACCAAAAATCTTGTTCTCTACCCCCCTGCTCAACCATTCCATGAAAGGAATGATCCTATATAGCCACATGTTGGTGAAGAGGTCGAGGAAGTTAATTCTATGGCATAGCTTATGATGTTAAGTAGAAGTCCTTTCATGCAGCTTCAAGATGAAGATGAAGTATTGTCTAAAATAATTCATAACCATTATGAGGTAGAGGAAGCATCATCCTCTCATGCATCTAATCCTGCTGATACAGTGAAGACATTCATGCCTACTCTTCCTGTAGCCAAATTTCCTGTAGCAATAGGTATGTCTCATACATTGCTGCCACATGAACTCAAGGTACCAAGTATTAGTGAAGCAGCTATGGTAGAGTTAACTACACAAATGCAGGTGTTAGAAGGAAAATATCTAAATATTAATAGCAAACTAAGTGAAGAACAACAATTATCATTGGAAAACTTACTAAGGGCCCACCAGTGTGCATTTGCATGGGATTATCATGATATGAAGGGATTAGACCCTAAGCTTTGCACTCATAGGATATACATAAGAAATGATTGTACATCAATGAGGCAGCCTCAAAGAAGAATTAACCCTACATTGAGAGAAATTGCTAGATGCGGGATTTATCTACCCCATTTTAGATAGCTAGTGGGTGTCCCCATTGGTGATTGTGTCCAAAAAGGAGGGAAGTGGTGAGTTTGTGTTGATTACAGGGAACTTAATGCTACCACCAAAAATTACCATTTTCCCTTACTTTTCATAGATCAAGTTTTGGACTCACTTCCAAGAAAGCAGTATTTTTCTTTCCTAGATGGATTCAACGGCTATAACCAGATCCAAATTGCACCAGAGGACCAAGAGAAGGCCACCTTTACCCATCCATGGGGGACCAATGCCTACTCAATACTTCCATTTGTCTTATCTAATGCACCTGCAACTTTTCAGAGGGCAGTCATTAGCATATCTTTAGATATCTCTTTTGATTGCATAGAAATCTATATGGATTGCTTCACTACTTATGGTGTTGATTTCAATGAAGCATTGGAAAATCTCATGAGAGTTTTATAGATATGTGAAGACCATAATCTATCTCTGAATAGAAAAAAGTGCTTCATGATGATGTAGGAAGGTGTATTTCTTTTCCACTACATCTCTCACAAAGGAATTCAAGTAGATCCTACAAAGATTGAGGTGATCACCAATCTTCCTATCACTGCAAAACAAAGAGATGTTAGGAGTTTCATAGGACATGCAAGTTATTATAGGAGGTTCATCAAAGACTTCAAAAAAATGGCAGCACCATTGTATAATCTCCTAACTAAATATGTTGAATTCCAAAGGACAGAAGATTGTGACAAGGCATTTTCCGACTTGAAAGCAGCTTTGACTTATGCTCCTATACTCAAGGGTCCTAATTGGGAGCTTCCTTTTCACATCCATACAGATGCATCAGACTATGTTATAGGATTAGTCTTAGGACAAAAAGAAGGAGTTTCTGAAAATGTTTATTTTTTCAACAAAAATATGTAGGGAGTTGAATTCAATTATACAGTGATAGAAAAAGTAATGTTAGCAGTGATCTATGCCCTAAACAAATTCAGGCACTACATAACAGGCTACCAGATCTTTGTGCACATTGATCATGCAGCCATTAGATACCTCATGAATAAACCCCTGATCTTAGGTAGGCTAGCAAGATGGTTATTGTTGATGCAAGAGTTTGACATAACCATGATGGACAAACCAGGGAAGGCCAATATTGTTGCAGACTTCCTTTTGAGGCTGACTACATCATAAGATAATCAAGTCGTAGATGACTCTTTCCCTGGTGAGAATTTATTTTCCATCGGTGTGCAGACACCCTGGTATGCTGACATAGCTAATTATCTAGTCATAGGGAGAGTTCCTCCTCAATTCTCTCCAAAAGAGAAGAGGGTTCTCATTGAAAAATATTTTCCTTTCTCATGGATTCTTGGATGTTTGTTCTACACTGGACCAGACCATGTCATGAGGAGATGTGTGAGGGAAGATGAGACATATGATATTTTGCATGCATGTCATAATGAACTCTATGGGGGGAATTTTGCAGCCAAGAGGACAGTAATGAAGATCTTGAACATAGGATATCACTGGCCCACACACCACAAGGATGCAAGGAGATATACAAGGAAGTGTGATAGATTCCATAGGATGGGTTGGCCAACCAAATCTAATGAGATGCCACTTTACCCCTAGGTAGTAATCACTCCATTTGATAAGTGGGGATTGGATTTTGTAGGACCCATTGATCCTCCATCAAATGGTAAATCCTATATCTTGGTATGCACTGATTATGTAACCAAGTGGGTAGAAGTTAAATCCATAAAGTATTCAAGAGATAATAAGGTTGCAAAATTTCTTTATGAGGAAATTTTCACATGGTATGGGGTTCCAAGAGAGATAGTGACTGATCAAGGGGCTCAATTCACTTCAACCCTTGTTACAACACTGGTCAATGAGTACAACATTAGGCATAGGAAGTCTACTCCTTATCACCCTTAGGCCAATGGCCAAGTTGAGGTGACCAACAGAGAAATTGAAGACATTCTGGCCAAAATAGTGGCTATCCATAGGAATGATTGGGAAAGCAGGCTACCAGAAGTTGTTTGAGCCTACAAAACTACCTAGAAAACAACTACAGGATTCACTCCATTTGAGTTTTTATATGGAAAGACAGCTATGATTCCCATTGAATTTGAGCATAAGACTTTGAGGATTGTAGTAGACTTGGGCATGGATGTCTCTGAGGCACAAAGGTGCAGAATCATGTAGCTAAATTCTTTGGATGAGATGAGGAAAGAAGCTTTGCATCACAAAGAGGTAGTGCAGAATTAGAGAATAAGGTGGCATGAAAAATTCATCAAGGATAAGAAATTCCAACCAGGTGACTAGGAATTTCTCTATGAGTCAAGGTATCAAGACAATGCAGTAAAATTGAAGACAAGGTGGCTAGGACCATATGAGGTTGCCAAAAAAAATTCCAATAGATTTGTTCAGCTCACTACCATTGACCCTGTCATATTTAAGTTGCTTGTCAATGGTCATTGCCTCAAGTTGTATCACAAGCCAACTTCCAAGGAGGATTTGTTGTAGCAATTAATTTAGCATGCAACACCCAAACTTATTGCAGTCGAAGGAAGTGGACCTAGTGTCCCTCCTTTTGGCTAACTAAGGTTTGTGACTTGTCATAATAAAGACTTCCACTTTTGTGGGGGTCTGCTTCTTCACCCATTTTCCCACCCATTACACCCTTCTCTCTCTTCCATCACACCATCATCATTTCACTTCATTCCATTCCACCTCGTTCCACTACACTTTCATTAATTAATCAACTGATTTCTTAAAAAGTGATCGGTACTTTCTCCATAATCTTTGCAATAAATCTTCTATGAATTCAAGTACGTGCACATCAATTTGTTATATCTTAGTTGTCTTTTAGTACATTCATTTAATTATTGTACATTAATATCAAAATTTTCCATAACATGTAATTATTCCATGCCCATGTCAAATCGTCATTCCACCTTGCATGTGTGGATGCATGTGCAAATTTAGGTTGGGGAGAAAAGTGTGAATACCATGTCCATGTGACTGTCTGTATTGGTTCACGTCAGCAAAGTTTAAGTTATTGAGCCGATTTGAATTCTACGTGAGATGACAGCTCACATGTGTGAAATGACATCAACCACCACCATTCTTCTTAATTATAGCCTTCATTTATTACTCTTTTACCACCTTTAGTGCTCCTACCATAATCTTAAGCCAAAAAGGTAAAATTCAGATGACACTGGCATTGGAAATTTGGCAGTGTTGTAAGAAGGAGAAGTTTTAGCTTTCAGATGAAGATTGCAGGAAGGAAAACTTTGCAGAGTGATTGTTTCATTGTAAACAATTGAAAAATGGGAGGTGAGTTAATTCGAAATGAACCTATGGTTGATGATGTATTACTACAAGATGCACCTTGCCTAGCCGAGTTCAAAAATTATGGATGGTTAGATTATTTTTGTAAGCTAAATAGTTTTGATGAAGACGTTGCATTGGAATTTTCCCAGACATTGTTTGAAGGAAAGGCCACATTAAAAGGGTTGGAGGTCATAGCCACTGAAGTGAGGATTTCAAAAGTTATAGGGTTTCCTATCGACGGTGGACATTACCCTGCTACCAGAGACACCAGGTCGGCTAGGGCTAAATTTACAGAACCTGACGACCCTCCATTGAGTGTGGACAAATAGGGTGCGAAGAGAATTTATCTACCTGATCCATGGAAGCAAATAGCAATTTATGTTGTGAAGTCTATTACCTATGAAGTTCGTCAATCGAATCTACATTTTGTGCATTTCAAACTCATGAACCACATGAGGCATGGGAGAAGAATGAATGTTCCAAACATATTATACCACCTACTTTCAATCATGGCGACCGAGACCAGAAAGGTAGGGACAATTTTGGTTCCCACCATTGTCTAATCAAATTATTAGTTGAAAAGTTTGCATGATGTGTTTGATATGACGGAAAGAATTCTTGAATATTGATCAAATTAGACTAGAGCATTTGTGACCTAGGGTTTTTCCTCAACCTGGTAGGGTTAGTAGGAGAGTGAACAATGTTTAGGCCACTCCTATAGCCTCAACTTTTGGTGTGAGCCCTAGTGTAAACCCTCTTGTAGCCAAGCAAACCATAGAGATTAGTTCTTCTGAGACTGAACATTCAGACAAAGAAGGTTCCTCTCCAAATTTTGATGATGATGTTCCTCTTGGAATCCTAATGAGAACTAGGGCACAGAAAAGAAGGCAAAAATAAGGAAGGGAAAAGATAAACGAAAAATGGCAGAAAAAGAAGTGTCAAGCTCTAAGAAACAAAAGGTTGACCCTGTTCTTCCTATAGCAAAAGAAAAGCATGAAAGCCCTCATAGAAAATCAAGACCGGTTGGGCCATCCTTTGGTGTATCTCCCAAGGGAATCCCTAAACCTAGAGAAACATCACAGGAGGATACAAAATCTCCAATGGGGCAGGTGAATATCAAGGAAAAGGGCATATTTGAGGAAGCAGCAAGCATGATGCTGGAAGATCTTGCTGACATTCCAGAACAAGTTGAAAGCCAAGTATATGAGGAAAATCAAAATCTCTTGTAGCAAGAGTAGAAGAAAGAGTTCCTACAGCAAGAGCAAGAACAAGAACTAGAGGCCCTACAACTAGAATTGGGAGAACAGACAACACCCCTGCAATCAGAATTGGCTAAGCAAACAGAATCCCTGCAGTTGGTACTCTATGAAGAGCAAGAAAAAGTGACAGGAAAAATTTGGATAGGAATACATGGGCCCTCTTATTCTTCAATGCACATGGTAGCCATGAACTTATGGAAAGAAGTGCAAAGGAGGGAAGAAGAATGGAAAGTAGAGAATCGCAGGCTAAAGAGGGAAATTCAAAAGAGAGATGAAGAGATTGAAGATCAGAATGAAGAAATTGTTGTTTTAAAGAAAAAGGTAGATAATATGACAACCTTAGTACCTTATATCTTAGAGTGCAAGACTCCTCTAAGGGTATGTGCTTTGTATTTGAAGGAGAAACGTCTTTCTTTTAAACTAGCAAGGATTGTTTCAAGTTTGAATCCTTACATTGAGACCCCTCTTGAATTATTCAATGCTTATCGGATTGCTCCTCCTGAAATGAAGAATTTTTTGTATGAATTCTATTTGCATAATTATGATGTGACCCAAGACCATGATTGGAATCCACTATTGTATGTTGGAGATTTCCAATTAAGGGCATTTATGTCCTGGATACAAAACGAAGTTAGTTGGGGAAAGCAATTCAGAACTTATAGGAAAATTGAATCCAACACTCCCCTGCCCATCAAGATTGAATCTAGAAATCCATGAGACATTTTCAAGGATTGGCACAAAATTATTTACCAACCAAGCTATGGCAATAGGATCCTACTAGAGAGAGAAGCAGTTTATAAAGAATATAATGAGGTAGCAAAAATCGTATGGGAATCTGTAATGGGATACCTGTCACAAAGGTGGAACACCCTAACTGATGAATTGAAACAAGTTGAGCCTCATTCTACGTAGAACTATGTTGTGGTGCTTAAGAGAGTTGATAGATATATACAGATTGGAAGGACAAAGGGACAATTTTGGCTTCCACTAACTTTTCATCCACCTATCCTATTGTAGCCTATGCCAAATTTTAGGTATTTTCGGTAGGATATAGCTGTAGAGAGACAAAGATGGAACAAGTTGGATAGACAACAAGGGTTCTATTGGGATCCTAATTCACACACAATAGAAACTAATGTAAGACAGCTGGCAATTAAAAATTTCAGGGCAATGACCAAGCAAAAGAACAACTCTTCATCTGCTGGAGGACCAGCAAAACCTTAGGTTGGGGGAGTGATGAGTCCAGTTTATGGTTCAATTTTGATAGAGTTTGTTATCCATTTGTTGCAGTTGTCATAGACTTTGATACTTGGATGTTGACCTTTTTATGATATTTCCTTAAAACCATAGACATTGGACATGAGTTTATTTTCATAACCTTTAAATGACATTGACATGCTACATGAATAATCTATGTTAATTTTACATGTGAATTAATGAATGTCACTTTAAGATAGTTACATATATGCAGTTGTTGTGCACACTAATATTGTCATGAAAATATAATTAGAGGCCTGTAATTAAGGAAGATTTTTCTAGCTGGTCATCCACCATACTGGTCAACAAGGTGGTCATTCAATGAAGAAAGACTCTCAACAGTGGGAGATTCCTCATTCAAATCAAAGTTGTAACCACCTTGTAATGGTCTTAATTGTCTTTTGAGTGAATATAGGAATTATTGTTCTGCTAAGTTTGCATGCAAGCAAACATGCTTGGCTAGATTCCATGCATGCATAATCGCCTCTCCACTTTTTTATGTTTTCCCTAAAGTGGCATCCTCCAGATCTGGTAGAGTTGACCGCCTTCCTAGGTGATTAGTTAGTAGTTTCTTTTCTTATAAATAAGGCTCATATGCTCCTTCTCAGGAGGTTGCTCAATCTAATGATGTACTCGCATTCATAGTTTTTTAGTAATACAATCATGTTGCTCAATTGTACTCATGTTTTCCAATGAATAAAATGAAGTTATAAGTTCATGCATCTGAGTTTACATTTTTTTTAGGGGATACTCATCCAAGGGGACCCACTTGGTGAGTATTTCATCCCTTAATTAAGTAGTTATTTTGTGTTTAGTAATTAGTTAAGAATTTGGCACTGTCTGTTCCTGCAACCACTAGAATTTTATTATGTGATTGTTTTTGCAGCCAAAGCAGACAGAGTAGTTACTTGTTTGTTTGCTCAGATTTTCATTTTTGTAATTCATTTCAGCTTAGTATAGTTATTGGTTGATGCTCAGCACTTATGTTATTTCCTTTCAAGCAATTTACTTTTAGTTTTGTGTCTTTCTTAGCTGTAGGATGAATATGGCTACTTTGGATTCCTAGTGCACATATTGTGTTGACCCTTTTCAAGTTTATTTCCTTGGGTTGACAAGTTAAATGCACCTTCATGATAATTAAAATAGCTATTCAGGTTAGATGTCCAATCTCTGAATCATATTTGTAAGGGCTTAATTGTTAAATCATTATAGGAGGTTGAGACAAGGGATTGGAAAAGGGTCACCATTCCACATCAATGAGACACCTCCCCCAATAGGATAAGTTTTAACATGTCTTAGATTAGATGTTTCTTAAGCTTTTGTATTTTAATAAGTGAGTTTTAATGGCTTCTTGTCTTTGTTCAAATTGAATGATATTATTGAAATTGGTGCATAGTGGCTTAATTATACTTTGAATCATCATGGATCAAATGTAGTTAGCCCATACTACATCGTTTGTCACATTTTGGCGCTAGGAGGGTTGTACTGATCAAGTTTAATGATTTTTTCTCTCGAATTCCATTTTCTATTTTTGCAAATACAACGACACTTTTGGAGACTATAGTGATGCCTTTGTCAGGTGTCACCATATAGTAATGCCCTTTTTTTGCAGATACATCAATGCTTAATTAAATCATCGACACTTATTAAGAATTGTGAAGCTAATACTTTTTGTAGGTATCAAAGATTTGCAAACAATGATGCCACCCAAAATAGTGATGTTGTCATTGTCCATGTTTTACTATAGAGTGATGCTTTTTCTCACTAGAGCGATGCCTTTTTGAATTATGGCGACGCCTTCGTAAACAGGAACGCTTTTTACTAGTAAGAAAAAATAGTGATTGAATTTTAGCGTGTGCTTTAAATTTTTTATTTTACCTGCTCTTTAACATGTCACTAACTTCTAGCTTTTGTTTTTTAGGCTATCTATTTTTTCAGGTTTGGGCAAGGAAATTTGAAGTGAAGGAGCATATCATCGTTTCATTTTATAATTGTAACAAGTGCTTTGACACTTATGGGGCAATTATAACCCATTTATGATGCTTTATTTCATGTTTTAGGACCAAACTAGATTTCTTTTGGCCTTAAAATGAATGTTAAAATTGGTTAAAACTAAACCCTCACATCATTATGCTTGTTGGTTTAAAATTGAAAAAAATAATTCACATACTTCATTTGTTGCTTAAAATTAATTCATTATGTTTTTCAAGGTTAAAATGAACATGTGTCTAATTTTCTTGTGTATGCTTGGTCTCCCCTTGCGCTTCGTGCAATCTTGGGTGAAGAGAAACATGAAAGTATATCTTTTCTTATTTGAATCACCTATCCTCTCCCCTTGTGCCTTTTGGAAAATCTTGGGTGAAAATCATTTTACGCTTCAAATATGTGTTACCTTTAGTGGGCTTTCCTCCCAACTTGTGAGAGGGAACAACCCAAGCGGTACTTTCATTTCAATCCACTATAGAAATAATTGGTGTGATGAAATTCATTAACCAGTTCATTTAGTTAAACTATATCGACGAAAATCTCTTCTAGTATTTGCTTGATACGTTAAAACCCTTAGATGTTTCTAAGGGCTGGGAGGTCTCTTAATTGAGTGAATCTACTACATGTATAGCAAAGAGTTTATCCCAAAAGTCCAAATTATGAACCTTGTTATTAGTGGCTCACCATTTCCTCTAAAGTGTATTTTGAATTAGTGTATTGGAATAGCACCGTTTCAAGAAGTTACTTACCATGTTCGATTTTTTGTTGAGGCAATAAAAAAAATGGGGAAGGGACTCCTTTGCTTGGCATGTCAATACATTACATTTCTTTGACATAGCCTATTTTTTCATTCCATCTTCTCGGATTAATCATCTCTTAGGGGATGGTGGTAAGCCTAATAAGAAATACATACCTAAATTAGGATTGTTCATGCTTGTGAGTCAGTTTAATACTTGCTTGATTCCAAAACATCGTAAACAAACATCAACGATCTTTTCTATAAATTTCAAACCCTTTGGTCTAAGTATGGATACCCTTTGAAAAAACCTTGATATTGATGATTTTCCTAAGGATTTATTCTTAGAGACTTCTAAATATTTTTGTTTACATCTCAATCCATACTTCCCAAAGTTAACCTAGGTAACTATGCCACTAACTTCATCCTTTTCACAAAATGGACCTTGTGAGATGAATGTTGTTTTTGACATAGACATTTAGTTGAAACTTAAGAAATACAAGTCTTTTTGGTAAAAATAAGCTCATTAAGAAAGATAAATTGACAAATTGAACCCCACATGACCATTTGGTGTCTAATCACTCTGGTTGAACAACCTAACCTTACACCCGCTATCATTCAACCAAGATTTGAACTAATTGAAGGAGATCAAACAGATATAAATAAAATTTTGAGAAGCTTCACTTTTGAAACAGATGAAACACCAATCCAATGGAGAAATGTAGAAAACATCTTAGACAAACAAGAGGAACAAGCCGATATTGTGGTCGAAAGGCCCATATTACCACCTCTTTTGTGGAAATAAATATCCTCTTTTTCATGGTCTTGTGCTTCTCTAAATGATCTCTCGTAAAATCAAAATCGCCAAGAGAAGGTCTACATTTCGCTATTTCAAACTTAGGCATCATAGTGAAAAGTATATTTGGAGACATATCTTAAGGAATCACCACAACCGAGATAGATTAATAAGAATACATTTTCTATACTATTTCATAGATGAACCAAATCTACACATTTCAAAATAACTTCTCCTTAATCATTGAGTCCTTAGAGTTTGAAAACTTTAGAGGTCTAGCATGTTTCTCACCACTTTGGTCTTAGAAAACAATGATTCACTCTAGCTAAACATTCATCCATACCTCATCATATTTCATCCTTCACTTCACCAAACTTTGTAAACTTTTGAACAAACCAACACTTTGGACTTAGACATCTATCAATCCAAACCCTAACTTAGCTACTTTGTATGTGAGATGAATCCTTTTCCATGCATTTAGTTAAGTTAGTTATCACTTTTGGAATAGTTTATCTTGACGGTCACAAGTCTACCTTAAAGATTCAAAATTTAACTAACATCCTTTATCCAAACATCACTTGTGGTCATACTCTACCTTTGGCAAGCAACACACTTGTGGGTACCCTCAATACCAATCCATATAAAAACACCACTTGGACACCTACCTTTGGTGCTCCTACCATTCTCGAACACCCCCTATATCAACATCAACCACTTACACTTCATGAATCCACGACCACCTCAACATATCAAGGGTACCCCTCTTCATCCATCCCCACAAGTAACACAAGTGTGCCCAATATCATGCAAGGTAGTATGGTTCAACAAGGGAATGTTAATACCCTTACGAAAAATCATACCTCAATACAACAAGGGGCATCTTCATTGAATCCCCCAATGAGTTCATCCATCCCATCGGTTACCTAGAACAAATCTATCCCATCCACAATCAACCCAAATAAAAAAAAACACCTTGGTTACGAAGCCCATCAACCAAGATAATACATTGGTCATGTCCCAAACACAAGGAAATCCTCAAAACATCATTCAAGGGAACCCTTTCAATCAATGGACTCAAGGTCCTAATGTGCCACTGCCATCGTAATGCCTAATGGTGCCATCATCGTCTTTCCCCTTGGTCCCTCCCATCATGCAAAATCAAATGGGACCTAAAACTTACATTCCTCCATCCCAATCCACCATCTTACAAGTAATGTTAAAACCAATGGAACCCCCAACCTCTCATCAACAATCTACAACCCCCATAAAACATTAAAACCCAAACTCATCGTAGATGTCCCAACAACTAACTGATCCTACATTGCAAGCACATGCCTTAGCTTTAAAATAAGAACAAAAGGCTTATCAGCAAGTCATCCAACAACAACAACAATAGAAAGCATCCTTGGCAGCACAAAAACAATAGCAAAAATAGCAAGTAGCCTTAATAGCACAACAACAACAAGTAGCCCTAGTAGCACAACAACAAGCAGCCTTAGCAGCACAACAACAACAGTAACAACAACAAGAAGCCTTAGTAGCACAATAACAACAACAACAACAACAAGCCCAGCATCAAGCTCTAGTGGCCCAATAGCAACAAAAACAACAAGCACACCAAGCAGCATTAGTAGCACAACAAGCAGCTCTAGTAGCCCAACAATAGCAACAAGCCCAATAGCAAGCTTAACAATATGCCCAACAACAGCAATTTCTCGCCTAACAACAACAACAGGGTTTATACTATAACCCTCAACAAAACATCATCAACCCAAACACATTAGGAACATATACATCTTCACCACCATCACCATCACAATATCCCACACCACCATAATCACCATAAAACACCCCCATCATATAAAAATCCCATGTACAATCCATCTGCCATCCCACAATATGCAACATATGTTCCTCCACCAAACCCACAAGATGATGTAGCATTGCAACTTAAGGCATTAACATAAGAAATGTAGGATATCTGGATGGGAAAAATGAAGAAGCCCCATACACCAAAAAACCTATGTCTATATCCCTTCGACTGAAACATCGCAATGGTACCATTTCCTCCCGATTTTGAGGTCCCCAAATTCAATAAATATAAAGGGAGAGGAATTCCTATGGAGCATATCAAAAAATTTAACGTCATGTATATTAGAGGTCACCTACAATGAATCCTATTTGATGTTCCTCTTACCACGAAGCTTGACAGGCCCAACCATCGACTGGTTTTCTCAATTGCCTCTAGGTATCAAAACTTTCCAAGAAATAATCAATAAATTTATAGACCGCTTTTCCTTTAACCTTGACATGGACGTGAGCCTAGAAGAGTTGTACACTCTCAAACAAAACAAAGGAGAATATTTCACCAATTTCTTGCAACGATGGAGGAAAAGAGCTAGCAAGAGCAAGTGGCCCATTCCCGATGAACAACAAGTAGGGATCATTATAGAAAATGTGGATCCAGATCTATCCTTCCACTTGAAAATGTGGTGCATTACCTCTTACAAAGAGCTTGTCCCTAGAGCCCTTAACATTGAAAGAGTTCTCATCTCATAGGGAAATACTCACACCTACAAAGACAACCACCCATCAACTAGTTCAAATGACAAGCCTCAAGTCTGGGCTAGGAACAAGAACATGACCAATGATGGCATGGTAGATGCTAAAGGTGGTCCTAATTTCTCCTAGGCCAAACAAAAATCAAATAGCTAATTCTCAACCAACCATACAACAAGCTACACCATCACAAAAAAAATAGGTCAATAACACCAAAATACAACAAAGAAGAACTCCCAATAGAAACAACTATCCAAAGCGTAAATACACACAACTGTTGGAACCTATCAAAACTATCATGAAGAAATTGGTAGAGTCAAATTTGATAATTATTCCCAATTTTGAAAACTACCAAGAACCATAGGATAAACCACCCTGGTATAATGAAAACGATCTTTGGGACTTTCACATAATCAAAGGACACAAAACATCGAACTATATGAGGCTCAAAAATGTTATCTAAGATCTTATTGAGAATGGAGACATATCTGTTGAGGTACTAGCAGGTAACTAGGATCTCAAGGTATACATGAACCCCATGTCAGATCACAACAAAGGTAACAACAATGGAAAAGGTAAGGATTACACAATATAACATGTTTATTCCAATGTAGTCGCTTCCTGTGATACCGTCATCACCATTGTCATCATCAAAGGGCCTAGTGTGGAGTGTGGAGTCACCACATGATGTGGCAAGATCACCATCCAAGGAGCCCTATCTCAGCCTAGGGCACAACCCACTTTTCCCACATCAAACCCTAGCAAATATAGTCTCCTCAATCAGCTTAAGAAGACCCCCACGTAGATATCAATCTTGGAACTATTAAGGATATCCCCAACACATAGGGAAATCTTAGAGAAGACATTATCCTCATCATCCATCCCCGAGGATATTGATACGGAGAAATTTCAAGTTATGGTAGGGAATATTACTAATCATCTTCTCACCTTCTTAGAACAAGACCTACCATCATAGTCATCTCATAATTGTACTTTACACTTGGAGGTCATTGTTCATAAGAACAAGGTTAAAAGAGTCTTAGTAGATGGAGTTGTTGGTCTGAATATTTGCACCCTTCAATTGCTCAAAATTTTAGGGTATTCATAAGATGCTATTGAGAAATCAAAGAGTACAACCATACCAACATATTATGATCAAGAGCGGGTATCGTAAGGCATCATCACACTACCCATCCAAGTGGGACCCATCATTGCAGAAACTACATACCAAGTATTGGACCTTGATCTGCCTTACAACATCTTGCTTGGTTGACCATGGATTCATTCCCAAAAAGTTATAGCTTCAACCTATCACCAATGTGTAAAGTTTCCTTTTGAGGATACAGAAGTTACCATCCACATAGATCCTGAGCCCTTTTGCTACTGCAAGAACCTTGAGGCCAAGTTTTTAAAAATACCCCAAATCCCTAAAAATGATGAAGGGCCTACACCATCTTCCTCATTTTTTGACCCATCATCTCTTGCATATACCTTAGAAACAAAAACACCCATTGTGTATAACATTCCTGACATCAAGGTAGTGATCCAGGATGATGGTTGTGGAAACTATAAACTAACGAAGGATACTTTTGTGCTGGGGGAGCTACCTCTTTCTCCCAAATCTCATGGGAAACCCACACCTATAAACAAAATGGTCAAAGCAAGAAATATGGCAGGAACTACCTTCACCAAGTGGGGGGATTTGAACAAAGAAGATGTCAATGAGGAGTATGTCTCTAAATTACTCTATCAAGATAAATGACCCATCCCTATTCTTCCCATGGAAGATGAAAAAAAAGGCTTTTAGCTAATGAAGGGATGGGGCTATAACAAGAATGAGAAACTAGGATAGAATGACAATGGTTTGCTAGAACCTATCATTCTTGAGAAACATCCAAAGAATCTTAGCCTAGGTTGTACTACTAGCAAGGTTACCCTACTTGGAAAAGGTACTTCTGCTAAAAGCTTTGAGGCTTCCTCTTGGTTATAGACTGTGAACCCCAATTTCATACCTGCACAAACATAGCAAACAAGAACAATGTTAGATCAAATGCAAGTGAGAATCAAGATTCCCCATGAAATCCATTTACAAATACTTAAAATAGAAAAAATGAGAAATAAAATATGAAGAACAAGTGAAATCCTAATTAAGTATGCAAACTCTTGATCCCATGGGGGATTTGGTGCCAATTGATGTGTTGAAATCAGCCCTTTCCCAACTCCTTTGTAAGCCTTGTGATTTGATCCACTTTGTTGGTTGAATTCCTGCATAACCTAGCTAAACACTTGATAAAACTAGATGAAAATGGCTATGCTTGAAGATGGATTTGAGTATAATAAGTTTACTCAAATTGTGGATGTTAGAATGAGAGGAATATTCTCTCATTTATATATTTCCAAAATGGAAGAGAGAGTGAAAATAAGCAATGTGGTACAAAAGATAATCCAATGACATTGTGCCACTTTTCCACATGTGATTGGAGGAATGAGCACATTTTGGTCAATGTGCCAAAGAGGGGGAGATTTGAAATTTGAATTTGAAAGTTGGGGGGAGAGAAGAGTGGAGTTAATGTCACTTGGCTCAATGCACAAGGACATGTAAGAGGCATTGAATGCCTTGTTGGAAGGACCAAGCCCATTTGAATGTGAATTCAAATTTGAGGGAATATTCCCCTTTTATGCCATGTGAGGGAAAATAGATGAATTAATAAATCAAAGTAATTGATTTATTGTGCAAGTTGCATTCTCTAGAGAATGTGACATAGATTAAGATTAAATTAATCAAATTTTAATTAATTTAATGAGGAATTTAAGAGATGTGACAATTTAGACTAAAATTTATGAATTGATTTAAATCAAATTGAGAGGAAGGGTTTAATTAAATAAATGATTTTGATTTATTTAACTAAAGGGGATAATGTTAGATTAAATCAAATAATGTTTAATTTATTCAATTTAATAAAAAGACTTTAGGGATTTAATCAAATAAAATGAATTATTTAATTAAAAGGAGTTTTACAGAATTAATTAAATAAAATTGATTTATTTAATTAATAGGAGATGATGACTTAATTAGATAAATTTGATTTATTTAATTAAGAGATGAAGAGCGATGAATTTAATCAAATATAGATTATTCAATTAAATGACTAGCAAAGGAGATGATTCAGAATGAAATAGTGTTAGTAAATCAAGATCTCATGTGCTGGAATAAAATTGTACATTTTCCATGTCTACATTTTGCCCCTCTTTGAAGCAATGTACTTGTTGCATTGATTCAAAGAATAAACTGTTGTGATCAAAGTTCAAAAAATTTAGCATTTTTTTCAAATGCCGCACTGTTGCCCCAGTGGAAGGATTATGCTGGTATACTAGCCCCTCGAGAGATTGAGCGGAAATGTACAATTTTATGATCGAGATCATGATAAAATATGAGAGGAGTGGTTCTATTGATCAGAGGATGAAAGATAATTACTTTATGTTTGATAACACACATAGGTACGATGCATCAAGGTATAAAGGACCAAGATGGCATGGTACCTAGTGTGATGGAATTTGACTCAGCAATCAGATAGGAGTATTCCTATTGACACTTGACATACGGAAACCTTGCTAGGATGGACCTAACAAAGCAAGTATTCACCAATTTATTTTACAAGAGTATCCAACAAGCACAGTAGATAAAAAAGATAATGATTATTGTGCCATTCCTTTCTCTCTAAACCTTTTCTTTTTAGGCATCATCGAGAGGTCCTAGGAATGAGCACAAAATAAGATAAGCCAATTGTTGATGGTGAAAATGATACAAACAACGTGTAAACAAAATATTTCTACTCTATTTCTCCTGAAAAAGAAAGACAACATGTAGTGGCCTAACTCCCAAGGTCCTAGTAGTTGGTTCTCAATTGTCTGGTGTCACTCAATTGGTCCATGCAACTGTAATGTTCAAGGGGCCTGTGCTGGTAACAAAAGAATACAAGCAATGACTCATTCTACCAACTGTTCTTGTAAATAAAGGGGGTTTCAAACAAAAGAAAAAGATAGATCAAAGGGTAAACCAGTAAACATGAACCAAATTTATCTAGCATCTAGACATATACCTTCAACAATGAATTTTTTCTAACATATCACAAAAACCAAAGCATGACACGATTTACAGAATAAACTATACCATTGCATGCATCCAAGGTGCTTAATTTAATACCACTATTTGCATATCACAACTATCTCAAAGATTTCAAAAAGAACACATCCATTCATTGCCAAGGTCATAGATCAACAAACTTCAATAACTTCAATTCACTGATAATCTAACAAGATAATCATTAAATCCAGTTTCTTCTAATGACTTTCATCACATAAGAAACAAATCATGCTTCAGCACAATCACTAGCATACGGATAGATTATAACTCATTAACCTTATCAAGCAAAATACAATTCTAATACCATATTGCGTAAACCTGTAATTTTATTCAACTGTAAAATTTAAGTAACAATGTATCTTTGTAACAACTATGAAAATTACATCTCCTACTCTTAGGTGGCCAATTCTATTCTCTATTAGTCGACCCTTACAATATGATACCCAAAGGGTATTTATAGATATACAAAATTGAAACTCCACTTCTATTTTAAGTCATCCACCTTTTTAGGAACTAAAGCTCTCTTGGAAACTCATATCAATTTGATCTTGAGTTCTTACATTAGCACATTCAGTTAAACTAGAGATAGAACATAGAAGAGAAAAAGAAGGGATTCGTGTGCTTTAGGAACTACCAGTGCTGCATGCAACATGCAAAGAAGAAGAAAGTCATGCATGAGGGAAATTTATGCATGTGAAGTTGGGTCTGCAATAAACTCGTCATAATTGGCGAAGACTTGTTGTAATACATCTAATTCTAGCCCATCAACCTAGCTATCTTCAAACTTAATTCTTTCCAACTCTGTTGCAACAAACCCTCTCATATCCTTCAGCTTTATCAATTCCCTTCTAGCAACCTTTATTTCTTCTTTGATGTCCATTAGCCGATCTATCAATAGATCTTCACCATCATCTCCTTTCTACATGGGTCCTTTAAACCTTTTGCCCCATTTCTCTTTTATTTGGCTCAAAGGTAGGCCTTCCTTCATTAGCATATTAACATCTACTATGATAGCAATGACTACATCCAACTCTTCAAATTGTTCAGTTAGATCCTTAACAGCATCTTGGACTTCATTTCTATGTTTGCACAAGAAATCTATTCTGAATCGAAGTATACGAGAGGTATTTTCCACAAAATTTTTATTATCCTCCTCGAGTATTGACTGTTCAAGAAGAGTAGTCAAAGGCAATGTACTAACCTTCTCCAATTTCTGACTATACCCTTTATACTCCTCTTCCTGCTTCTCCAATGCTTCAATATATTGATGCATTTCCCCTATCAACTCTTCTATCCCTTTGTGAACCTCAAAACCTTCGACCCACCTATCTAACATCTCCGCTTTGCCCCTTACCTGTACTAAATCATCTACCTCCTTTTTGCTTAGCAAAATTGGAGTCTCAATAGCAGCTACCTGTTGTGATCTTGGAGAGGAGACACTTTTCAAAAAGGAATGCAATTGATCTAACTGAGCCTTAAGCTCATCTTTCTTATTCTTATCCTTTAACATCCTTGACTTGGTCGTCGAAGCTACCACATCAATTAGATTCATCTGTTGATTTTTGGTAGGCCTTCCCAAGTTAACAGTACTTAATTGATAATTTGTTAGTTGCATGTCTCCTACCTCCTTTTCTGTCATCGGTATGGCACACTCAGCAACAATTTCTCCCTTATCCGTGAGCCTGGTGGAGTGTAGGATCTTGGCCTTCTTTTTAGGCCTTTCTTGTTCAATCTCTCATCATATCCTCCCAATTGAGAGGTTGTGAAGGTGTTACTGTTCTTTTCTGTAGGTCCAATTTCAACCAAGTGGGAGCACATGGAGCAGTAGTCATCATAGTGGAAGAAGAAGCAATAGTAGTAGTAGAAGGTGGTTGTACATTTACTTGGGGTTGAAAATCAACCCTTGGTTCCTCTTGTTGTTCTTGCACCACATGCATCTGTACAAGCTTTTCAGCCTCTTCCTTATCTTTTTGTTCCTGTATCTTCTTACCTTCTTCTTCCTTCTTCAACCTCTCTTTCTCCAATCGTTCTCTCTCCATCTTTTCCTTTTCTAATCTCTCCTTCTCTATTTTTTCCTTATCCAATTTTTCTTTTTCTAGTTTTTCCTTATCCAATTTTTCTTTCTCTAGAGCTTCTTTTTCCAGTTTCTCTTTCTCTAAAGCCTCTAGTTTTTCTGCCTTTTCCTTTCCTTCTTGTTGCATTTTTCTGACCAGCTCTACAACATCTTTCTCTTTCTTCAATCGCTCTGCTTCCTCTTCCTTTCGGTGAGCTTCCTCAGCTAGCTTCAACTTGGCAACCAGGACTTCTTTCTCCCTCCAGTGTCTTGCCTTCTCTTCCTCAAGGTCATGAATCTTTTGTATCAGTTCTAACTTATTATTTTCTTCTTTGACCTTGAGTTCATGCTCCTGTTGCCTTTTATGCCTCTCTACTTCATCAGCCCTTGACTTAGTTTCAATTTTTTGCTGATGTAGTATGGCATCAGCTTGTGTCTTGGCATCCATTAACTTTTGCTTTTCTACTTCTTTAGCTCACTCCTCAGCAACCTTCCTGACTTCTTCAAACAATGCCCACTAATCCTCTTGTGTCATTACTTGTTCAACATCCTCCTCTAGAGGCATATTCTCTTGCACATCTTTCTCTGACCAATCTGATTCTACTTTGCTTACTTTGACAATAGGACTCCTATGATTATACCTAAAGGTATAAGGTACCTATTCTAGCTTCATCTTCTTTGGTTTAGCTATTTCCTTTGATGTTCCTGTAGGCCGGTTCCTTTGGGAGGCTTCTCCTGATGTTCCTGACATCCTCTTAATTTTCCTACAACAAAACCTCTAGTTAGATCCTTGAATAAAACATCTCAAAATGTGTCTTTAAAATCATACCTTTCAAACATACATTGGAGGCAGAACTAGGCAGCAAACACCTTAAACAATCCTCTTTTAACATACTGTCAGGCTCAGAGCAAAAACTATTATTGAAATTGTATTAACTAGAAGCGGGCTCGGAGTCGGAAGTGAACTAGTGACCGGAACTGGAACCAGAATGGAAATTGATTCAGTTCCCTTCAAATTTTCTACTTTCATATTCTATTTTGGTTTTGCTTCCACCAAGGTTTAACATTTTCATGAAATAAAGCTTCTTACTACAAGCGGAGTCAGAGACGAGATGAAAATGAAATTGACACTAATCATAAAACACATCCAACAAAACCTAAATCAATTGTGATCCCACTTCCGCCTATGTTGACCATGATGTCATCAATGATTTTAACAACTTAATGCATGACTTCATGATTGAAGACCAAGGTCACATTAAACGAAATAAGGCTTAAAATATAGCGTGAAAAAGACCATACCCATATGACCATAGGCACGACTGTATTTTAGGGCATCATATTTAACTATTTCAAAATGTAAACATAGAAATAAATGAAAACCCTAATCTAAAACAAACTTGATATAATAACTAGGGCATGGATTTAACCCTTCCTAATTTAACCAGACAAATGCGTAAAAGATTCTAAGTAGAAACTACCATTTTACTAAACCCTAACTCACTGCAAAACACTAATTTAATCTATCTTACTGTAGAACCCTAATTAAATCTACGTGTTTAAAACCTAACGCAACACGACGTGATCATGACAAAACGTGAAAACAATGTGCCCTAACTCACTATAAAACCATAAACGCAAACACAAAACAAAATCAAGAATATCAAACAAACACGCCCTCTTAATGAGACGACGAACTTTCCCAAAGATCTAAATCAAACAACACGAACAAAGAACACGGAAGCAAAATAAAAGAAAAATGAGAATAGGAACCCTACCTCAAACGCAAAACCTGGCTAACCTTCTGAACTGATTCGCAAGCAACTATCTCCTCCTCCTTCAATCGATTCACTCAAATGGACTCCGCAGCTGCTCTACTTCGCTCTTTAATTTCTTAACAATGATAATAATAACCTATTTAATCCCTAATCAAGGTAAAAATCGAAATTTCTACCTACACACAGTAGTTGTCATTAACGCATTAAATGCAGTTAAGCAGAGTCGGGACTATAGAAGAACAAATACTTCACTACAGTGCGACTTCGGTAAAAAGTCAATGACCAAGAAAATGGCAAGAGTGGAATCAGAATGGAAACTGATTCAGAAACTTAAGGAATTTCCCAACTTTGTTCCCGTTCCAGGTCCGAGTCCGCCAATAAAGCACAAAACAAAACCAAACGCAAAAGGTAAAATAAAAGACCGACATAATAAAACTTAACACAAGGACTTAGTCTAAAACCAAAGTTGAAAAAGCAGAGGCAGAGACGAGATGGATTTGTATTTTGCAATTTTGAATAAACACCAAGTTAACATCCACTCCGATTTCGGCTCCGATAAAGACAAAACAAAAAGGTCAAAAAAAAAGACTGTTGGGATGGGAATCGAAATGAGTTTTGAAAGAAGTTTCAGAACCCGATTTGGTTTCGGTTCTGGTCCCGATAGACTAAACAAAGAAAAACAAAGTGTTGGAAATAGAAAGACTCCAAAATTTGTTTGAAAACAACAAAGGATAAAATAACAAAGGGTGGCCCATTTTGACCAAGGAAAAAGATGGGGTGGTTATGCAAGGCATAACACCAATAAAAGACCCAAATACAGCAAACAAACAAGCTAATGTTCTTCATACCACTAGCCAAGACTAAACTACTGTGAGGTACCTGATGCTTATGTCCATCACAGGAAAGCTTCATCCTAGGACATGTTGTGATCAGGGTTTTGATGGGACCGATTGGGTGATAAGCTATTGATACTCTGAGTTGATCAACTTGCTTGCTTACTGACCGAGACTTGAGACTTTTGATGATTAGGGTGTTCACTTTTGAACCTGCTAGACTTGCTTCTGACTAACTCACCAAAGGATGAAGGTGATGATTGATTTTATTATGAGATGATAAAAGTCATGAGTGAAAGCGAGATGAAATGGATGCACCATTTTAGATTTTCAGATATTTTGAGGCTGTTTTTGGTATTTTTGAAATTTTTCAATTTTAAATATTTTTGAGATTTTATGAATGTTTTGGATTTTGTGTGTCGGGGGCCGATCAAGGATGGCCTTGCCTATGTTTAAGCTCAGAGACAATGTAGTTCGGACGATAATTGACTTGATTGTTGATGAGAAATATGGGCAAACGGATTCCCATTTTTATTGCGACGAACGCCTAAGGACGGACCTCAAATGTGAAATAGATGGACAAATGGATTGCCAATTGGGACGGACACCTAAAAGACTGACCTAAAATGTAAACTATATGGACAAACGGATTTCCATTGCGATGGATGCCTAAGGACTGACCTAAGATGTCTCAGGGGATGATCAAAGATCAACCTTGCCTACGTTCAAGCTCAGAGATGACGTAGTTCGGTAGGATGACTCTATTTTTTATTTTTCTGATTTTGAATGATTTGGATGTTTAAAGAATTTTTTGAATGTTTTTTGGATTTTTTGCATGATTTGGACAATTTGGATACGGATACGTGATGATATCAGTGCTCTATTTTGGGATTTTGTTGAAAACCAAGCTTTATCTTGATTGATCGGATTGATGGATTGATAGTTTGACTAAGTGTGTTAATTCAAACAAAGGTGATAATGCACTCGTAAACTTTAGGAAGCTGTGTTATCCTAGAGTAAACTCGTACACGAGAGGGTATTTTGACTAAGTGTGTTAATTCAAACAAGTTGATGATGGATTGGATAATTTGACTAAGTGTGTTAAGTCAAATAAGATGACAATGCACTTGTAAACTCGAGGAAGTTGTGTTATCCTAGAGTAAACTCGTACACAAGAGGGTGGTTTGACTAAGTGAGTTAAGTCAAACAAGTTGATAATTGATTGGATTTGAGTGATCAAGATTGATGAAGCTTGATTTGGAACAAAATTGTTTTGATGATTTTGATGTGTCATTGAAGTACACATTAGATGCAACTGATATGGATTGTTTGGATTGATGTTCGATGAAAGATAAAGCTTCATAAGGAACGTCTTCCTGTCAAAATATTCCATGGGCTAGTGATTTGGATTTTGTCTCACAAATGCTTTGACCAATTTGATTTCACGTTTTCCAATGTTCAGATAACCAAATAAGTCAGAGGATATAGATCAAGATTTATTCTTGAAGCAAGATGTAAATATATATCCCTAGTGTCTAGCAATATTTGAAAGGCCATGGGTGGATTCTTGGATAGATGGATGGATGGATGGGTATGTATCATCTTGCGATAAGATGATGCTTTAAGGCTCAGATAACGTTGGGTAGGATGGGATCAATGAAAATGACCCATGTCAAGATGACTACCATAAGCAAGTGTAAAGTGTGCACCAAACTTGTATTAAGATCAAGATAGCTTTGGAGTATGGATGCATATATATGAAAATGGATGGGATAAATGGTTCATGGATAAATGGATTTATGTTGGCTTTATTATGGATGTGATGAGATGCTTTCAACTAAAATGGCGCACGTGGATGCTCGATTCTACACATGATGCCTATTTGCCAGGTTTTCATCATGGTACCTGTCCAAAGCGCCACCGAAGTGGTTTTCGCTAGAGGACAATTTCTATCTTTACTATTTTTAATCCTTTTTTGGATTTTTTTGGATTTTTTGATTTTTTTGTTGTCACCAAGATGCCTATTTGCCAGGTTTTCATCAAGGTGAGCATTTTTTCAAGACATTTTTCTGATTTTTTTTTGTATTTTCTGAGAGATTTTAAGCTGATGTTGAATCACCTCATACTACTGACATTGATGCTTCTGTCATAATGTGCCATCCATATCCTGCTTGAAGATTTTTTTTTGCCAAGACACGAGCACTTGAAAGAAAATTTTGAGATTTATGATCTACTTTGTTGATACCAGAGTTAACTTTGTCTTTGTGCGCACATCGTGATAAAGTGCCTTTTGAATCCTTATGATGAAGGGTTGTTGCCAACACATGGTCAATGAAAGAATTGGATATCATGTGTGGAGGCATGGATGGAGTGTGATTAGGAGTAAAAGATGGATTGGTTGATAGTTTGGAACCTTTTACTGTCCAAACTTGGGAAGATGAGCAATAATGAGTGGATATGGAAGTGTGTGTGGAATTAGGACCAACTTCTTGATACATTTTGTATGTCACTTGAGAAGCCTGCTTTTGCCTTTGTGGACATCTTGGATGGATACTTTTGCCTTTTTTATTTTTCCCATAGTTTCTTTGACTAATAGAGTTTGATAGGGATAATTTTTCTTTGTATTTTTTGGTATCCATACGTATTTGATTTGTTCTTCATGCTTCTTAGCTTCTTTGTTTTGCTTCAAATATCCATTTTGATGTTGGTCCCAATTCATGGATGGGGTGATGGGTGGATGAAGATTCATGATGTGGTTGGTTGTAGTATTGGCATTGGTTTCATCGTAAGGATTCTTTGTGCTCCCTATGTTGACATTTGCTTGAGACGAAGTTGCCCCCAGTTTTATAGAGGTATCACTGATATGTTGAGGTCCCTGAATTTTTGAATTACCAATACCTTGATGCTTAGGATTTCCAATAATCTGCATTGGTTCTAGGGTACCTTATTCATGTAGGCCTAATCTTTTGCCTTGATAATTCATCTTTTGAAACATTTTATGTGCAACAAGATATGATTTACCTTGGAAAGAAGGTGCTAATCCTTCTCTGCTCTGTGGTGGATCTTCAAAAGTGATAGCTTCTTTATTGATGAGGTATTTTTCCCTAAAAAAAGTAAGTGATCCAACTTTATAAGTGATGGGATCCTCCATATGTGGGATGAATTCATGATTGATATCTTTGGTTTGATCTTGTGATATATCATATTGTAATGCTCCTTCAAGAGGTGTTGATGCTTCACTGTCCTTGTAAAATTCTTCCTCATGATTCATTCTAGATATGCTTTCACTGGATGTTTCTGATTTACAACTTTTGTAAAAGCCTTCTTCATGATTTGTTTCTGATATGTCTCTGGATTTCTCTATATCTTGATCATGTGTACAAATGTTAAGAGTAGGGGACTCTTGTTCCTCAGTAAGAGTATGAGACTCGTGTTTTGAATGAAGATCATCTACGGGTCCATTCAAAGAAAGCATCTCATGGGTAGATGGAGGAGTATGTGCTATGCAGATATGGTCATCTTGTATAGATAGGAGAGTGTCTATTATATCATTATAGTAGCTTGGAGATACAAATTCTTGATCTTGAATGATTTTGGAATTGCTTTCGACATGCTTTGGATCAAGTTCTTGACATAGGTCAATTTCAAAGAATGGATTGCTTTCTTGGATATCTTCATTAGGCATAGGAAGTTTCTCAAATGTCATGAGGTCAAAGGATGTCCATATGTTTTAGAAAGGATCATTGCTATACCTTGGTGAAAGATGTTGATCATGCTTTGGAATACATTCTTGAGATATGTCCTCTAACTCGTTAGGTGATGTAGAGACAATTTCAACATGATCATTGGTCGAAGGATCTTGATCATCATTTTCAATGATTGTGGTGGGAATCTGTTGCAAGATTTTCTGAGGGAGTAATGTTTGTGTTTGATGTTGAGCCAGCAACACTTGTTGTTGGTTGGATTGTTGTTGTTCCAACAAAGCTTGTTGTTGGTCTTGCTGCTGCTATGCCAACAAAGCTTGTTGTTGGTCTAGCTATTGTTGTGCCAACAGAGATTTTTGTTGGGCTCCTTTTTGTGCTACTTGTTCATGGACTTGTTCATGGATTGCTTGCAATAGTGCCCTGAATCATGCTTGTGCCTATTGATCCTAGTGTTGGGCTTGAGTTTGAGCTTGTGCTTGTTGGGCTACTTGATCCACTTACGCAGCTTGTGTGGCTTATTGGGCGGCTAGTTGTGCATCTTGTTGGTTTTGGAGTGCCTTTTGGCGGGCAGCTTGTTGAGCAGCTTGCAACATAATAGAGAATGAATTAACCATGTTGTGTTTTGGTGGTGGTGGCAGTGGATTGGGATTGGTGTTGATTGTTGGGGTTGCTTGGATGGTTGCCATCTGTTGTTGCGATATTGATGAAAAAATGGAAGGATTTGATATGATGCTTTGATTTATGAAGGGGGTGTAGCTCGAATTTGGTTGATTGGTGGTTGGTAAAGGGGGAAGGCTCATGCCTTGATTGTTTAGTTGATATATTTGTAAGTTTTGACTTTGATTTAAATCTACCAAAGGGAAAGGTGTTCCAAAATTTAGATTGGGAAAACTCACATTTGTTGTACCATTGAGGTTTGTAGGAGATAATGATCCCATGTATGAATTCTACAAATGCAAGTTTTGAAAATCAATTGGCATTGTAAGGCTACTTGGATAGTTTGGTTGATTTGGACTACTCATAATGTATGAGTCGAGTTTGTATTCTATGTTCCTCTTGTGTTTTGACCTTGTTGATCTCTAAGGGGTTTAGGACCAATGATGAAATGAAGGATGAAAGGGGTGAATGATATGGGTGTTTTAACTTTTAGGAGCTTTGGATCAATGGTAGACTTTAGGAGTTGATTTGATTCGATTTGGATAGTTTGACTAAGTGTGTTAAGCCAAACAAGATGATGGTGAACTTGTAAACCCTAGGAAGTTGTGTTATCCTAGGGAAAACTCACATAAGAGAATGAATTAGCTAAGTGTGTTGAGCCAATCAAAGTGATCATGAACTAGTAGACCTCAGGAAGTTGTGTTATCCTAGAGGAAAATTTATTCGAGAAGATTGATAATTTGACTAGGTACGTTAAGTCAAACAAGATGATGTTGATTTTTCCTAAAAGTCTAACATAAGTGATGTTTTCCAAAGTCCCAAAAGTTGCTGGTGAGATGGGATTTGATTTATGTTTGATGGATGGGTGAAGTGTTTGACTTGATCCTAGATGAACCTAAGATGACTTGTTTACTAGACCAAGATATTGAAGAACATGTTTTTCCCTAAGAGTAATTCAACCAAAAGACAAATATTTGCATGAAAACCAAATGACTCAAAAGGCTCCAAGCACATGTGTGGTTCAATTGTTTGTTATCTTGCTTAGATTTGGTTCTCTTTACCACAAACACTTTCTTGATTATCCTTTTCAAACTAAATGTCCAATATCCTAATTTTCTTTCATCCCACAAAGTGCATTATGTGGAAATCAAGGAAATCAAGGCAAAGGTTTCCTAGTGTTTAACCTTGGTGAAAACAAATGATGATAAAATCCAAGCACTTAGAAACCTCTAAGGATATGATCCCTGGGGAAAGCAAGAGTACTTAGATTCGTCAAAGGATATTTGTTTCCTCCAAGGGGTTTGAAATTTGGATCTCTTGTGGATGTTTATTTTTCAATTGTTTTGAGGACCAAGCAATGCATTTTTCATTTCCAAGCACATGTACAACCTTAGGATGATGAGACAATATTTTGTTGGGTTCCCACTTGGACGAATCAAGCTATGCATATTTTGTGTGGATGACTAGATGCTTGACCACACTGGTTCCCCTCCACGGCACACACTTCTCAGGTCAGCCAAGCATCAGTACCCATGAATCTCCCATGGCATACTTTTCATCTCTACAACAAAACCACATGTATAACGTGGGGCGGCTTTAAAGGACATGACCTTTTGCACCAACAAAATAGATAAGGATTTGGCCTTTCTAAACAAGGGTTTTAATTAAGACTTTCCATTCATGGAGGCTAACCCATGTAGTGAGAGACCATTGTTGCCCTTCTCGTTGGAGCCAATCGCGTGATACTGGCTTTTGTTCCAGCACCCACTTTTATATCCCGGCTAGAAATACACTTGGCTTTAGTGTGTTACCGATTGAGTCGTTCCTTTAGGGTGAGTACTTTTTCCCACCAAGGCAGGCCCGCTAAGATAAACAAAAGTGAGTAAACATATTCATATTTCGATCAACCTTTGTTTAGAAACAAAAGGAGAACACTCGCAATAAGTTTACCCACACTCGCAAGATGTTTTGTTCAATTTTAGATCCCAAATCAAAGTGTGAAGGCAATCTTTTAAACAAATTAATATCACCAAAATAATTTTGATTCTCAAGATCACCGTGAAGCGTGAGAGAAGTGCATACTCCTTTTAAATTATATTAAGTTGTGAAAAAGATTGTAAAGCATGACAAACACTTGTTCATTTTATACCTCAAAAGTAGTGATTTTGTTTCGTTTTAAAGCACCAAAATGAGATGTGAAGTTTTTGCCTTGTTCATTTTTTATCCTCAAACCAAATCTAGTAAGTTGTTCTAAAGTTCTTTTTAAGCCCTTTGTTGCAAAATTTGAAAGAGAATTTGTTTGTTCTTTTTAGGACCCAAATGAAATTTAGTGTTTCCTAAAGCATAAAGTAAACAAATCCTTAGAAAGGGATTATAAGTTCTCCCAAAAGTGTTTAAAAACACTTGATACAATGAGATGATAATATCATCAAGAACCCTTGGCCTTCGTTTTTCCTTCCTTCACTTTTGATCAAAAAAATTATTTCCTTTTTAGGCAAATTTCAACAATTGTAAGATTTTTCCATTTTTGGTAATTTTGCATCTATGACTTTGAGAGTCCTATTTTGTTCCAAAAACTTTATAAAACTAATATGGGATGAATTGCCAACTAACATCCTAAATTTGAAACATGGACTTTGAGTTATTAATAAAAACAACTTTCAAAAAACTAGGAAAAACTTTTAAATGTCATTTTGAGGGCCAAGATGAAAGTTCCAAGCCTCGAAAATGTGCCAGTATGACATCCAACCCATCTAGATCAATTGCCAAACCACATGCCACCTCATAAGGAAACCACCTGTAAAATTTAAAAAAAAAACCCACATCCGAGTCAAAAGTTATGACCTCGGGAAGTTCCTCCATAAAAAAATGTTAAAAAGTCAGGAACCTGCAAGTGCGGCACAGTTAGCAAATGCGGAGCAGTTTGGAATAGAAGCGACACTATATAGCACTGTGTGTTTGACTGGGTGCGGCACTGTGCAAAAATAGAGATCGCGGGTGCAGCGCAATTTGGTCACGCAGCGCAGTTTGTGAGGCAGCGAACTTTGAAAATTTGAAATTTTTGGGCAGGAAAGCTAGTGTGGTGCAATTTGGTATAAGTGTGGCGCAATATAGCGTCGTGCCTCTGAAAGCGGTGTGATATAGCGTCGCAGGACTGTGTGCGGCACAATTAAGAATTTTGAAAATTTGCAAGCGGGAAAGTAGGTGCGGCACAGTTTAGAAGTTTTGCATAGTTCGGTATAGAGTCGTGCCTCTGAAAATAGTACAATATAGCATCGTGCCTCTAAAAGCGGCACAATATAACACCGTGGGACTGCGTGCGGTGCAGGTACAAAATAATGTTAAAAAAACATGAGAATGTTAAAAAACATGATGAAATCCTTGAGATTTGCCCTTCTTCTAGCGCCAAAATGTGAACCCCAATTTCATACTTGCACAAACATAGCAAACAAGCACAATGCTAGATCAAATGCAATTGAGAATCAAGATTCCCCATGAAATCCATTTACAAATACTTAAAATAGAAAAACTGAGAAATAAAACATGAAGAACAAGTGAAATCCTAATTAAGTATGCAAACTCTTGATCCCATGGGGGAGTTGGTGCCAATTGATGTGTCGAAATCAGCCCTTTCCCAACTCCTTTGTAAGCCTTGTGATTTGATCCACTTTGTTGGTTGAATTCCTGCATAACCTAGCTAAACACTTGATAAAACTAGATGAAAATGGCTATGCTTGAAGATGGATTTGAGTATAATAAGTTTACTCAAATTGTGGATGTTAGAATGAGAGGAAGAGTCTCTCATTTATAGATTTCCAAAATGGAAGAGAGAGTGAAAATAAGCAATGTGGGACAAAAGATAATCCAATGACATTGTGCCACTTGTCCACATGTGATTGGAGGAATGAGCACATTTTGGTCAATGTGCCAAAGAGGGGGAGATTTGAAATTTGAATTTGAAAGTTGGAGGGAGAGAAGAGTGGAGTTAATGTCACTTGGCTCAATGCACAAGGACATGTAAGAGGCATTCAATGCCTTGTTGGAAGGACCAAGCCCATTTGAATTTGAATTCAAATTTGAGGGAATATTCCCCTTTTATGCCATGTGAGGGAAAATAGATGAATTAATAAATCAAAGTAATTGATTTATTGTGCAAGTTTCATTCTCTAGATAATGTAACATAGATTAAGATTAAATTAATCAAAGTTTAATTAATTTAATGAGGAATTTTGGAGATGTGACAATTTAGACTTAAATTTATGAATTGATTTAAATCAAATTGAGAGGAAGGGTTTAATTAAATAAATGGTTTTGATTTATTTAACTAAAGGTGATAATGTTAGATTAAATCAAATAATGTTTAATTTATTCAATTTAATAAGAAGACTTTAGGGATTTAATCAAATAAAATAAATTATTTAATTAACAGGAATTTTACAGAATTAATTAAATAAAATTGATTTATTTAATTAACAAGAGATGATGACTTAATTAGATAAAGTTGATTTATTTAATTAAGAGATGAAGAGAAATGAAGGTAATCAAATATAGATCATTCGATTAAATGACTAGCAAAAGAGATGATTCATGATGAAATAGTGTTAGTAAATCAGGATCTCATGTGCCGGATCGAAATTGTACATTTTCCATGTCTACACAAACTTCATGTGATACTACCCTAGACAACTTCTCCCTTGATGTTGCTGACCTATTTGAGAATAACTCTCTCTTCATGATATCCACAACATCTTTTACCCCAAATGACCAAACAATGGAAATAAGCCTAGTATATCCCCAACTCATTGACTGGGACCAACGAGGACCACTGATTCTAGATTTATTCAAAAATGATGAAGCAATCTCAGAATTCATGGGACTCTATAACAACTTACCATGGGCAGATCACAAATCTAGTTTTGATATAGAGCTAGACACAGGGCATACTATGAGGAGATGATTGAAGCCTTCAATCACAAAATTGATGACATGTAACTAACATGCAAATCTTTGAGTGAAAACCACACTGTGGCACTTTCTGATCCTAAAATAGTAAAAATAAAGGATGCATCCAAAGGTGAAAATCTCTCTAAGGTACCTAAGGATGAGGGATTCAATCTCCCCCTTAGTACAATGCATCGGGAAAAGTCAGCAGTGCTCGCATAAAAGGCTACCCCAGTAAATCTGGGAACATAAGAAGCAACCAAGATCACTTTCTATGTCCAAACCTTGTTGGATGAAGAACAAAAAAAACCTAGCAACATTGTTGAAAGAGAGAAGTGCAAATTTTGCATGGTTATACAAATATGCCAAGGCTTGATCCAAAAGTGGTTGTGCATCATTTAGTAGTTTATCCTAAAGCCAAACCAATTAAGAAAGATGCACCCTCAAATAACACTCTTGGTGAAACTTGAGTTACAAAAGCTTCTTGACGTTGGATTCATTCGATCAATAGATTATCCTGAGTGGGTTTCCAACCTGGTACCAATCTCCAAACCCACTTGGGGCATCAGAATATGCACAAATTTCAAAGACTTGAACAAAGCATACCTAAAGGATGATTTTAATCTTCCTAACATTGACATCATTGTGTATTTAATAGTTGGGCATGAAATGTTGTCACTCATGGATGGTTTTTCAGGCTATAATCAGATCATTATTGCCAAGGAGGATCAATAGAAAATTGCATTCACTTGTCCATGGGGAACATATTGTTGGAACATGATGTCATTTGCATTGAAGAACGTAGGAGCAACCTATAAAAGATCAATGACCCTCATCTTACATGACATGATCCACAAAATAGTCAAAGACTATGTGGATGATATTTTTGGCCAAGTTAAAGAAAAGGATTGAGCACGTAGAAGTCTTAGGACCCATCTTCGACAGACTCGAAGAGTATAAAGTACGGCTGAATCCAAAAAAATGTCTTTGGGATTACATCAAGGAAGCTTCTTAGCTATATTGTGTCATTAAGAGGGATATAAATTGATCTAGAAAAAGTGAAATTCATTCTAGACATGGAACCACCACAAACATTAAACTAGCTGAGAGGGCTACAAGGAAGATTGCAGTCCATCAGAAGGTTCATAGTATAATTATCAGACAAAATTCACCCTTTCTCGCATCTTCTCCATGAAGGAATAACTTTCAAGTGGGATAAGAAATGCAATAAATACCTCCAACAGATCAAGAACTACTTATTGACACCTCTAGTGCTCATGCCGCCAATACCGAACAAGGCACTGATCCTGTATATCTCAACAATATTAGCAATAATAGGTGCTCTTCTAGCACAACATAATAAAAATGGAAAGGAAAGATCTATCTATTACATCAACAGGACCTTGGTAGGCTATGAAATGAACTACTTGTCCTTTGAGAAATCATGCTTAGCAGTAGTTTTTGCTTCACAAAATCTCAAACATTACATGTTGTCACACCAAATTAAGCTTATTGTAAGGATTGACCCATTAAAATACCTATTATCCAAAGAAACTCTCACTGGGCGAATGGCCAAATGGGTAATGATCCTAACTAAATTTGATAGAGTATGTGGAGTGTAAGGTAATCAAAGGACAAGTGATCATAGATCGATTAGAAGAAGCACCTATATATGCGGAGAACCCTTTGATATCTAAATCCCCTAATGAATTAGTGTTCCTTGACAATACAACAAATCAATGGAAAATGTACTTTGATGGATCATTTACCCAACATGGATCAAGGGTGGGTATTCTTTTTATCACCCCTCAAGGTGATTACATTTTAAATTCATGCAAGCTACCATTTCCATTCACTAACAATATAGTTGAGTATGAAACCCTAATAACAGGTCTAAGGATAATAGTTCAATGGGAGATACAAGAGATGAAAGTCTATGGGGACTCACAACTAGTTATCAACCAATTCAATGATGACTACCAAACTAAGGATGATAAACTCACTCCTTAAAAGATGGTAGAAAGTCTCAAGGATTTTTTCATAGACATAACTTTTGAGTAGATTCCTCGTATGAACAATCGAGCAGCAGAGGTTATGGAAATATATGGATCGTTGTTAGATATGTCACAGAAAAATTCAATGTGAATTTTTGGTAGAACAACTTCTCATACCAGCTTTCAAAATCCAAAAATCTAAATTTGCATGTGTCATCATTCATCCTAGTTCCCCGTGGTATCATGATATATTCACCTACCTTAGAAAAGGAACCCTCCCATATGATATCACCTCCAACCTTAAGAAGACCTTTGTTAAAAAGGCATCCTAATTCGTGATCTTAGGTGATACCTTAAACCGTTGAAGCATCAAGGGGACGTTACTATGATGTCTCAACCAAGAGGAAGCCTTGACCGCATTAATGAAAGTACATGATGGCATATGCAGTTCCCATTCTAGTGGTATGACTTTAGCTAAGAAACTATTGAGGACAGGGTACTACTAGCCAACCATGGAAAGAGAAGCCCATTAGTACATGTAAAAGTGTGTCTAATGTCAACAACATGGAGATCTTATTCATGTTCCAACTTAGCAGTTACGACCCATGGTCACACCTTGTCCTTTCTCACAGTGGGGGCTTGACCTCATAGGAAAAATTACTCCCACCTCATCTAATGGCCATAAGTTCATCATAACGACTACTAAATGCTTTACTAAGTGGGTGGAATCTATTCCTATGACCTACATAATAGGGAAGAAAATTGCCAAATTTATCTTGAATTACCTTATTTGTCATTATGGTGTTCTGCATGACCTTATCTCAGATAACGAAACACCATTCAAGAATTGGGATGTGAAAGAGCTATGTCAAAGATTCAACATTCAACATTGATTCTCTACCCTGTATTACCCCAGGGCAATGTTCAAGCTGAGGCTACAAATAAGACCATTCTAAAAATCCTAAAGAAAATGGTCAATAAAGTTGGCCATGACTGGCATCTACAGTTAAATATTTCCCTCTAGGCCTATCAAACCAGTATCTACACACCTATAGGTAAGACCTCATTCTCCTTAGTTTACGGATTAGAGGTTGTCATGCCTATTGAGGTTGAGCTCCATTCACTGTGAGTATCATTGTAGAACCTAATCATTGATGAAGAGTACATAGCATCTCAGCTAAATGAGCTAGAATTCTTGGATGAGCGTTGATGAGGTAAAAATAACCTCATCATAATGAAATCAGAAAAGCTTATTTTTACAAGCTCAATCCTAAGTCTATGCCAATTTATTAAAATTTAGGAGGAATAATTGCTTATCTTTAAGGAAAATTATGCAAACTTTATTTCTTATGATCAATTGATGAAATTTTCCAATACAAGTTTAATGGGTTGACTTGAGTGTTTTTGTAGGGAATAATCAGTCATCTAGCAGCTGTTACAGAATGTTGAGCCAGCACGTGCCTTAAATATGGTTGAAGATAGATACTGCGAACCTGCTCCTGAATATCAGGCTGATGAATCAAAGATTTAATTACTATTTATTTAATTTTTGTTACCAAAAACTGCATGGCTCGTCTCGAGCCTTCTTTATGTTTATGAGTTTAAAATAGATGGAAGTTAGTTAAAGTTCTTAAAGACTTTTTCAATGGCTATCCACACCATCTGGAATCTAGGATTTAGTTATAAGTTTTTCTATAAGAATGTAATTTCAAAAAGGATGAATAAGACTGAATAGTAACGTTATGTTGTTTACATGATCTCTGAATACTGATGAATGAAAGAACTGTCTTCTGTCAATTGCTAAATTGTTGAACTATGGATGATAGTTGATTTTAATGGAAGGACTCCAGAACTTGTAGTTTATGTGATTTGAGAATGAAGTGTTAACCCGCAAGCTGGCCACTCGAGGGAAGTTAGTTTAAATAGATAAGTACTTACTGTTATGTTGTTTTATTTGTTACGTAAATAACTATTCAGTAGAAACTCACTAAAGTCTGCCAGTTGTTGAGTCTGAAGTTCCGGAGCACCTTTTTTTTAATGAGTATGAGTTATTCGTTGTAGTTGTTAGAATATTTTACTATTTAAGAAAAAAAATTATGGTTTGTTTACTTATTTTTCCACTTCCGTAGTTTATCAGTTATTCGGTTTGCTTATTTCCATGCTTTCTAGTTTAGTTGTGATGCTTTCTAAATTAGTTATCTTATGCTTTTTATTTTAGTATTTCCAATTTTCGTAGAATAAAATGTTTTCTAGCTAAGAAGTTAAATGGCTTTAGATTAAAATTAGTTTCAATAGTTTCAAGAAAATCAAAAAATCTAAAATGAGCTATCCAAATCATCTTCTTTTGCAAACTGCCTTGGACACTGCTCGGTCGACTTATTGACATTTTATATTCTAAAGTAATGGGACCTAACGACAGCCTATCACTTTTTGGCGTCGTTGTTGGGGACATAAAATAGCCTTTGTGCTTAAGTGTTACTAGGAGACGGTTTGAATACCAAGTATTATACCAAAAATTCCTTCGTCGGCTTCCTTTTCTACATGGTCAAGAAAAGAGGCCCTTACAGACGATTTATAACAAATACCCCCCCAAAATACATACAAATCATACCTAGGGAGGCCCAACGCTCAGACAACAATACTTTTGAAGAATTATTTGAGCCTATTCCACCAAAGGCTTTCCACTATTTGCCTGGAAATCAACTAGAAGAATAGCCAGTTATAGAGGAAGTTATCTTTGAGGAACAGACTCCTCTAAACATCATGGGAGATCGTAGGGCTGAACCTAACCACAATTAACCTCAACCTCCTAGAATGTTTACCTATCCTATTACCTTGGATGCAGATGATGATACTACGATGAAGAACATTTCCCCATCTTTCCTTCCAACCTTCTGTGTCTTGTCCTCGGAAGACCCAAACCAATTTCTCTTTGCATTTAAAGTCTTGTGTCAAACTTATGACTACAAAAATGATAACTAGAAGTTGAAGCTCTTTCCTTCTACTTTGAATGATTCAGAAATGCATTGGTTCATGGGATTGGGTTCTGGTAGTATAACATCTTGGGGGGAAATGGAGAATGTTTTCTTGCAGAAATACTAGAGTTACTATAGGGTGAGTGATCGTAAGGAAGAGTTGTTTAAACTAAGACAAAATGAGGATGAGAGTTCAGAGGACTATCTCGATAGGTTCCTTTTCCTCTCTAAAATATTTGGAGAAGAGGCCATTAGCATTGAGATTCTCAAAACATTTTTTCTTAAAGTATTTGATGATGACGCTAGAAGAATTCTTGATCTGATGGGGAAAGGTGACGTATCTCAACTGACCCTCAAGGGAATATGTGAGTTATGTTAGAATTTATCCCGTACTCGGGGAGGAATTCATAAAACTAATCTTTTTAAAGGATCTAATGAGATAGGTAAGCTCCGTGAAGAAATAGAAAATCTGAAAATAGACATTCTCGTTGAGTTAAACACTACATTAGATGGCATACAAGCTAAAACTTGCAACCCAGAGACCTTTTCAATCTATTGTCCTAGGTGTCAAAAGAAAAACCTGTTGCATGAGTGTCCTTTAGATAAAGTCAATGTTTATCAACTCTGTGAGCAAAACCATCCTACAAATCAGTGTGAGCTTTTGTCTGATATTAAGAATACTAAGAAAAAAACTATTTAGGTTGAAGAAGAGATAAATGCATTAAACCAATGTCAAGGAGGTGACTTCTCTTATGGATAGAATTCCAATCCTACATGGAGACCACAAAGTAATTGGGTTCATAATCAATTGACTCCATCTTGGAATCAGTCACCTCCACCACAACCTAACTGGCTAACTCCTTATTTGGGATCCCTCGAATGGGCCAATCAAACATGGGGAACTCAGCAGTGGTTGAACCAACAACAACAACAATGGTCCCAACAACATGTTGTCCCCCAATGGAATCAGGGACATAATCAATTTTATACTGGACCTAGGAGGAATCAACAACAAAATTTGTTACCTCTAGCTCAAAACCCTCCTCAGAATGAGCAGGTAAACCAACCTCAGCTTCTAGCACAACCGCTTCCCAACCCTAAGAATAATCTCCAGAATATGCCAGTCTACTCTACCAAACATGAAAATGTTACAGGACTTAATGCAATACATTACAGAAATGTGCAGTTGCACTCTGGTAGAACTCCTCAACCTCCAACTATTGAAGAAATAGTAGAGGAACCTGAGCCTTAAAGTCCAGTAAAAGACCAGTCGCCTAATCAGGACACTTCCACCAAAGATAAAGGGCCTTTTTTAGCAACGGGAGCTGCTAATTTGTCTCAGGGGGAGGAAGGTCAGTCCTTGAGTCAACATAGGGAGGATTCCATTCCAAAAGAGAAAATGATGGCACCATGTCCGGAACGTTTAAAGTCAATGACTTTGGAAGATACTCTGGAAATACCTATGGCTTCTGAAACTGCATTAATTCAAGAGATTAAGCAACTGCAAATTGAGGTTCCTCTATTGTAGGCAATAAAGGAAATTCATGAGTTAAACCAGTTAATCAAACAACTATGTATTAAAACGCTAGGTAGGAAGCCAAAAAAGATAAATACCATTCATATTGATGGCTATTTAGCTGATTTTATATCTGGAAAGACTATTGCTCCAAAATACGATGATCCTAGGAGTCCACTTATAACCGTTACAATTAATGAGGTAGCAATACCAAACACATTAGTGGATCTTGGAGCAGCTATTAGCATGACGACTATGGATGTAATGGAAAAGTTATGTCTAACTGATTTACGTCCTACAACCACAATCTTACAAATGGAAAATCAGTCTATAGCCATCCCAAAGGGCGTCATTAAAAACATCCTCATCAAAGTTGATGGATGGGAATATCCAGTCGACTTCCAGGTAATCCAGTCGCTTACACCCAAAGATAGTTATCTAGTAATTCTTGGGAGACCATGGTTGGCCACAGCTGCAGCTAAGGTTGATTGCAGGGAAGGGGGAATGACCATTTCGCATGGTCAAGACAGCAAACATTTGTTCTTATATCCCCCTGCTAAGTCTACTGAGTATAAAAAGGTTTGGGTTGATGAACCAGAGGAATCCAATGGTCTAGACAGTTTGGCCTCTCTAGCCATGGTAGTAATTAAACAACACGAAGAAGTGGAGGAGGAATTAGTAAATGACGTAGTAGGCCTTGCTATAACCCTGAATGATGGATGCTCCAAGAATTTTTGGGCAACCAATGGACATAAGCGGGATGGAGCAAAGCTATGCTACAATGGGAATGCATTGTCCCTTGGCTAGCATGATCCCCAAAACAAGTCATTTCTTTGAAGATATCACAAGGTTTCACCAACTTATACCTCATAATTTTCCTCTTAACACCTTGTTGCGACCAATTTATACTGTCACTTCGGCCCATCCTGGAACAAAATCGATTATGCTATTACCAAGAAAAACTTTAAACATCAATAGTTGGCTATCAAAAATGCGAGAGGATAAATTGTTCAATGTGTTGGTAAAAAGGTCTAAAGCCTTTGCTTGGGATTATACGGACATGAGGGGAATTCACCCAAGTGTTTGTAATCATCACATATATACTAATCCTAGTATAAGGCTTGCTCGCTAGCCTCAGAGGAGACTCAATCCTGCATTAAAGGATCTGGACAAAATTGAGATTGAGAAATTCCTTCGTGCAAGATTTATCTATCCTATCTCTGATAGTAAGTGGGTGTCACCTATGGCGATTGTGCCAAAGAAAAATGGGAAATGGAGAATCTATGTAGATTATAGAGAACTCAACAAAACCACTCATTAAGATTATTTTTCCCTACCATTTGTTGATTAGGTTTTGGACAACTTGGCTGGAAGAAAATATTTCTCCTTTCTAGATGGATTTAGTGGTTACAACCAGATTCAAGTTGCTTCAGAAGACCAAGACAAGACCACGTTTACCTCCCCTTGGGGCACATTTTCATACAGAGTGCTTCCCTTCAGACTTTGTAACGCTCCAGCGACTTTCCAGAGAGTCGTTCTAGCTATATTTATTGCACTCGTTAATGTCTGTGTAGAGGTCTATATGTATGACTTTACAGTCTATGGGTCAACATATGATGAATCTCTTCATAACCTAGATCGAGTTTTACAATTTTGTGAGGAAAATAGACTACCCCTTAGCCACAAAAAATGTTTAATAATGGTAGAACAAGGAATAGTCTTGGGTCATCATATTTCCTTTGAAGGAATAAAAGTTGATCCCAAGAAAATCAAAGTCATCCAACAGTTGACTATCCCTCAAACACAAATAGATGTTCAAAGTTTTCTTGGACATGTTGGCTACTACAGAAGGTTCATAGAAGGCTTCAACAAAATTGTGGCTCCTATGTTCTTTCTTTTATAGAAATAAGTAGAGTTTGTGTGGACACCTGAGTGTCAGCTATCATTCGAAACAATTAAGGAAAAGCTTGTCTCTGCTCCCATACTGCGAGGGCCAAATTGGAGTATTCCCTTCCATATTTATGCAGATGCTTTTAACGATGCTATTGGTGTAGTACTGGGACAAGAAGATGAGAATGGGGGTAAATATGCCATAATTTTATCAAGTATAATCTTACATTTGTAGAGAGAAACTATAAAACAATAGAAAAAGAATTTTTAGTTGTTGTTCATGCCATTAAAAAAATTCCCTCACTATATTACAGGATATAAGGTTACAGTTTATACAAACCATTCAGCTGTAAAATACCTAATAAACAAACCTATAGTTAATGGTCATATTATGAGGTGGTTATTACTCCTTCAAGAGTTTAATGCTACAATCCTTGACAAGCCAGGGAAATATAATGTAGTAGCGGATTTCCTATCGCGAATCAAACAAGAAAAGGGTGATAGTATGCCTATACAGGATGAGTTTCCATATGAGAATTTTTTTTCCATTTCTGTAAATTCACCATGGTTCGCAGACATTGCTAACTATTTGGTTGCCTCTGAGGTACCCTTGGGGTTCAAAACAAAGCAAAGGAAGTGACTTATCGGTGAAAATGCTCCATTCAAATGGATTAACAGAATTCTATTTCATTGTGGACCTGATATGATCTTGAGAAGATGTGTTAGAGCTGATGAAATATACAATATTCTAAGGGCATGTCATGATGATCCTTCAGGAGGGAACTACTCTATGAAGAGAACTTCCGATAAAATTTTAGGCACCGGATACTATTGGCCCTCAATGCATAAGGATATTAAGAACTATGTTCATCGTTGTGTTGAATGCCAAAGAGTAGGAAGACCAATTGCTTCTTCAAAAATTCCTTTACTACCATAGGTAGTGCTTGAACCATTCGAGAAATGGGGTTTATACTTTATCGAACCCATAGATCCTTCCTTTCAAGGGAAATAATACATATTGGTTTACACAGATTACCTAACAAAATGGGCAGAAGTTCAAGCCTTACGAGTAGCTAGGGAAGAACAAGTCGCGGACTTCCTCTATAATAAAATCTTCCTTATATTTGTGATGTAGAGTGGCAGGGATAGAAAATACCCACCTATGATGGCAAAGACCCTCTAGCACTTAGGTTTCAACAAACACCCAACACTATGGTGATTTAGTCCCCTTTTTGTCAAAAGGCTAGTAGCCTTACCCGGTAGGACAGTCAATATAAAACCCACATGGAGGACTTTCAAGACACCAAACCTATGGATTTAGACATCCAAAATGGACCCCTACAAAGTTCCAAAACCTTTCCTCTTGAATGTCAAGTCATCACTCACAATGGCCCTTTCTACCACTAATCCAAGAGGCCTAATTCACAGACCTCTGGGTCTTGATTACCTAGGCTCTCCCCTTCACCCAAAAGCCAAAAAAATGAACTTCTACAGGTTTTCCACACCTGTTACCATCATTCCTAAGTTCCCTTCAAACATATTCTTCAAAATCAAGCAAAAACTCACTTTTTTGCTTGTAAAATGGGCTTGCCACATAGAGATGTCAAGCCAAAACATTGAACCATTTACCTCCAAAGTGCATGCCATTCTCCAAGACCTCTAGGAAATAATATTAAACCCTCATACTTTTCATCCCACCAATATTTGGAAATTGTACAGTGTGGGAATGGAAGATGCATCCATATTTTGCTCAAAACCTTGATTTTAAGGGTTTTCAGACCACCCGAGAGTAAAATTAGATATCTCCCTTATTACTCAATGAAATATCACCACTCCAACTCCAAAAGAAATATTATTCAATTACCTTTACAACCATTACACTCTTCAAGCATAAAACAAAACTTACAGACCGTACCAAGTATGGGATCAGCAAATTCTACAGGAAAAACATGGGGTTTGAGACCACCCAGTAGTAAAATGGGGATATCTCACTCAATTCTTAATTAAAACACACCTTTCCAATTCAAAAAAAAAAATTATTCAATTATCTATCCAACCATTATAGTCTTGGAGTGTGGAACAACATGTGCAAGCCGTACAACGTATGGGATCAGCAATTTCTTTATGAAAAACTCAAAAAATAGCAACTTCTTCTTTGAAAATCCTTCCAAACTTGTTCAACAACCTTGGCTTGACCAAGAGAGGAATATTTGAATCCTCCTAACTCCCTCCAACATCCTCCAACTTCCATTTGAATCAGTTGGCTGTTGGAAACATAATTAGACTTCATTTTTGACTCTTTAATGCCTAATTAAAGCAATTTAACCAACTTTCCTCAATTCGCCTACAAAGAGGCCTCCAAAATATATGAAATGAATCCAAGCCCACTCAATTAATCAAGGTGACTCCCCTAAAGAGTAAAGATACACCAAAGCATCCTTATTTCTTAATTTTCCAAGGTGAACTAGACTTACAAAAGGAGGATGGAGTCCTTATTTATACAAAGAGTTGGTCACCAAGACCAAAATTCCACCACAAACCTAAAAGAACTATTAAAAATCATTTAAATGGTCCTTAGGACCTTATTCTAACACAAAAACAAGAAAAAAAACACAACCAAACATTCTAGGTCTATTAGACCCATGGGTGCTCCTGCACCATACTCCCAAGCAAGAAAAAGATCTCAAGTCCTCTTTGAGATCAGGTCTTCTATAGTAGTTCCATGTTGTTTAATGTTAGTTTCAGACATCCAAGTGGCATCCTCTTCAGGTAGACCTTGCCACTTAACCAAGTACTCCTTGTAGACCTTCCTTCTAGTCCTCTTTGTCTCCTTGGTGTCTAGGATGCATTCAAGAGTCACAAGTCGGGCTGTGGGTAATTCCTTAACCCAATCTTCATCTTCCATTGGTGTTGGACCTGCTACATCCCCTACATTCAAAGAATCTTTGAAAGGATACAAATCAAAAACATTAAAGATAGGAGAGATTGCCACCCCAGGAGGTAGCTCTATTTCATAAGCATTTTGGTCAAACTTGTGGACCACCTTGCAAGGTCCTATCTTCTTCATCATGAGTTTAGTATACTTTCCCTTTGGAAGTCTCTCCTTCTTCAAGTGAGTCATCACCAAATCTCCAACCTTGTATTGAACATCCCTCTTCTTCAAATCTGCTCTTTCTTTGTACTTCTCAACATTCTTTTGTAGAATTTCCTTCACTTGTTGATGGATATCCCTGATTGTAACAACAAATTCCTCTCCATGAGCACTTCTCCTATCAACTCCTTTTAGATCTCTCAATTCATAGACCCCTCTAGGGTGCATGCCATAGACTAATTCAAAAGGGCTCCTACCAATGCTCCTATTCATGGAGTCATTGTATGCAAATTCAGCCTGAGGTAAAATCAGATCCCAAGCTTGTCCATGTTCTTTGGTAAGACATCTCAAGAGATTTCCCAATGATCTATTCACCACTTTAGTTTGTCCATCCGTTTGTGGATGGTATGCAGAGCTAAAGGACATATTTGTGCCAAGTTTATTTTACAAGGTCCTCCAAAAGTGACCTATGAACTTAGAATCCCTGTCAAAAACAATGCTTAGAGGAAATCCATGTATTCTAACAACCTCCTTAAAGAAGAGACCTACTATACTAGATGCATCATTGGTGCATTTACAAGGAAGAAAATGAGCCATCTTACTAAACCTATCAACCACCACAAAAACACTATCAAAACCTCTTTGTGTCCTAGGCAAATCCAAGACAAAATCCATACTTACACTCTCCCAAGGCCTATTGGGAATGGGGAGTGGCTGATAGAGCCCTGCATTTGATGAAGTTCCCTTTGCTCTTTGGTAGATTGTTCATCCTTCCACAACTTTCTCACATCCACTTGCAGCCTTGGCCAATAGTAGTACCTCCTTACTTGTTCCAAGGTCTTATCAAGGCCAAAATAACCTCCAAGACTCCCACTATGTTTCTCCTTTATAACATTCTCCCTCATTGAGCATTTAGACACACATGGCTTCCTTTAAAGAGAAAACAATTCTGCAATAGAATATCAGAGTATTCACCATGAAAATTATTCAAATGTTGATCACAAACATTGTATACCTCCTTAAAATCTGCATCTTCATGATACATGTCTTTCAATGCATCAACCCCCATGCTTTGGATTTGAATCTCTCGAACCACAAGTGCCCTTCTACTGAGAGCATCTGCCACCTTTTTTTTTTGGCCCTTCTTATTCTTTCTTGTGAATGTATAGGCTTGTAAAGACTCCACCCACTTCATGTGCCTATGATTGAGTTTATCCTGTGCATTCAAGAAACTCAAAGCATGATTATCAATATAGACAACAAATTCTTTAGGTAACAAGTAGTGTGTCCACTTTTTGAGGGCTTAGACCATAGCATACAATTCCAAATCATAGGAAGAATAGTTCCTCTTTGCTTCATTCAGCCTCTCACTAAAAAATACAACCGGTCTGCCTTCTTGGATCAAGACAGCCCCTATTTCTTGGTTACTAGCATCACATTCAATTGTAAAAACCTTATCAAAATTAGGGAACACAAGTATAGGTTTTTGTGCTACTCTCTTTTTCATATATTCAAACCCTTTATCAGCCTCATTAGTCCAAGAAAACTTACCCTTGTTACCTCCTTTGATGGTGTCCAAGATGGGTGCACAAATTTGACTAAAGTTCTTGATGAACTTTCTATAAAAGCTTGCAAGTCCATGAAAGCTTCTCACATCTCCCATGGATTTTTGTGTTCACCAAGTAAGAATAGCATCCACCTTTGAAGGATCCATCTTCAAACATCCCTTGGAGATGACAAATCCAAGGTACACTAGTTCTCCTTTCATAAATTCACACTTTTCCATGTTGATCAGAAACTTCTCCTCTTGTAACCTCTTCAATACCATGTCAAGGTGCTTTAAATGTTCTTCTTTAGGCCTGCTAAACACAATAATATCATCTAGATAAACCATAATAAAATTTCCAATGAAAGGTCTCAATACCTCATTCATAAGGCGCATAAAGGTGCTAGGGGCATTTGACAACCTAAGGGGCATCACCAACCATTCATAGAGGCCTTCATTAGTCTTAAAAGTTGTCTTCCATTCATCACCCTCTTTGATCCTCATCTGATGATAACTAATTTTCAAATCAATCTTGGAAAAGTAGGATCCCCCTGCTAGGCAATCCATAAGGTCCTCCATTCTTGGCATTGGTAACCTATATCTGATTGTGATCCTATTAATGGATCTTGAATTAGTGAAAAGCCTCCAATTCCCATCCTTCCTTGGTGCTAGGATAGTAGGAACAGCACATGGGCTCAAACTCTTTCTCACTAGCCCCTTATCCAACAAATCTTGCACTTGTCTTGCAATCTCCTCATTCTGAGTAGGTGTCATTTTGTATGCAGCCTTATTGGGAAATGTAGCCCCTAGAATTAGATCAATATGGTGGCTTATATCCCTAATGGGAGGTAGGGAACTAGGTAGTTCATTTACCATTATGTCCTTGTATCTTTCCAACAACTCTTGGACTTCTCTAGGTGCATCTTTCTCCTTCCTTATGGGCAGATTTGCTTCACTCTTTGGTTTCATAATCAGGAAGAATCCTCTTCCTCCACTTTCCTTCAATGTCTTCATGAACTCCTTCTCACCCACCATCAAAACACTAGGCCCTTCATGCTTTTCCTTGTCTTCTTCTATGAGAGGTTTGAGGTTGTAAGCCACCCCATCCTTCACAATGGAGTATGTATTCTTCTCCCCATCATGCTTGACCTTCCTATCAAACTTCCAAGGCCTCCCAAGTAGCAAGTGGCACACATCCATAGGGATGATGTCACATAGGATCTTGTCCTTGTATGACCCAATGTTGAATTCTACCCATACTTGCTCATTCACCAAGACATGTTGTCCTTTACTAAGCCATGAAGCTTTGTATGGGTTAGGATGAGAAATCCTTTTTAAATTCAATTTTTCTACCATCTCAATTGAAGCAAGATTATTATTTGATCCTGAGTCCACTACTATCTTACACACCTTACCTTATAACTTTCAATTGATTCTGAAGAGTGCCTTCTTTTGTGGGGGTTCTTTAGGGATTGGTGCCTTGAGCAATGCTCTCCTAATCATCAAGTTCTCTCCAAATTCTGATGTGAGGTTTACTGTAGGTGAGGTCACACTTTCTTCATCTTATGTACCAATTGATTCCTCCTCTCTCCATCATGAGAGCTTGATCCTTGCTTTTCAGGGCATTTGAAGGATGGATGCCCAGGCTAGTTGCAAGTGTAACACCTCCCTAAAAACTGATTAGAACCTCTCCCTCCATTAAATCTGCCTCTACCATTGTGTCTCCTACCCCTAAATCCCCCTCTATTGCTTTATTCTCAACTTGATTCATTAGGATTAGATTCCTCTTGATTTTTTTGGTACTAATTTCTGCCCCCAAAACTACCCCTACCTTTGAAATTCTTTCCTCTTCCTCTACTTTGCTGCTCTTGTTTCCTTCTTCTATTCTCTTTAGCCTTATGTGAAATTTGTATGCAATCCTCCATGGTCTTGGGGAAAACCAAACTGATCTCATCTTGTATGTTGAGCCTTAGGCCATTGATATACCTGGCCACTCTTTCATTCTCACTCTCCACATGATCACATCTCATGCTCAACTTGAAGAATTGTTCAATGTAGGATGAAAAATCCATGTCTTTTTGCTTCAGATTCTGCCTCTTTTTGAACTCCTGCACCTCATAATCAGTAGGAAAAAATTGTGCCTTCAACCTATGCACCATCCTATCCCATGATTTGATCATGGACTTACCCATCTTCACCCTTTCTCCTTGGATGAGGTTCCATCATGTCAAGGCAGATCCCTTCAACTTGGTTTTGGAAAACTTCACCTTCTTATTCTCTATCATTTCTTTATATTCAAATTAATTATTCAATGCCTCTACCCACTCTAACACTTCTTCCACATCTATTTTTCCACTATACACTAGCAGATCCATCTTCACTTAAGAGGACTCTCCTCTAGATGCTTGCAATGCTTTAAGGATTCTTCTCTCATGAGGGGGTATCTCTTCCTCCTAAGGGTTCTCTTCACCTTCTTCACCCTCTGGCTCTTCTTTAGAGGAACTCTCTTCCTCAATGGCCATTCCTCTCCTTATGTTCATTGATTTTAAGGCCTCTATCTCTTCTCTCAAGGCCTTCAACTCCTTTGCAACCACCGGTCCAGCTTTTGGAGGCATGATGACTTCCTTTCAAAAACTACCTACAATCAAGCTCTGATACTACTATGATGTAGATTGGAAGGGATATAAAACACCCAACTAGGATGGCAAAGACCCTCTAGCACTTAGGTTTCAACAAACACCCAACACTATGGTGATTTAGACCCCTTTTTGTCAAAAGGCTAGTAGCCTTACCCAGTAGGAAAATCAATATAAAATTCACATGGATGGATTTCAAGACACCAAACCTATGGATTTAGACATCCAAAATGGACCCCTACAAAGTTCCAAAACCTTTCCTTTTGAATGTCAAGTCATCACTCACAATGGCCCTTTCTACCACTAATCCAAGAGGCCTAATTCACAGACCTCTGGGTCTTGATTACCTAGGCTCTCCCCTTCACCCAAAAGCCAAAAAAATGAACTTCTATAGGTTTTCCACACCTGTTACCATCATTCCTAAGTTCCCTTCAAACAAATTCTTCAAAATCAAGCAAAAACTCACCCTTTTGCTTGTAAAATGGGTTTGCCACATAGAGATGTCAAGCCAAAACATTGAACCATTTACCTCCAAAGTGCCTTCCATTCTCCAAGACCTATAGTAAATAATATTACACCCTCATACCTTCCATCCTACCAATATTTGGCAATGTTATAGTGTGGGAATGGAAGATGCATCCATATTTTGCTCAAAACCTTGATTTTAAGGGTTTTCAAACCACCCGAGAGTAAAATTAAGATATATCCCTTATTACTCAATGAAATATCACCACACAAACTCCAAAAGAAATCTTGTTAAATTACCTTTCCAAAAATTACACTCTGCAAGCATAAAAAAAAATGTACATACCGTACCAAGTACAGGATCAGCAAATTCTACAAGAAAAACATGGGGTTTGAGACCACCCAGTAGTTAAATGGGGATATCTCACTCAATTCTTAATTAAATCACACCATTCCAATGCTAAAAGAAATTTTATTCAATTATATATCCAACCATTATATTCTTGGAGTGTGGAACAACATGTACAAGCCGTACAACATATAGGATCTGCAATTTCTTTATGAAAAACTCAAAAAATAGCAACTTCTTCTTTGAAACTCCTTCCAAACTTGTTCAACAACCTTGGCTCAACCAAGAGAGGAATATTTGAATCCTCCTAACTCCCTCCAATGTCCTCCAACTTCCATTTGAATCATTTGGCTGTTGGAAACATAATTAGACTTCATTTTTGACTCTTTAATGCCTAATTAAGGCAATTTAACCAACTTTCCTCAATTCACCTACAAAGAGGCCTCCAAACTATATGAAAAGAATCCAAGCCCACTCAATTAATAAATTTGACTCCCTCAAGTTTCAAGATACACCAAATCATCCTTATTTGTTAATTTTCCAAGGTGAACTAGAATTACAAAAGGAGGATGGAGTGCTCGTTTATAAAAAGAGTTGGTCACCAAGACCAAAATTCCACCACAAACCTAGGAGACCTATTACAAAGCATTGAAATGGTCCTTAGGACCTTATTCTATCACAAAAACAAGAAAAAAAACACAACCAAACATTCTAGGTCCATTAGACCCATGGGTGCTCCTACACCAATTTGGAGCCCCTTGAACTATCATTACTAACCAAGGACCCCAATTTATGTCCAAAGTGCTCTTGGCATTCACCAACCATTTTCAAGTAAGCCATAGAAATTCATCCCCTTACCACCCTCAAGCAAATGGCCAGGTGGAAGTAACTAATAGAGAGCTTGAAAACATATTAACAAAAACAGTTTCTTCAGGAAGAAAAGATTGTGCCAGGAAACTCCCTAAAGTTGTTTGGGAATACAACACAACCTGGAAATCCAATACTAGATTCAACCCCTATGATATTTTTTTTGGAAAGCAACCTCTTCTTCCCATTGAGTTTGAACTACAAACTCTACGAACAGTTGTGGAACTAGGTATGGATTTGAAATGAGCCCAAGTTGAAAGAGTTCTGCAATTAAGCGAATTAGATGAGCTTCGCTTAGACACTGTCCATCAAACTAAACTAATTCAACATCAATGGAAAGTGTGGCATGAAAAACATATTAAGGAGAGGGATTTCCATAATGGAGACTGGTCCCTGCTATTCGATTCAAGGTACAAATATCATAGAGAGAAGCTCAGGACTCGTTGGTTGGGACCTTATGAGATTTCTGAGGTCTTTTTGAATGGAACAGTTTGGTTGAAACCAATTGCTGGTGACACATGAACCCTCTTAGTCAATGGTCATCGCTTGCATGTCTACCATAAGCTGGTCAATAGGGAAGAATTCTCAATAATGGTGGAAATGCAGGGCGAGGTCCAATGTATTAACTCTGCCAAGGCAAAGTCTATCTGGTAAAAATGCTAAAATGTTGTTTTAAATATATATATATATATATATTTTGAAAATGTGTAATAAAAAGACATGTACACCAAGATATTTTCCTTTCATTAGTTTTTCTTAGCTAATTTTTGTTCCATTTTGCAGGAATTCTTAAAAAGGAAAATAACTTCCAAAGCACCCTCTGAAGATACTCCGGAATGTTATGGTCTTGATGCCAAATGTTGTGGAACCTAATGGTCCTTATACATGATGCTTCAAAACTTGTACAACAATTCGTCATGTCGAAAAAATGATCCTGCACTAAACTTCAAAGCTCCCAAAGTTCAAAATTCATAATTCTTGCCACTCCACCTTCATTCTATTGCTACTCCAGCTGCATCTTTCAACGATGCTCTGGAACCTTCATTTCATTCCTTTCCCAGCTACATCTTTTAGCAATGCTCTGAAACCTTCATTTCATTGTCATCCTGGTTGCATCTTTTAGCGATGCTCCAGAACTTATCTTCCTTCTCCATCGTGAATGCATACCTTTGCGTACTCTAGAACTTTTGTGCTAGTTTCAAGCATGATGTCAATTACGTGCTCCAGAACTTATTCATTCGCATTCTACCACCTTTTTCATAATTTCAAAATTTTGCGATACTTCCATCATCATATCTTGTACACATGTCATCCTATCTAATTTTTATCATAAATAAAGCCACCAAGTACCACAATCCTCATTGATTGATTTGTCATTAATAAACTTTTGCGTTTATGTTATAATAAATCTGTCGTCACCTCAGCCAATACCTTCACATCATCCTGTCAAATTTGTAAAGGTACAAGATCTTTGAACGATCACAGAATGCAAATACTAATTTTTGCTTTAAGTAGGTAGTTATTTTCGAGTAAAGAATAATCAATTGGCATGAACTTCACTCCCAATTTAGCAATTTGTGCCACTCGGTGATCAGCTTCTTGTACAGCAAGCTTTTTGCATGCCTCCATGCAAATTAAAAATCATTGCATAGTAAGCTACAAACAAGACAAATAAATAATTCAGTGGCTCTATTTTCAAAATTTGTGTGAAAGCTTCATGTCATGGTTGAAATCTTTAGCAGAGTGGAAAATAAAAGAATGGGGGGTGGTAAAAAGAAGTCAGAGCCAGATTCTACAGAAAAATTGTTGGGGTTAAGCAATATCTCTAGTCTGTTCGAAGAGGCAGTGTGGTTGAACTTTATCAGAAATTTTGAAGGTTATAATGAAAATTTGGTGAGCACATTTGCTGAAAACTACTCAAATGATGAAGTGGTACTCCATGGAAAGCATTTTAAGGTGAGTCCAAAAACAATTTCTCATTTATCAGGGTTAGAAAATTCAGGGATAAATTTAAAAGAAACCTCTCAAATAATATACCAAAAATTGTCTAAAGACAACTAGAGAGGGAGACCCTCACCCCATGGTAGTAATTAGTACCTGAGGACAAAATAAAGGGTTCCAGAGGACCTCCATACTAGAACCTTGGGGTACTTCTGTAGCTTGGATCATAAAATATTTTGCTTGTGAAGGTCAACTAACTGTTGTGGTAGGACCTAATTTCCATATGTTGATCCATTTGTGTCATGGGAAGGAGAACCCTACTCTTAGGGTTAATTTGCCTGAATTTTTATGTAACTCTCTAAATTCCTCAATAGAAAGATATAAAACAAGGTCAGGGCCACTAAAACACCATGGATTAATTCAATTGATTTGCAAATACCATTTTCACAAGAAATTTGAGGGTAAATGGGAGAAGTTTTTGGGGAAAATTAAGAAGTCTTCAATCAAAAGGACAATAGAACTGGGGGAAACATCTCACCAAATTGCTTCACCTTCTAGAGTAGTTTCCGTTGAGGGCTCTCTAGCTCTGGAAGCTCCGAATCCCACCACCCCTGGTGAGGAAGTGCCAAACTCTTTCAATAATGAATTCAAAACCCCTGATTTTCCAGAGCATGTTGAGCTCGTTTATTCTTATATGAGTAGTCCTAGAAGAAAAAGGAAAGGGAAAATTAAAACACCTATCACCTTCCAAGGTCTTCCTCCATTAAGGATAAGTAAGCGCCTAGCCTCTGAATTCACTGAAACCCCAATGCAAGGTATGGAAGGAAGTTCAAAAAAGAAGAAGCCCAAATGACCATCAAAACCTATTAAAATTTTTGAGCCTATCAATGAAGAGGAAATACCTCTAGCAAGAGAAAATTCGGTTCAGGAAATTCCTTCCCACTCTGCATATGTGGAGGAAGTTATCACCGAAGAAATTCAAGAAAGAGAACAAGAGGGGGATGATGGTATGCCAAGTCATTTGTCTCCCATTGTTGATAGAATTGTTGAGATGGTTGAAATGAAGGATACCACTATGGAGATAGAGAAATTTAGAATAGAAATTGATGATTTAAAGAAATAATTGTACATAAATAATAAACAGATTGAATTGCAAAAAGAGGAGTTGAAAATGCATATTTCTATAATAAATAAAAGAGATCTACAACTATAGGAAAAGGACACATTGATTTATAAGTTAAAAGAGAAAATTCAAGAATTGAGTCAAGAACATAAAACTTATAATGATGACATTGCAGAAAAGAATAAAGAAATTGAAATGATAAAGAAAAACTTTGTGCTTATGTTCTCGACTTTTGAAGAAGACAGAAAAACAACAACTAAAGAATTAAACTCTTCCATCAGCAAAGTTGTAGAGCTGGAACAAGACTTGGAGGAATCCACTATGAAACCAAAGATGGAATCAAAATAAATTCAAACTGAGCCAGTTATAACTAATTGGTTCCAAGTTCGCATTCCCCCATTACTCATGAAATGGATGGGAAAATGTTATTTCTTAAGAAATGTGCAAACTGAGAACTATAGGCTGAAAAAGGAGCGGCTGCTCCTGAAAGAATCATTTCATAGGGAATATAGAGGAAAACAAGATGCATCTCAACTAGTTTATTGTCTATTATCCTATAGAAGGCCATCCAGATTGTACTCCATGTTTTTAAACAAACAGTGGATAAGAAGGAAATTATTCAGAATCTACAATGATTAGCTTATGAACCCAATGACAATGAATTTATTAAAATATTTGTGGAATCAACCCCTGAGGATAAAGATTTGATTTGTGAGTTCTTTTTGCATGATCTGTTATTAGAGAATCAGACTAATTTCTTTATCAATCTATTTGTTGGTGAAGTAGAATTAAGAGCCTTGTTATCTGCTATGAGAAACCAGATTCATTGGCAAGAGTGCACAAAATAATTTGTACAGGCAGAAAAGACCATGGGTCTTCAAATAAGGTTACCAAATTCTAGGCTTGGAGGTTTCAAAGACACCTTTTCATCTCTCCCGATTAATGATAAAATGAAAGAAAGGTATGACAACAATCTCAAGCTTTGTTACAATAATTTCATGGAGCATGGGAAAAAATTGATTGGAAAGGCATGGCACACTTGTGAAGAAAGATTTATTCTATTACCTGCTTATCTCAAGAAAAGAGAGGTCATTTCCCCTCTTAATATCAGATGGTCTTTCAAAAGGGTTGATGCTTTAGTCAAAATCCTAAAAACCCTCAAGACAAGTTGGATGGGAATGAGATATAGGCCTCCCTTGCTGCTTAATCCACCTCCTACTTTCAATATTTCAACTGATCAAAATGATAGGCTTTTTAATGAATGGAGAGAGGGTGTTATCTTTCGCAGAGGGTTCATCAATGACCCTATAGCTTTTGATGCAACAGAAAGAGAATAATATGACCTTAGTTCCAGATATGAAGAATGGAATAAAACTCAGGGTTATAATTATGGAGTAGGAGGACCTCCCAGGAACTAGGAGGGGAAGGAAATGATGAGGTAAAAATAACCTCATCATAATGAAATCAAAAAAGCTTATTTTTACAAGCTCAATCCTAATTCTAAGCCAATTTATTAAACTTAGGAAGAATAATGGCTTATCTTTAAGGAAAATTATGCAAACTTTATTTCTTATGATCAATTGAGGAAATTTACCAATACAGGTTTAATGGGTTGACTTGAGTGTTTTTGTAGGGAATAATCGGTCATCTAGCAACTATTACAAAATGTTGAGCCAGCATGTGCCTTAAATATGGTTGAAGATAGATACTACGAACCTACTCCTGAATATCAGGTCGATGAATCAAAGATTTAATTACTATTTATTTAATTTTTGTTACCAAAAACTTCATGGCTCGTCTCAAGCCTTCTTTATTTTTATGAGTTTTAAAGACATGGAATTTAGTTAAAGCTCTAAAATACTTTTTCAATGGCTATCCACACCATCTGGAATCTAGGATTTAGTTATAAGTTTTTCTATAAGAATGTAATTTCAAAAAGGATGAATAAGACTAAATAGTAATGTTATGTTGTTTACATGATCTCTGAATACTGATGAATGAAAGAACTGTCTTATGTCAATTGCTAAATTGTTGAACTACGGATGATAATTGTTTTTAATGGAAGGACTCTAGAACCTATAGTTTATGTGATTTGAGAATGAAGTGTTAACCCGTGAGCTGGCCACTCGAGGGAAGTTAGTTTAAATAGATAAGTACTTGCTGTTATGTTTTTTTATTTGTTACATAGATAACAGTAGAAACTCACTAAAGTCTGTCAGTTTTTGAGTCTGAAGTTTTGGAGCACTTTTGTTTTTAATTATTATGAGTTATTCATTGTAGCTGTTAGAATCTTTTACTGTTTAAGAAAATGTTTTATGGTCTGTTTACTTATTTTTCCACTTCCGTAGTTTATCAGCTATTCAGTTTGCTTATTTCCATGCTTTCTAGTTTAGTTGTGATGCTTTCTAAATTAGTTATCTTATACTTTTTAGTTTAGTATTTCCAGTTTTCTTAGAATAAATTATTTTCTAGCTAAGAAGTTAAATGGCTTTAGATTAAAATTAATTTCAGTAGTTTCAAAAAAATCAGAAAATTTAAAATGAGTTATCCAAATCATCTTCTTTTGCAAACTACCTTGGACACTGCCCAGTCGACTTATTGAGATTTTATATTCTAAAGTAATGGAACCTAATGATAGCCTATCAAGCGTCATCTTAACACCCTTAATCACTTGCAAGTATATCAAAACCAACTAAAACAAAGCTATAACAAAACTATCGAGGGTTGATCTTTCAAAGTAAGGGATCTTGTTCTAGAGAAAAATTAGAAGAATATTCCATATCAAGACAGTAAAGTAAAGTTTGAACCTAACTAGTTAGGTCCATTTATTTCCACAGCAAGCTATGGATTAGGAGCATATCTATTATCAACACCTAAAGGTGAACCCTTACAGGAACTAACCAACATTCTACATCTTAAAAAAATTTATGCCTAGGCTTGAAGGGTATAAATCTAAAAAATACAAAAAAATCCAAAAATAATCAAAAATCCAAAAAAATAAGAAAAAGGATTGAAAACAGTAAAGAAAAAATTTGTCCTCTAGTGAAAATCACTTCGATAGTGCTTTGGGCAAGTACCTTGGTGAAAACCTGGCAAATAGACACCTTGCATAAATAAAGCACCTTCATCTATTTATGTCTCTTTAGCCTATCATTCTTTGCATCACCATCCATCCATCCTATTTATTCCATCACCCACCTACATTCATAGCATAGCTTGATATTGTGAAGTATTGTATCCCCTTTAGTACTACTTGGCATATTCCAAAGGTCAGCTTGTCCTACCTATATTGAGGTAGTACATTGCATAACACTGGGGGCAATTCATTCTGGATTAGATCAGGTTCTTGTATATCTTGAGGTTATTGGAAATATCATTGAAAATCCCAAAAATATTCATAAGATCTCATCAAAATCCAAAAACATTCAAAACCCTATACAACTAAAACCCAAAAACTTTCAAAAAATTTAAAGTCGAAAAATCTAAAATATCCAAAATATATCAAAATCCCTAAAAAGGTCAAAACATCAAAAATCCAAAAATAGTATCATGTCGAACTATGAGTCTCTAAGCTTGAACGTAGGCAAGGCCATCAATGATGTGCCCCTGAGACACCCTAGGTTAGTCCTTTGGGAGTTCATCATAATAAACTGGAAATCCATCAACTGTTCAATTTTCATCATTAATAAGTCGAGTTAGTCAAACTACGTGGTCTCTGTGTGTATAATGTAGGCAAGACTCATCTTTGATCAACCTTTGAGGCCCCTAGGATAGTCTTTTAGGTTAGTTTCTTGGTCAAAATTCAAAAAACCCCAAAAACATTCATAAATTTTTGGAAAACATTTGAAAATGGAAAACACAAAAAAAATTGGAAAACTTAGAAAAAATCTAAAAAAAATCAAATATCGAAAACCAAAACATTCACATAAACAACTCAAAAATACCAAAAACGGCCTCAAAATATTTTCAAAATACCAAAAGCATTGAAATATTCAAAAAATCCAAAACCATCCATCCCATTTCACTTTCACTCATAATAAACCTTCACCCATAATAATTCAATCATCACCTTCAACCTTTGGTAAAAAAAATAGAAAACAAGTGTTGCAAGTTGTAAAGTGAGAACCTAAGTGTCAAAATATAAAGTCTAAATCACAGGTAAACAAGTCAATGAAGTTTGTATCAACGGCTTATCACACACCTCATCCTAATCAAAACATCTGATAAACATTTCCTACAATGCATCCTTCCTGCGATGGACATCAACTTTAGAAATCACCTTAGCTATATTAAACTGGCAAGAGATATGGATAACACTGACTTCTTGTCTTTGATATTTTCTTATGATTTATCTTTGAACTGCCAAAAATGGAGAAGGGGAAAGAGGATTCCCCAATGAGCTTCCAGGGCTTTTCACCTAAAAGCTATGTTGAGAAATGTGGCTCTCTTTCGCACCTTTTCACTTTAGGGTTCATTCAAAGACAGGGATTGGGGGTTTGTGATGTGTGTGTGAATGTGTCTAAATGTATTAAACTAAAAATAGAATGATTTATTAATGCTAAACCTAAGAAATGCAAAGTCCTAGAAAACACAATGTTGTATGCAAACATTAAACTAAATGACCTAATAATGTACACTAAACTAAGCAGAAATGAATGAGATAGAATGTGTGCACCTGGAATTTTAAGAAGGATTTGTTGGAGGTCTGAAATGCTGATGAAAATGTTGCAGAAGCCGAAAGGGACACTTGTGCCAATCTAGGCAACCTAGTCCTAGATTTGAGAAAACTAGTCTAAAGCTCTTTTCTGCCAAATGGGTGTCTAAAAATGTGAAAATCACTTAAAGGCCTATCCAATGGGACTAGGTCACCATTGTTGGTGACTTATTCTTCTTTTGGATTTATGGAAATTCTGAAGGGGGAACGGAATCCCTACGCCTACACTTTGGTTCTTCATAGATTTTTGTTCTGAAACTCTGATATTCAGGCCTAAAAGTGACTTTTGGTGGTTTTTTGTACTTTCCAAGCAAGGAGAGGTCTTCAACAAGCCTTCAATGATCTCCAATGTACCTAAATCTGCAAATACACAAGGAGAGAAAGAGAAAATGTTGATTGTTAGGGATTAGGGGTTTTCCTTGGTCAAACCCCTTTTAGGTAGGGTGGGTGCATGGAAATGGGTAGCAATTCCATGGAAACCTTTCAAAAAACTTTTGAAAATAATAACATGAGCATGTTATAACGCGCTCGCATTATTGCTTGTTAAAAGCAAAAAAAAAAAGTGAAAACCTGTCATTGTTATTTCGACTATTTTCTTCTTGCAGCCGCGACCAAAACCCCTATACTTACGCGCTCGTGTTCTAGGAGGAGAAATTCAACAAATTTTTTCACCAACAATTTCTATTTCTTCGCAACGATGGTGCCACGATGACGGGGAGATGTGAGAGGTAAGGACTTTATGGTTTTTGTTTTGAATTAGTTAGTTTTAGGTTGAATTTGATATATATTTGTTTTAATTTTTTAGGAGATGCAAATCAACCTGCAAACCCTCAAGATCCTCAACAAGAAGACCAACCAAATCCTCAAGATCAAAATCAACCACAACAATAACCTCCTCCACCAATCACTCAACCCCCTCCTGGCACTCAACAAAATTTAATGAGCGAAATTGAGAACAACAAAAGACAAATTGAGGATTTGATCAATAGGTTGAGTGATCCAAATGGTTCAACCATAGAAAGAATGACCCTAGCAAATTCATTGAAAGATATGTTAAAAAACGTAGATTCAATTAGCAAACAAATAATTGGATGGGAAGATAGGAGGCAGGCGGCTAGGGACTATTATGCAAATAAACTATCATACAAGGATGTGAAAGATTTAAAAATTACAAAAGATGATTTGTGCTCATTATTCACCGACCCACGCACAAATCAAAATCTTACCCTCAATGTGAAGAGGTTTCCTATCCATTGGTACCACCACCAACAGATGAAGGACCAGTTTTATGATAGGTGGTACATGGTTTTCGATTACCCACCGTGCAACAATTGCGAGGTCCCGCAATATTTCCTTAGGAAACTATACAGTGAGTTCATATTGAACAAAATCCCAAATTATTTTGAAATGAGGGATTTCCAGGGGAGAGGTGGGGGGTCAGCTCAGGATAGACCTGGTGCACAGGCGGATCCTACGCGGCAAGGTAGACGAGATCTCGCTAGGCCACCTCATGAGCACGTTGTTATGCCTTCCATCGTGAAGGAAAGTGATGACATAGAGGCATTGCAGGAAATTAGCACTTTGACCTAGAGTGTCATCCATCATACTAGCCCTATTCTACAGCGTCATCCAGGGGATTCTTCTAGTGGTGGCCTTCGAACACATGTGTGTCAATCTTGTGGGGCTACTTGTTCACATGACCCCACTGACCCTCAAGAGATTGGTACGCAGGATCCGTCTATAGCTATGGAGATGGAAAGGGTAGCTAACATTTTGCATGAGGCATATGGCATTGATAGTCAGGTAAAATTTAGTGAATGTGTTCATCGAATTTAATTTATTAAATTTTTATTTTGAAATGCAAGATTAACTAGATATGTTTTATGATTTTAATAAAATTGCAAGGTCACAGTGTTGAGACTGGATACACTGGACCCCCACCAACCTATTTTTGTAGTACACCTATCGCTAGGGTATGTAACTAGTAAACAATTTTAAATTTATTGCATGTTAATAGCATTGTTTTACGAATAGTAATTTAATATGCAATTTTTGATGTTGAACAGACTAATATTGGAGGTTTTGATGGAACACTTCCCAGTGGCGGTGGATTTACTCAAACCTACACGGAGGTAATAGAATAAAGATTTTAACTAATGAATCAAGTACTTAATAGATTTGTGTAGTTTATCTACACATCATTGATTACGTTGAATAATTTGTTGTTTTATTTTTAGATGATGCAAGCCAAAACACCTATGAATGTGACGAAGGCAATGGATATTGGTGTTTCATCTGCTATACAATCCTCAATGGCTCTGATAAGAGAGGTATGAGGAAAATTAGTAAATTTACATTTACATTTGTTGTTATAGATGTTAGTTAGTGAAAGATCAAACCATTATTGATTCATGTAGTTTAATTTCTATTTGTGTGGTTTATACAGGGCTTGAGCACGCCTGAGCATGGGCATGAAAATATTTCTCCCATGGAGAGAGATCATGAGATGGCGTTAAGTGATTATTTTGTCAAATATATCATTTTTTATAATGTAATTTCTATATATTCATGTCTTTACTTCTTATTGTAACAGTTAAAACTTCACCATGAACTAAATAGTAGGAGAAGCAGCAGGAGCACTCCTCGAGCACAGCAAAAACAATTGACAGACCTATCACCATCTGATTGAAAAGGAAAGGGAAATAATTTACTTCCAGGGCATGGAGAGCAATGACTTTTGATTCCAAATCCCTTTGTTGTATGCCTACATGGCAGTTTTGTACATATTTTTATTGGACATATTTGGCATTGTATGCCTATATGGGATTCTCATAAGCCTATATGGCTATTTTGTACATATATTTCATAATTATACTGACATATATTGGTGTATGCCTACATGGCTTTCTAGTTAATAAAAATATCTTTTATCGATGCATGTCCATATTTGCATTCTAAATTGATGGCTCAATAGATATGAGTTACGTGTATTCAAGTGTATACTTTACAACTTATGTGTATACTTTGCGATTTATGTGTGTTCGAATGTATACTTTGTGGCTTACGTGTTTTCATGCGTATACCTTGTATTCGTCCATATACTTTGTATTAATTTGTGTATACTATGTATTCATGTGTATACTTTTTGAGGCTTATTTGTTTTTGAGTACTTATGCTTCCCTTATTGACATGTACATGCTTGAATTATTCACGTGTATAATTATTAATTGGTTAGCCCTAGCATTGATCATTGTTGTCCTTCATGATTTGTCTTGAATATTGACTGATTGATGCTAAACAACTTTATCTAAAATAAAAAAACACGTTTACAATTGGAATTCCATGAAATGATTCATAAAAAGATTCCAATATGTTATTTATCTAAAAGTTGGAGGTCGTACCAAGTACGAGATCAACAAGTTTGTATCAAAAATCTAAAAAATAGAGAACAGTGTGAATAATTCTTATTAGATCTTCTCCAAAATTTCATCAACAACCTCCATTCGAGCCTCTCAAGGCTTTACATAGTGTTTTACACCCTTCTCTAACTGATCCATGCCCTCAACTAACTAAAAACCAACTCTCAAAATAAGTAACCGTTGCATTTCAAATTTGTTGCTTTAAGCAACTTACAAATTTGCAACTTTAGACTCCTCCAATCTAATGAGTACATCTAATGACCTCTAAACCCACACAAATGGCATAAAAATAGCCTTATTACATCGGAAAAACTCCATTCTTTCACAATCATATACAAATTCACAAATTTTCCTTCAAAAGCTACAAAGACAACTTCTAGTGCAAGATTCAAATTTTCACATTTTTTATCACTAGAACCAAAAGTCACCCTAAAACATACGTAAAGGTCTTAATTGACGTTATTCAAGACAAAGCATGCTCAAAATACCCACAAAAATCTATTGACCAACCTATTCACCATCAGATAATCACTAAAACCATTGAACTAGACCTTCTTCATCAAATGGAGGAACAAGGTGCTCTACACCAATGATCATGCATTTTTTGTGTGGAATACTTGAACTTCTCAATAGTCGTTTGTATGTTTCTCTTTTCTAGTGTTTTGCATGTCATCATAAGGGATCAAGTTGGTTGAACACAAGTCAAATCAATTCCACATGTTTGGGTGAAAAAGAGGACCATGCCTAGCGTAAACCTACCTATTGGGATGTGTTGGAGTAGTTAGTTTGGTCACACGAATGTAAAATGAAAGTTGCCCCACTTTGCAACTTTGCACAACTTGAATTTGACACTTTTTCCATCAAGTGAAAATCCATTTCCATGGGAAAACCACTCTGAGATAGCCAAAACTAAGAGAGGTTTTTGTAGAGGGGACCAACACGATCCTGTAGGATTAGATGATAATTTTTTAAGTATCACAGTATCCAAGTAATAGCATGTTGAATTTTGCAGCCATTTTGCACTTTGGACCCTTAAGGGATCGATCTGGTGGAACATAGCTCAGAGTGATTCTATGTGTTTCAGTGTGAAAGAAGACCATGCCTAGCATAAACATACCTATTCAGATGCATTGGAACAATTTGCTTGGTCACATGAGTTACAGAGTGAAAGTTGCACCACTTTGCAACTTTGCACGGCCTGAATTTGATACTTTTTCCATCAAGTGAAAATCTGCCGCCATGGGAAAACCACTCCGAGATAGCCAAAACTAAGAGGTTTTTTTAGATGGGCCCAACACAATCCTGTAAGATCAGATGATAAGTTTCTAAGTGTCACGGTATCCGTGTAATAGCATGTTGAAGTTTTCAGGCATTTTGCACTTTGGACCCTTAAGGGATCGATCCGGTCGAATATGGCTCGGAGCAATTCCACGTGTTTCAGTGTGAAAGAGGACCATGCCTAGAATAAATATTCTTATTTGGACGTGTTGGAACAATCTTCTTGGTCACACGAGTTGCAGAGTGAAATTTGCACCATTTTACAACTTTGCACTGCTTGCATTTGACGCTTTTTCCATCAAGTGAAAATCCGCCACCACGAGAAAACCACTCCAAGATAGCCAAAACTGAAAGAGGTTTTTGCAGAGGAGATCAACATGATCTTGTAGGATCAGATGATAAGTTTCTAAGCATCACGGTATCCGAGTAAGAGCATGTTGAAGTTTGCAACCATTTTGCACTTGGGACCCTTAAGCGATCAATCCGGTGGAACGTACCTCGGAGTGATTCCACGTGTTTCGATATGAAACAAGACCATGTCTAGCATAAAAATACCTATTCAAACATGTTGGAGCAGTTAGTTTGGTCACACGAGTTGTAGAGCGAAATTTGCACCACTTTGCAACTTTGCCCAACTTGAATTTGACACTTTTTCCATCAAGTGAAAATTCGCTGCCACGAGAAAACCACTCTGAGATAGCCAAAACCGAGAGATATTTTTGTGTATGGGCCCAATGCAATCCTATAGGATCAGACAAGAAGTTTCTAAGAATCACGGTATCCGAGTAATACCATGTTAGAGTTTGCAGCCATTTTCCACTTTGGACCCTTAAGGGATCGATCTGGTGGAACATAGCTTGGAGCGATTCTGCATATTTCGGTGTGAAAGAGGACCATGCCTAGCATAAAAATACCTATTCATATGCATTGAATCAATTAGTTTGGTCACACAAGTTGCAGAGCGAAATTTGCACCACTTTTCAACTTTGCACAGCTTGAATTTGACACTTTTCCATCAAGTGAAAATTTGCCACCATGGGAAAACCACTCCAAGATAGCCAAAACTGAGAGTTTTTTGTATATGGTCCCACCGCAATCCTATAGGATCAGACGAGAAGTTTCTAAGTGTCACGATATCCGAGTAATAGCATATTGAAGTTTGTAGCCATTTTGCACTTTGGACCCTTAAGGGATCGATTCGGTGGAACATAGCTCAGAGCAATTCTGCATGTTTCGATGCAAAAAATGACCATTCTTAACGTAAACATACCTATTTGGATGTGTTGGAATAGTCTGCTTGGTCACACGAGTTGCAAAGAAAAATTTACACCACTTTGCAACTTTGCACTACTTGCATTTGACGCTTTTTTATCAAGTGAAAATCCGCCGCCACAGGAAAACCACTCCAAGATAGCCAAAATCGAGAGAGGATTTTGTAGAGGGTTCCAACCTAATCCTGTAGGATTAGACAAGAATTTTATAAGAATCATGGTATCTGAGTAATAGCATGTTGAATTTTGCAACCATTTGCACTTTGGACCCTTAAGGGATCGATCCAATGGAACGTAGCTCGAAGCGATTTCACATGTTTCGGTGTGAAACAAGACCATGCCTAGCATAAAAATACCTATTCGGACATTTAGGAGCAGTTAGTTTGGTCACACGAACTGCAGAGTGAGAGTTGCACCACTTTGCAACTTTGCACAACTTGAATTTGACACTTTTTCCATCAAGTGAAAATTCACCGCGACGGGCAAACCACTCTAAGGTAGCCAAAACCGAGAGAGGTTTTTGTAGAGGGGCCCAACATGATCCTATAGGATTAGATGAGAATTTTCTAAGCATCATGGTATCTAAATAATAGCATGCTGAAGTTTGTAGCCATTTTGCACTTTGGACCCTTAAGGGATCGATCCGGTGGAACGTAGCTCAAAGCGATTCCACATGTTTCAGTGCAAAAAAGGATCATTCCTAGTGTAAAAATACCTATTTGAATGCATTGGAGAAGTTAGTTTGGTCACATGAGTTGTAGAGCGAAAGTTGCACCACTTTGCAACTTTGCACAACTTGAATTTGACACTTTTTCCATCAAGTGAAAATCTGCCACCACGGGAAAACCACTCTGAGATAGCCAATACCGAGAAAGGTTTTTATAGAAGGGCTCAACACGATCCTATTGGATTAGATGAGAAATTTATAAGTGAAATGGAATAATTTTTATGGGGTTTGTGTTGCTACCCCTATAGATTTTGATGGAAAAGGGCATGAAAAATGAGGTTTCACCCTAGGGTTTGATAAAATATTGCATGTAGAGGTTGGGTGATTTTCTTTTGAGTTTTTGCAGGTGATTTTAAGGAGGTTTGAGGTGGTGGCATGTTCTGGTTAGGTGTGGAACCATTCCTTTTAATAAACCCTCCTTATACTAACATAAAATAAGGGTTTTGGTTTGGCATGGTGGAGTGAGTTTGTCCTGAGATAAATTGCGGATTTGAGGGTTTGGATACATGATAATTGCTGCCTCAAAAAGTTAAGGGGGTTCTTGAATGTTTAAAGGTATGTTCCTTTGTTTCTTGAATTCCCCTACACAAATAAACACACACACACCTAAAACATCCTAATTTGACCTTACATGCTTTATATAACTTCTCTAATCACCTAATGACCTCTTTGAGACTTTGAATACATTACATATGACCTTTACATGACCTTTTTCACATTATTTACATTTCAAAATTCAAATTTTGCAAATTTTTCTATTGAAGGCATTTATAGATCAAGGTGCTACTACACCAAACATGAACTCCAAAATTACAATATTTGAGTAAATCTCATTATGTAAGTAAATCTCATTACAATTCCTTAGGCACTTTGTTCTCACAAATCTTTTACAATGTCACTCATACATTCGAGATTCTCTTTAAATGCCTACATCATAGGTGCTCATTATGAGGTTAACTTCAATTGAGTAACTTCATATTCCCTCGCTAAGCTTCACAGGCTCTTTTATAATGGCTTGAAATCAAAATTGAGATTTGTCAAGATCATCAAAATAAGGATGTTGCGTTGCTTTTTTGGCTAAGATTCTCTTTGATGGCTCATAAATCAGCATTTTCTGCAATGAGAGATCAATCAATTTTTAGTAGTTTACTTACAAATACGCAAAGTAAAAGAGAAAAAGAAAGAGCATCCAAAATGGAAATAAAATAAAAATAGATGGAAGGCACTTACAGATAGGCATGCAGGTCTCACAACTTAGTCACTCCTAGTCATACATCTTCACTGGGAATTCCAACATACCTATTGCACACAACACCTCTCATGAATAGAGTAAGTTGAAATTTCAAATGCTCTTATAATGTCTACATCATAGCTGCTCATGATAAGGTTAACTTCAAATGAATAACTTGAAACTCCCTCACCAAGCTTTGCACACACTTTCCTAATGGCTTAAAATCATGATTGAGATTTGTCAAGATCATCAAAATAAGGATGTTGCATTGCTTTTTTGGCTAACATTCTCTTGGATGGCTCATATATCTACAGTTTTTGCAAAGGGACACCAATCACTGTTTAGTATGTTACTTACAAATACGCAAAGTAAAAGAAGATGATAGCATTGGCATCAAAAAAATTAATGTGCATACAAGTATAAATTAATAAAAACCAATGTGCATATACTTACAAATTAGTCCAACGAACCATCTGGGTTTTCTCTACTCTTTATTGTGTCAAGTATTGCCTCATGGTCATACTCACGAACCTTCCACAAGGTCTTCTTCAAAGGTCTACCCCCATATTTGGTCAAACAAACGTTGAATTCCATGACAAGGTTCGAGTAATGAAGAATCTTACGATGCATGTCAAAGTCCTAAAATAGCCAATGTTTAACACTCGAATGTGGGTACCTTCTAAGCCATGTTCCAGTAACCACAATTGAGCTTGTAGGGTATTCGATGTTTTCTCCATCTATAACTAGGGCCTCCAATTTTTTTTTGGCCTCAACACAATGACATAAGTAATATTATGTTCCCCTTTCATTGTCTTAATTTGCAATAATTGTATAAACATGCCCTGCATTGATATGTGCAGAAAATATCTTGAAATTTGTCAACATTACAAATACAGTACAAAGTAAGATAACGATATAGAATTTCAACAACTAAGCAAGTAGTTATATCACCTGGTTGAACTAGATCTGATACATGGTCAAAGTCAACAGATGATTCCATCTATGTCAGTTCCAATGTTGTCGAAGGGCGATACATGTGAAGTGGGATAAGATAACTTGTCAACCATATGTCAACCTACTCCCTTGACTCACAATCATTCCAGGCTTGCATTGTACATGAAGAAAAAAAGCATGCCATCTTTCGTGTATCGATACTCCATGAACCTACATTTAAGCTAAGGAAAGAGTGTACCTCACTCAATCCTGTTAGTGTACAATAGTCCTCATATGGTGCAATGTTAGTATCATCCATCAACCAAAAAAATCTATGAACTAAAGAAGTACCTTCATTACCTGGACCCATCGAAGCATTACACCACTCGACGATTGATTTTGCACTGTCTTTATACTTTAACTCTTCTCGTGCTAATGCTCTTTTCTCGTATGCTCTTGCACCATCATGCTCCCCCTTTCCATGTCCAGCCTCACAAAAGTTCCACATATGTTGAACACCCATATTTACATGCATCCTGCATAGCCAGTAGAACATGTGCGAGTTCTTGAACTATGTTGCATAGTTATCAAACCATATTATATGTTAGTCGTATTTTAAGCCCCTTTGAGCCAAACCACTGTAGAACATTTGGAAGCAACCTTGCACGAACTTTGGAGAATGTGTGTGATCATCATTAATATAAAAGTGGTACTCCCTTAATAAGTTCCTTTGGTCATTTGTACTATCAGATGCATAAATGAATGCTATGTGCACAAATATCGAAACCTGTGTGGAGTTGTAATACTATGACTGCACCTCATGTTGTGGTTGTAGAGTGTATTTCTCCGCAAAGTCAACCACTGATACTATGCTTCCAACTAGAAAGGTGTCCTTGCATAGCTTGAATTGCGAGTCCTTATGGGACTTTTAAATTTCAAAGGGGGGAGGCTACGGTTTTAAGGTTTTGAGTTACCTATGGTGATATAAATTATCAAATTTTGAAACCCTCATGTTATATTTCAACGATGACTTGAACCGAGGGTAACCAATCACTTAAGTGATCTGGTTGAGCCTTTCCTCCGTGCTCTTACCAGCCCCTTTCACCCAGCCTATCGGTCTCTTTTTTCCACCTAAGCTTAAAAATTTATATCTCTGAAGGATGTATTAGTCGGTCCCACCTGAATATGCTACATGTCCTATATGCAGTTTGGCTAACCGTCTAATCACGGGTTTCAATCTGGACCGTTCCTCAAAAAACTCGCAGGTATGTCTATTGATGTCACTAAAGTGGTGCGAGGTTTGCGAGATGCCACCATCTGTCATATATGGAAGGGTGGGGTCATTTGCCAAGGCACCAACAATGACAAATGGATGTCATTTCACCAATGGAATTTTAATGATGGGGATTAATAATGACCATCCCTCGTAGGCCTCACACGAGCAAAGTAAATGTTCCTAAATTACTGCAAGGTCTATGAGAAAGCGACTCATGGCCTGGCTCTTAAAACAATAGGGCTAGGTGGGGCCTACTATCCGATCGTGACCTCCTATTTTCATGGGTTATGATTAGTTGTGTTCTTTCCCAAGCGATGATGTGGATTTTCAAAGCTCATTGACTCAATCTAGGTTGTCTGACTTGCCAGGTCCGTTCTACATCAACGGTGCAATTTCAAAGAAGTTACTGATCATCTGTGTGATGAGATTTTACGCTTTGAAACTTATTTTATAAATGGCGTGAGTTTTTTCAAAGTATTTTCTCTTGATCTCCTTGCGTGCGATCGATAACCCCCTGATATAAACAATTATGCACTGTACGCCTAGAATAAATTTTTGGTGGCAATATCAGCCACTAAGCGTTTGCATACCCATGTGAACATTTGGGAAATTAATACTCCATGTACCTGATTATTCTATAAGTAATGGCTGAATTTCTCTATATTATCATTGCAATTTTTGAGTTGGTAGGTAGTGGATTTGTTTGCAATCTCTAAGTTACATTTATTCAATGGATAAGTCTAAGCCACACCGAAGTGCAAGGATAGGTGCAAGGAGTACATAGAAATTAAAGGAACAGTTCCCTTTGGATGTTCCTGGGGCAAGTGCCCAGGGCGTGGGTAGGAGGTCAAGGCATTATAAGTCCCCTGTTGTTCTTTCTTCAAGTTTTAATGGCGACAGGTCTGAGATTGACTCGAATTATAGATGTTACTTGGCAGCCTTAACCGAGCTCATGGGTGTAAACAAAGAGGTCCTTGTAGTTACACCAACAACTGTAATGGCACTGTGCCAAGTTGCTGGAGTATGTGTTGATGTGGATGAAAATAAGAAGGTGGCTCCGCCTCTAACTGAGGCGAGAACCAGAAGTGGTCGCTTGTACCAAGGTCGTGTGTCAACCAAATGATTGCTGGTGTTGGGTGTGTTGCTCATGGGTAGTGATTTTCTTGGTGTTTCATCTTGTTGATGTGGATGTGCATGTGCCTGGCACGCTTTTTTGTTTTTCTCCGACTAGTTACTGTGTAACCATTTTTTTTTAATTCCTCGAATCATACACAATGTTTTCTAATGATGAATAATGTGAATTCGAATTTTATTTTAGATTAAATTCTTTTTGAAATGAACAATGTAGCCTAATACTTTGTTGCTCTCCTGTCCTATAAAGGAGATTTCACGGCTCATTATTAGGGGTCATATTTTGGATCCAAGAGGTTCTGAATATATGTACAGTCAGTTCATTTACTATAGTTTTCTTGGAGGTTTTAGTTAATTTCTTTTATGGTTAGGTATTCTATGAATCAAGCAAGTTGCGTTTATGTAATTACCGATATTAAAGCAATAAATGATAATCATTTTTGAAATAATTTATCTCCTAATTCTATGTCATAAGTTGTGAATGAGCCTATTAATGATATTTTCATTCACTTTCAATGGTATATTTGAATGTGTTCATCATTTCCCTGCTTTAACTCAATGAGTTAATGAAATTGCTTGAAAATGAGTTACAGATTTATGATTATACATTCAGGATTGCTAAGGAGTGTTGTTTTAAAAATTAAAATTTGCATGATGTAAAGCATTATGGTGATATGTCCATAATATCTGGATTACGTTTTGTATGATTCTTGCCCAATGGATAAGGCACTGGCTATTTTCTTCAAGATTACTACGGGGTTGTAATTCTAAACATGGTGGTCTAAGAGCTGAACAAAACAAAATATTAAACCCTTTCTCTCTATGAGATGCAAATCTTATATTGAAGTCTTCAATCCCATTGCTCTAAGATACCTATTATTATTCTTTGGTCTCCCAATACTGAGAGTAATTACTATCACATTGTGTGTGTAGGGATTGTAATTTATAAGAAGAAGTGTTCTTACCAGTCATAAAGTATTCTTATGAACACATTTAGGTTTACCCACCTTGGTTTCATAGAGCCAAAAGTGTAGGAGATGTCAGTCTTTGACTAGATATCGTTAGTTGGCCACTAGCCTTTGTGGTTCTTTATAATGGAGGTTGGCTACCTCTTAGAGAATTGCAAATCCTATCTAGAAAAAAACACCAACAGAATAGCGACTCCACTGGGGAAGTTCTGAATCACCAGTTTCAGATGGTTATAGAGTCATATCAAAAGATTTGTTATTATGAATTTACATAGTGAATTTTTTCAACCCTAGAAGGAAGAGGTTGTTGAAATGAACCTGACAATCCTATGATCTATGGTATCCTGTTGGCAAAGGATTCAGGGGTTCTAGAGTCATTAGTTGAATGGTGGTTTTATTGGGGAGAACTTATGATAAATTTAAAAGAAAAAGAGAAAAGAGAAACCACAGGGGTTGAAGGAGGCTATCTACAATCATTTGTTTAAGTGAAGTTGAATGTTAAATTTGGATGGTGATGGATTGTGGTTTTGAGGGAGACTGGTAGCGGCATGGTGTGACTCTGTTGTGGACAAAAGACTTAGAATCTAACAAGTTTTGAGAAAGAACATATTTCTGTTGAAATCCAATCCTTTGTTGAAGAGGTGGTGACTCTGTCTGAAGAACCAGTTGATATATAAAGAAAAGATTAATAACTGCTACCAAAATTACCAGGTATTTCATCAAAGCTAAATAGTTCACTATTTCTAATTATGATGGGTGTATGTAATTAAGGATGCAAATGGTTCCAAACTAGATGTCTAGCATCAAGAAAGGAACAATGATTAGTTTTCCCATACTTCTAATGATGCAATATGTAAAAGGACTTATGAAACAATGTTTATGTTGCATCATATCTCTGAAAGCAAGGAATAATATTTTCAGTCACTAATGGAATCATGGTTAAGATGGTAAATGATATGTTTGATAGATATGTATTGTTGATGAATTTTAAATGGGTATAAGTGATTTCCCATCTATAAAGGCAGACATAAATATGCAAAGAGAACAAGTTGCATTAAGCCCTTCAGGGTGTTTTGTAACTCAAAGGTATATGCCTTTTATTTTCAGTGATGTTAGTAGTTACCCTAATCCAATTCCTAAGAAGATTAGGAAGTATTTGCCTAAATATACAAGGAAAAGTGCAGAATCGGCCTCTAATCATTTATAGCATTTTGTAGATGTAATGGGGGATTATGAAATTATTCATGAGGATGTTGTCGTGAAGCTTTTTGTGCAATCCTTGAAGGGTGATGCCTGGGATTGGTTTTCCTATTTACCTACCTATTTTGTTAACTCATGGGATCAGTTGGTGATAGTTTTTATGGAACAATTTGGTGAACAATTCAATCCCAACATATTAAGAAAAGGTTTTATGGGAATTTACATAAAAGAAGAGGAGCTAATCCCATATTTTAATCTCATATTTTCAAGAGCTTTAAGAGAAATCCCTAAAGAAATAAGACCGAGAGAGGCTAAATGCTTTGTTATATATCTTGGTGCTTTTGACAAAAGGATGGGTTACCTACTAAGAGATAAAGAACCTACAAACTTGCACCAAGCATATCAAATGGCTATGGAAATTGAAAACAACATGAAATACTCAATGATGAAGGGGTATCTAGCTGCAAGTATTGATTACCCTAGCCTAACTAGTACTAGTAAAATGTCAAAGTTGGTTACTCAGATCACTGATTATGATAAGGACGTTTTGAAAACTGCTATATCTTCACCATTGCAGTGAGATGATAATGCAATCCAAGTTGAAAGCCAGTCTAGTTTGAATGGTGATGATCAAACTTCTCTTGTACCAGAACTGTATGACATGAAGAGGCAAGAGAAAGAATCACCATATGAGTTTTTCTTGATATTTTTAGGTGCTTTAATACAAATTCCTAGAATTCATAGACCTAATAACTATGAACGCATTGATTTATTTTGTGAACTTTACGAACCAGGGCTAAGTGCTTTGCCAGAAGAATTAAATCCTGCTGATTTATCCCAAGTCATTAAATGGATAGAGATTGCAGAATCAGCTAAGAATGTATCAACACAAAATGAAGATAATGCTTTCCCTTTTGAAGAAAGTTGGATAACTATAGAGGAATTTGAGGGGAAACATGATGAAGGATTGTGTGAGACACTCATTATGTTTCCTAATCCTGATTGTAATGCTCATGTCACTGAGATTTTGTTGCAAGCCAGTGATTGTGATTTCAGATATAGTGATTGCAGTACTAAGGATGGAACTAAGCTTTTATTTTTACCAGAGTTGTATGGAAATGTAGAACCTCATGTTCTTACTTGTTTCCAAGTGAAGGAACAACTTTCAAATGATATTTATATTTAGAGTATACTCCAGGTATACTGGCAATGGAACAAGCTTATTGTATAAATGTTGAGGAATTTGAGGACAATTAAGTGTGTGATCAAAAGAATAGTACTGGAGACAACCAACATATTGATGAAAATATTGGTACTATTGTTTTTCTTGACTATTTATGCGAAGTTGAGATGGATGTGTTTTTACCTTATAACATTGATATTGCTGGTGAAAATTTCTCATCTTATAATGAAGGTGACATTGACATTGCTGGTGAAAAGTTTTCAGCTTGTGCCAAAATTTTCACTTATAAATTAACACATACAGCAGGTGGTGTTGAGTACAAGGAGGCCAATGCATATTGCTCTTTCTTTATTGACTTTGATGAAATTGATGTATTTGACTCTATCTTTGAGGGTTTTCATTTGAAAATAAATGAAGAAGTACAAGGGAAGATGTATATTGAGAGGCCTGAGATGAATGTGTTTACACATTCCCTGGAGAATGATGTAGCTAGTATTGCCGACATTCGTAATGCCAGGATGTATTCCAAATTGATAGAATTCAAGTGTTGGCAACCAAGCTTATGTGGGAATTTCTAGGGTGGGGATTCCCTGAGCTATGTATCATCTTTGTTGAGCAATGGAAGTATGGATAACAAGCACATAGTTTTATATGAAAATTTTTAGTTTGATGTACAAAGTGATAATGATTCTAGAATGTGTGATTTGCAGACCGGATAAGTTATGAATGTTTCCACTTCTCAGCTCAATTAAGCTAGCATTCTATGAAATATGACCAGGGGATAGTAAGGTGAAATTTTATCATGGTCATATTTTGCTTTTAAAGTTTGGGAACAAGACATTGACTGAATTGGTGCAGGGAAGTATTAGTAAACATTATGATACTTCCAGGCATATTGATTACCCTATTATTTTTGAAGCATCAAGAAGTAAAGACTACAGACTTTGTTTACTTCAGGTGACGGAGAATTTTGTTTTTGACAGAGGTAAACTTTGATTTCTCTTGTTGGTGGCTTGGGGCCACAAAGTTAGTATGCACAAGTCCAATTGACAAAGCATGGTGAAATATCCATCAAGGCACTTGTGTAATTCAATGATCTGGTCTACGAAACCAGAGATTTTGGATTCTTGCTATGCGCGTAGGGGGCATACATCCACAGTCAGAGCCACTGATGGGACTTTTAAATTTTGAAGGGGGGAGGCTAGGGTTTTAAGGTTTTGAGTTACCCATGGTGATATAAATTATCAAATTTTGAAACCCTCATGTTATATTTCAACGATGACTTGCTACCGAGGGTAACCAGTCACTTAAGTGATCTGGTTGAGCCTTTCCTCCATGCTCTTAGTAGCCCCGTTCACCTAGCTTATCGGTCTCTTTTTGCCACCTAAGCTTAAAAATTAATACCGCTGAAGGATGTACTGGCCGGTCCCACCTGAATATGCTACGTGTCCTATATGCAGTTTAGCTAACCTCTGATCACGGGTTTTGATCTAGACCGTTCCTTGCAAACCTCGCAAGTATGTCTGTTGATGTCACTAAAGTGGTACGAGGTCTCTGAGATGCCACCATCTGTCATATATGGAAGGGTGGGGTCATTTCCTGAGGCACCAGCAGTGACAGATGGATGTCATTTCACCAGTGGAATTTTAATGGTGGGGATTAATAATGACCATCCCTCGCAAGCCTCGCACGAGAAAAGTAAATGTTCCTAAAGTACTACAAGGTCTACGAGAAAGCGACACGTGGTCTGGCTCTTAAAACAATAGGGCTAAGTGGGGCCTACTGTCCGATTGTGACCTCCTGTTTTCATGGGTTATGATTGGTTGTGTTCTTTCCCAAGTGATGATGTGGATTTTCAAAGCTCGTTGACTCAATCTGAGTTGTCCAACTTGCCAGGTCCGTTCTACATCAACGGTGCAATTTCAAAAAAGTTACTGATCATCCGTGTGACGAGCTTTTATGCTCTAAAACCTATTTTATAAATGGCACAAGTTTTTTCAAAGTATTTTCTCCTGATCTCCTTGCGTGCGACCGGTAACCTCCTAATATAAACAATGATCCACTGTATGCCTAGAATAAATTTTTGGTGGCAATATCAGCCACTAAGCATTCGCATACCCGTGCGAACATTTGGGAAATTGATACTCCCTGCACCTGATTATTCTATAAGTAACGGTTAAATTTCTCTATGTTATCATTGCAATTTTTGAGTTGGCAGGTAGTGGATTTGTTTGCAATCTCTAAGTTACATTTCTTCAATGGATAAGTCTGAGCCACGTCGAAGTGCAAGGATAGGTGCAGGGAGTACACATAAATTAAAGGAACGGTGTCCTCTGAACATTCCTGGGGCAAGTTCCCAGAGCGTGGGTAGGAGGTTGGGGCATTATAAGTCCCCTGTTGTTCTTTCCTCAAGTTCTAGTGGCGACGTGTCTGAGACTGACTCGGATTACTGATGTTACCTGGTAGCCTCAACCAATCTCATGAGTGTAAATGAAGAGGTCCTTGCAGTTACACCAATAACTGTAATGGCATTGCGCCAGGTTGTTGGAGTTCATGTTGATGTGGATGAAAAGAAGAAGGTGGCTCCACCTCTAAATGAGGCCAAAACCAGAAGTGGTCACTTGTACCGGGGTCGTGTGTCAACCAAATGATTGTTGGTGTTGGGTGTGTTGCTCGTGGGCGGTGATTTTCTTGGTGTTTCATCTTGTTGATGTGGATGTGCACGTGCCTGGCACGCTTTTTTGTTTTTCTCTGAGTGGTTACTGTGTAACCATTTTTTTTTTAATTCCTTGGATCATACACAATGTTCTCTAATGATGAATAATATGAATTCAAATTTCATTTTAGATGAAATTCATTTTGAAATGAACAATGTAGCCTAATGCTTTGTTGCTCTCCTGTCATATAAAGCAGATTTCACGGCTCATTGTTAGGGGTCAGATTTTGGATCCAAGAGTTTTTGAATATATGTACAGTCAGTTCATTTACTGTAGATTTCTTGGAGGTTTTAGTTAATATCTTTTATGGTCAGGTATTCTATGAATCAAGCAATTTGTGCTGATGTAATTACCGATATTAAAGCAATAAATGATAATCATTTTTGAAACAATTGCTCTCCTAATTGTATGTCATAAGTTGTGAATGAGCCTATTAATGATATTGTCATTCACTTTCAATGGTATATTTCAATGTGTTCTTCATTTCCCTACTTTAACTCAATGAGTTAATGAAATTGCTTGAAAATGAGTTACAGATTTATGATTATACATTTAGATTGTTAAGGAGTGTTGTTTTAAAAATTAAAATTCACATGATGTAAAGCATTATGGTGATATTTCCGTAATATCTATATTACATTTTGTATGACTCCTGCCCAATAGATAAGGCACTGGCTATTTTCTTCAAGATTACTACAGGGCTGTAATTCTAAACATGGTGGTCTAAGAGCTGAACAAAACAAAATATTAAACCCTTTCTCTCTACGAGATGCAAATCTTACATTGAAGTCTTCAATCCCATTGCTCTAAGATACTTGTTATTATTCTTTGGTCTACCAATACCGAGAGTAATTACTATCTCATTGCGTATGTAGGAATTGTAATCTGTAAGAAGAAGTGTTCTTACCAGTCATAAAGTATTCTTATAAACACATTTAGGTTTATCCACCTTGGTTTCACAAAGCCAAAAGTGTAGGAGATGTCAGTCTTTGACTGGAACTCGTTAGTTGGCCACTAGCATTTCTGGTTCTTTATAATGGAGGTTGGCTACCTCTTAGAGAATTGCAAATCCTATCTGGATAAAAACACCAACATGTCCAACCATTGAGCTCTATGGGTATGCATTGCATACTCAGACAATATATTTTCATGAAACATGGACATAAATTGGTACACTGGAATCTTCTCAATAACCAAATCACACCTTTTTTCTCGAGACCCATCTTTTGTATCATATGCCACTGTTTTATACTTCCCGAACTCTACTAGTTTTTGTCCCACCTCATATGTGCTTTCCATATTGGCCATCCTCTATTTCACATAATTTTTTTGATAAGAACTCTCTTGAAGATTTTGGTAGGGCTTCTATGCCACAATCCTGCAAAACATCGTTAGTATGCAAATATACACATATAGAATGATAAACATCATAATGGTTAGAAAATTCAATATGTAGTCTACAACAACAAGTAGTGCGTGTGTGATTTATCTTGACATAAAAAGGTTTAAGCATTTTTAAAAATCTTTGAGAAATACTAATTTGAGGATAATCATTTTCAAATTTTCAAAAAAATTGGGTTTGAGTCATATCCAAAAAATTCTTTGGATGTGGCTCACAATTCCGACTACCGATTCTCCTTCTTACCACATCCCTTTGATTTGTATATGGCCTTGTTTTATTCTTCCAATACTCTTCAATTAGTGTTCTCAAGGCTTCAACAACTTCTTTATCTTTTCATTACAGTCTCCCCGAGAATGCCCATAATCCATTTGAATCATTGCCCTTAATTCTTTGTCGCCTTTGAATGGCTCTTGAAAAAAAATTTCTACTAATTCTCATGTTTTCACTCATCTTTTTAATGATATGAGCTCTCTTTGTTTGACAGCTTACCAAAGTCGATGTAATGATACATCGGGTGACATTACTATCCTTTGAGCATGAGGTCTTACCCACACTCTCATAAGCATCCATTAGATTCTTCACAATAGTGTCTTCACTCGATGCATTCAATGTTCTCAACCCAAGAGTCTTCATGATGTTCCTATACTTTACACCCCACATCATTTCAACAAATAGTTGAAATCTTGTAGTCTCATTTAGTCTTTCAAAGAATCGTTCTCAAATCTTATCAGGATATCTTCTACAAGTGTGTGTTGAAATATTACCTTCCATGTGCTACAAAATCTCATCATCAATATTAATCAAATACTTTGGCTTTCTATGCAAAATTATAGGTGGTGTTCTCCTAGGTACATACATCTCAACATTAGGAATTTCATCAATATTTAATTGAGGTGGGATAGATTGCGTACCTTCGATCGAGGGTGGAGAAGAAGGAAAACCTTGAGGTTCACATGGGGATGATGGCATACCTTCTTCATCAAATCCGAGTGATGATGTACTCTCAACTTGAGATGTGTTGAATGGTGTCCAACAATATTCTCTTGAGGTAGATGGTGTCCCTCCATATTCACTTGCACTATATGGTGTTCATCCATATTCACTTCCACTAGATGGTGTCCCTCCATATTCGCTTGTGCTTAATGGTGTCCCTTCATATTCACTTGTCGTAGAGGGTGTGTCTCCAACTACGATATCTGAATCTGTCTTACGACGATGCTTTCGCATTCATTCCTTTTGTGTTGCCAATTCCCATTCTTTTTTTTACGGTTAAGGTTCCTCTTCAATTGGCTTGTTTTCATCAATCGTTTCCAATTTCTTCTTTTCACGATATGCCACCACCCGAACTCTCTCATTTTCTTTGAAGGTTTCATTCTCTTTGTCTGTTAGTTTCCTCTTTGTCTTTTTCTTCTACATGGCGGATAATTTTATCTGTACCATGGTAATGAGATGAATATTAGTTCCTAAAAAATGTATCCATTCAAGTTAATTGAAAAATATATGTCATTCAAGGCTTCATTTAAATAATACTTACAATCATCATGTACAAAAGTTAACCTAGCATAGACAAATGTGACATGATTTTTTTCAAACCAGAATACCTTAAAGAAAAGTGGTAACGTGGCATGCCATGATTGCAAGATAGGCTCAAAATGGAAGCATGGACATTTACAAAAAAATGCATTTTTTGGCAAAGTTGTGAAGAAATAAGCTAGTTAAGAAGTTACAAAAATAGTTAGATATGTTAGGGGAGTTGAGTTTGAAGGGAAATAAGATAAGTATCATGTAAGTTACGATCATAATGAGTGTAATGGAATTGTGAGTGTTTGATAAGTTTGTGGTGCAGGAGCACCTTGATAATCTATGCTTCCATTTTGAAATTTGATTCAATTTTGGGTATCTCCATGTCGTAAGAGGGTCATTAAAGACATTTTCCATGTATGGGAATCATTAGGAGGTTTAAAATATGGATTGACAATGTAAGGTTATAATGACAAACAAAATTGAAAGCAAGCCATAATAGAATGAAAGAAAATGTGTAAATACTTCACATACCTAAAAAACCAGACTTTCAAATGGAGGAGTTCAACCCAATTATGTAGGATTAGCTTCTTATTTCTTTAAACTCCACAACAATTTGACTTGTTCAAAAGTTTTTTCCCCTCCAAACTTCAATTGTATATCAGTTTTCAATGGAATTCAAACTTCAATTGATATTATATGTCTTTTAATGTGGAAACTCTTCTATTTCATGCAAAGGTGGTAGAAAGATAATGGAAAAGGTGATGGAATGTGAAAAACATTCTTGCACACTTCACAGCATCATCAAAAGGCTACTTTTTGTTGGAGCACGTGCAGAATTAGGAGAATATGCAGACTGTGGGCCTTGACATCACGGGTATATTCAGTTTTTTTACCATTTTTAGAGGAATACAAAATGTACTCGCATTATAATGAGAGCACATTATTTCTTCCTAAAATGGTAGCATCTCTACTTCTTCAAAATGCGCACGCGTTATATGAAATATGGTTTTCTTAATATATTTTTTTCTCCCTCTTTGTCTAAGAGGGAGAGAGAGGGAGGGAGGAATGGAATGGAGGGAGGGGGAGGAGGGAGGGAGAGAGGGAGGGAGAGGGAGAGGGGTGGAGATAGATAGGGAGGGAGAGAGGGGGAGAGTGGGAGAAAGAGAGAGTG